>BSBM01000315.1:3162500-3580000 GCA_027924585.1 Larix kaempferi
ATAATGATCATCATCATCATCGTTGTCACCCACTTCCTCATCAACATCCTCATCCTCATCCTCATCCTCATCATCCTCATCATCATCATCATCATCTTGGTCATCATCTTCATCATCAACATCATCATCAACGTCATTATCATCATCATCATCATCATCATCATCATCATCATCATCATCATCTCCATCATCATTGTCGTCCTCATCACCCTCTTCCTCATCATCATCATCATCATCATCATCTTCGTCGTCATCATCATTATCAATGATGATGATGATGATGATGATGATGATGATGATGACGATTGATAATGATGATGATGGCTAAGATGATGATGATGATGATGATGATGATGATGATGAAGATGATGGATGATGATGAAGATGAGTATGAAGATGAAGATGATGATGCTGATGATGACGAATATGATCATCATAATCATCTTCGTCATCATCAACATCATCATCCTCATCAACATCATCATCATCATCCTCATCATCATCATCATCTCCATCATCATCTTCATCATCATCATCACCCACTTCCTCGTCATCATCCCCATCCTCCTCCTCATCATCATCATTATCACCCACTTCCTCATCATCATCATCTTGGTCATCATCTTCATCATCAACATCATCATCATCATCATCACCCTCTTCCTCATCATCATCATCATCATCTTGGACATCATCTTCATCATCAACATCATCATCATCAACATCATAATCATCATCTTCATCATCATCAACTTCATCCATTCAATAGGATTTTTGTATGGATGCATATGTGCTTAAGCTATGGTTTGGTCGGATTTTACTAGATAGCACATACGCACTCAATAGTGCGTACGCACTATTAGTGCGTGCATGCTATTAGTGCGTGCGTGCTATTAGTGCATGCGCGATATTAGTGCATGCGTGATATTAGTTTAAAACAACACGCACGTGCCTTTAAATCAACGCACACACACCATTTAAATTTTTAAGTTTTGGTGGGTAATTCCTTTCCCACCAACGTGGTGGATGACTTGGGTGCTATGGTTTTAGGTTCAGGTTGCCAAAAAACATATAATACTATAAAAAAATACATCTTATTCTATAACTTCTTCTCTTTCGAGCATGATTCTGCGTATGCTACACCAATCCACTGCTAATGAAATTGCACACACTTGTAGAACTATGTGTGCAAATTCTGAATATGTAATTTTTTATTAAATCTATTATTTGTTCCTATTTTTTAATTAATTTCAATTGCACTAACGTCAATCTTACACAAAAAGTAGGTTATTTCTTTCATCTATAACTTTGGATTGGCTCACCTATTTTGAAAACGTAAAAGAACCCACACAAGTACACACAAAGACCTACATCCTAAAAAAAAAAGTCCATTGATTATGTTAAGACCGTGATGTTGTGTGCTAACGTTCAACCTAGTCATTCTAAGGCTTGGCCGACTTCCTTAATTAAAAAAAATAAAATAAAATTAATACAGATAAATATGAAAAAATAGTGCTGCACTAGAATAGCCTATTATCTATGACTGTATATAAATTTTTTCACAAAATTCCACCATTTGCATATCGAACCAGTGCACTAACGCAAACATATTGATTATGTTTTCTTAAACAAATAACATACCAACCTTGGGAGAACCCCATTTTTTGGGAGTTATACTTAATTTCCTTAAATAATATTTATATATTCCTGAAGGTAATCCGATTGTCTACGTTTCATCTTCTTTCACCATATTCCAAAAAGTTGTGTAGGTAGCTCTAATATTGCTTTTTGACATTCATATTTTTTGTTTTTCCAGGTGTCCATTGCGACTAACGCATCATGAGTGGCCAGCATTAGGTTGCACCATCCCTAGACACAAATTTATTTGATCTAGTCTAGTTATATGAATAATTATAATTAGAGAGGGAGAGGATATTGCATCGTTACTCTGGAGAGGAATGATGATTATGGATGAATTACCTTGGGCTATGGATTTTTTTGAAGTAAGATGAGTGATGATCTCAAATCCTTGCATCATTGCAAGAGCTTCAAATTCATTGTTTGTTCCTACTTTAATGTCGATGTGAATTGTTATTCTTTGTCTCCTTGGAAGTGAAAGATGGTTCATCATATATCACCCTTATTATTGATATTAATGTTAATTCTAATTGTTTATGATGATTTTTATGTTCGTAGGCATATTAATTATTCTCTCCATCAATACTAAATTGAATGTTAGGTTTGGTAGCTAGATACTTATTCTTCCAACTATAACTTCTAAGGATAAGTAGAGTATTGTAGAAGCCTCTAGATGACATGAATTCTCAAGATGAAGAAGCCTTTAGACCTATAAGGTAGTATGAATATACATGTATGTAAAATCTTCTTATGCTCATGAGAGTTAATATTGAAGAGTGTTCAACTCATGTTGGTGCATTGTTCTTGGTGTTTGATAGAGTTGTAGCTCTATGTATTTTTTGTTCTCATTTTATTTTTCTACCATTTCCATGTATTTATTATTGATTAAAATCAACATAATAAAGTTTATTAAGTTCATTGTACAAGTGAAAAAAATTGGAGTAAATATTTTTTAAAATCTCAGCTCATTTTTATATTTGAATACATATTTTCACTCAAAAAAGTTGGGGGAATGAAAATATGTGGGCCATAAAAATGAAAATGAAAAATCCATTTTATATATTATTATTGTTATGAAAAATAATCAAATAATTATAATTACTATTACAAGTTTGGCATATAAAAGGTTTTTAATATATATCCATACACTTGTTTTTAATATGTAAAACAATTTTATTAAGTAATGAGATTTACTAAAGTGATATGCTATGTGCAAGGTATTTTAGAGGAAATATTGTTCATATAGTTTATTAAGTAAGGAAATTTAGTAAAGTTATATGTTATGGGTAAGGTATGTTAGAGGAATATTGTTCATATGGTGAAGATTATGAATTAATTTATTTTTATTTTAAAAATTACGAAAATTTTTACATTAATTTAATTAATTTGTTAAATAATTAAAAAATTATTTAATTAATAAAAAAATTAATTTAATTCTTTAACTTACATATAATATTTCATTATTTATTTTTTAAATTTCTTTTTTTTAAAGAAAAAAGCATTTTTCTTGATATTCAAAAGAATAAAAAAAATTCATTACAATGCTATTGTCCTCTCTCCTTTTATCCTCCAAAACTTTGGAGGCCAAAAAAGCCAACAACTATCAATATTCTCAAACCACACAATTCTAATTGAAGATTACTTATCAAAACATAGCATCCTCCTAGAGATAGGAGCCATACAAATTTTAACAACAAAAACATATAGGGTTAGACACATAAGTATGAAAAGAAATCTTCAATGAAGCCTTCAAAGTCCTCCATCACATTGAACTACAATTTTAAAACAAGAAAATAATTAGTTTTTATAAAGAATACCCACACATAATGCTTTGTCATGATTTATTATCATCAGAATTGGAGTAGTCTATTTTCGACTTTACTGTGGGTTTTGGTTGAAATACGGTAATTTTTTTGGGTAAAATCCAAATTTCTACATGTTTAAATTGTATTTTTGAATCTATAAATAGATTTAACACCCTCAAATACCCCCATGGCACCCAAATTATGCAATTTCCATAGCCAATATATGTGATCAATTAAGTAATCAGAGAGCAACAAAGCATGCACAACAGACTATAGACTGAAGGTGAGACTACGCTCAACACAGCTTAATTATTCATAGATAATAGTTACAGATATATAGGCTTAGAGAGCCTCCAACAGACTCCTACAATAGTGGATCTGGAACTACATGTACACTAACAGCATAACAATATACTAACATATGTATTTCTCCATTATTATTCTAACATTCCCCCTTAATGGAGAAATGGACTTTCAACAAATATGCTTGCATGATTTGTGGCTCCCCCTCTGAATCGTGCAGATAACCATGATAAAAAACTATTCTCAATTGAGAACAATTATTTGTGATTGGAATCAACAAGTTTGATCAGCAAACATCGGTTAGAAGAAATCTTCTTAATCATTTCAATTGATTTGTCCACACTAATTATAGACAAATAAACACTAGCATAAATTCTTTCATGAGGTATCATGTCACTTGTGTTGGCCACTTTTCTGATGGACGAATCATTCACACAAGAATCAACACGTATGCATTCTAACTCATAATCCCAAACCTTGTCATCAAAGGTTGATTGATCATTAAGCCTGGAAATTCCAATAGTGACATTCGCAGGTACACTAGTTGCTGCATTCTGAAAATCTGGCGCTTCAGCGAATGTAATAGTGGAGACCGAGGGGAAAATATTGATGGGCATCTCATCCAAGGCAGTTACATTCTCCATATCTCCAATAATCTGCTTTTGCTCCAATGGAATCTCCACATCTTCATCTTCATCTGCAAAGATGCTTTCAAAAGCAAGTCTCATGAGGAAGTACATCTTTAATAGAATAATTACCTTCAAGCTGTTGACTCGCGGTACTACAGGGGTACCACGCCTCCTTTTTCAAGCTCGACCCAAGTCTCCTCTTTGCAACCTGACGGCTCTTCTCTGCAACCAGACTTTTGATCTCTGCAACAGCGGCTCTCACGACCGGTCACTCAGGTTCTTCACCAATAGGCCACTATGGGCTCATACACCAATAGGCCACTATGGCTCTCTCCAGTGATTTAGGTAGCGATCCTTTGCTGCGTTCTACAGGAGGGGCGAGCTCCCACGCTGTAACTGGGCAGTGTTAACCCTTTCTCTTCACGCTGAATATCCTCGACACAGGTCCAATTGCAGCTTCACATTTACATTTACGAGCGGCTCCAGTGTTCAGCTCCAACGGGATGTTCTTCACGGTGATCTCCACGGGAGCGGCTTTCGTCAAGAAGTCCTTAGCAACGGTGGCTTCTACTTCACGATGATGGTAATGGTAAAATAAAATTTCAGCTCCTTCAATGCTTATGCTCAGCCCTCACCTGGAGCTCTGATACCAAATTAAGTAATCAGAGAGCAACAAAGCATGCACAACAGACTATAGACTGAAGGTGAGACTATGCTCAACACAGCTTAATTATTCATAGATAATAGTTATAGATATATAGGCTTAGAGAGCCTCCAACAGACTCCTACAATAGTGGATCTGGAACTACACGTACATTAACAACATAACAATATACTAACATAAGTATTTCTCCATTCTTATTCTAACATGATCCTAATATTTTTTAAAGATTTCCAGCCGGAATACGAACAAAATTAGAAAGAAAATATGCTCATAAGAGATTAATAACGTAGAATAATTAGAGTACACCATCACAATTTAAATTTATATGGATTGACGACTAATGTTATAATACATTACAAATTAAAAACAAAAATATATTTATGATAAATGTATTTGTTATAGTTTAGACTCTAAACATTTTGTCAAGGATATGGTGGCCTCTTGGGGGGGTTAGATGGATTTCATTCCATCCATCCAGGTTCAATTTGGTTAAGACATCTTCTAGCTTGGATTACCGTAAAAGACTCTAAACATTTTATGAATTTAATATTTTTACTTTAATTTTAAAAATAATGAAGGAAAATTTAATATTTATTTTATATCTAAAATTAAGTAAAACTAGTTTTTGATTAAGAGAATTATAAATTAATATCGCAAATCATATTTAAATAATTTTTTTTAAAAAGTACATTCGCTGGGTTGGCACAAATCATGCGATTTATGTTAGTGTATATGTAGTGGATAAGTCTAGGTATTAGGTGGGATGGCACAAAAATGAGAAACGACCAAAGCAGACTAAAAAACAAAAATAGATGGAAACGAGTTAAAAGAACGCACTCTTAGTCGTGAGGCATTATATAGGGACGAAATCGTTCCACTCGTTACCGATTTTCTTTACACATGGACCATTTTTTAATTAAAGAATACTTCAAATAACAAATTGGGGTCAAAACTCTCGAATTCCTCATTTCATGGAGGTCAAAATCACTAAATTACTCATGGAAATACTCCATTAATGAAAATCAAGGGGCGGTTTAACCTGGGTATCCTCCATTAATGAAAATCGGGGGGCTATTCAACCCTAGGCATCCTCGATTACTAAAAATTTGGGGCGACGGAACGATTTACCACGCTTTTTCCTATAAATCTTGGGGCGAAAGTGTGGATTTGAGGTATATTTGAGAGTGCTAAATCATTTTTCCCTCTCTAAGAAGTTGGCAATTTTTTCTCTCATTATTATTTCTTTAATAAATATTGGACTAACTTATTAAATTTTAAAAAACCTTTACTATATTAAAAATTCCCCCATCTTTTCTATTAAACCTCTTTAATTTTTCCCTTGGGATAAATTTTGTTTCTATAATTTTCCCTCCCTAAAGATTTGAATTGTCCAGCATCAACTTTGAAAACTAGTTCAGGTAACACACAGAATACTTCATTTCCTTCTGAAGTTAAGGCGAAGAAAAGGGAACATATTTAATAGAATACATATCCTCTTAAACGAGAGCATTTTCAAATTTAGATGACAGTGATACAAGGCATTTCAAACAAGAATGCATTATGAGTCCTGAACAAATTGCTAGGATCACTATTTTTCCAGCAGAAAAAAATCGTACCAATGTTATTCATACGAATCAAAAGGTACATGGAAATACGTGTCATCATATGACAGATAATAGGACATAAATTCATTCTTATAATACTTAATCCCACAAAAACAAAAAGATCTGTTGATCAACACATAGGAGGTCAGCCAAATCGAAAAAGACAAATAGTTCTTCAACCTGAAAGAGAAGTGCAGATACATCTACAGAGAAGACATTACTCAAAAATATTGAAAGATCCATGGTCCAAAACCTGCGCATTAAGAATTTCTTCCCAGATAAGAATGCCAAATGTCCCACAGAGAGCCAACTTCGAAAGTTTATCATCCAGTGAATTGTGCTCTCTGTATATGTGCTCGAATGTGATATTCCTAAAAATTTTAATAGATTCTTTGACCCTTAGACACCAGTGTGCAACTGATAAAACTTTAAGATTATAAGCACCCTACACCCATTTGATTGAAACTCGGGAATCCCCAAAGTTCTTCAAATAGTCGATTCCAAACAAATAGGCCACTTTCAAAACAACCCACAAAGCCAATAGTTTTTCTTTCATATTTGTCCCATTCCCACAATTAAGTCTCATAGAAAAGTAGTGAGACGTATCTGACAAATATCGAAGCCTCATCAACTCAAAAGTTGTTGTTGGGAAGCTTGTGCATTTAATGCAGATGGTTAGAAGTGATGATGGTAATAAGGGAATTGATTTGTCTTTTTTGTGTACATCCCTTGTAGGCGTTTCATAAACCACTGATCAATATGGCTATCTGAGCTAATTTGTGTAGCTCAGGGGATTTCCCATTTTGGGTGACTGGCTTCAAGAAGCCCACGAAGGAAAGACTAGAGATGCAAGCAGTCCAAAGCAGGGCGACAAAGTTGTTGAAGAACCGTTGTTAATGTTGTTATGTTCTCTTGATAGACTACTTATAGATCTTGATGCTTTGAAGATGTGTAATGTTGGGAAATTTGTAAACCACTTGAAAAATCATAGGAACCAGGAGATTCAGAGGAAGGATAGGATCTTAGTTAATACATGGAAAAATGTGTCAATGCAGAAATGTAGAACAATGACACAAATTCTGGATCAATCCAAGGAGCATCTTTTCCTTGTAAGCAGGCTACATGCGAAGTTTCTTATACTCATGGTGGCAAGCATACAGGATGTGTTGAAGCTGCGAAAAACTCAACACCATTAAACTCTACTGCAAAAATGGGCTCAAACAGATTAGACAAAATATATTCTATCAAGATCAACACTTGTCCCCTCTGGGTCTAGTGAGGTTTCTACATTGCTCTCCTCAACCATTAGCACAAAGAATTCACATTGTAAGTCAACCATGTCGAGTGGCACAAATGTGTTTCTAGTGACTTCAGTTAAAGAAGAGAAAAGTGGTAGTTCCAGTCAATCACATAATAAAATTCAGTCTTGGTCGAGTGAGCCTATAAAGGTTGTAGGTTCAATTTGGAAAGAGGATTCTAGGAGCTCATAGATATCAAAAAGTTACTCTTTGGAAGGTGACTCTTTTGAGTAGAATTTATGTCATATATAACATCATAGATATAAGATAAACTAGTACTCTTGAATTAACAATTATTTTGACTTATCATATCTTCCATTTTGCTTTATAAAAGTATATGTGAATGTTTATAATTCATTTAAACTTTATGGATTTATGTGTGAGTTAATTTTTTTCATCCTTTCCTCCAGTAGAGATTTGAATCTTTTTGTAAATATCTCAGAGAAACTTATGCAATTGTATTTGGCTTTTTGAAATTCTCACAATATTGCAACTATTACTATTAACTCCATTTTGTGTTTTATTTTTACGGGGTTACTATTTTCGTTTCTTAGCGAAGATAATTTAGATACGAGGTATGATTCTTGGAATATCAGGCACTACAATATTAGAATTTTGTGGCATTGAGATAACGAAGGTGATAGTATTTTGTTCTTTTATGAAAAAAGTTATTGATGTGATGTCCAAAAGGTTAGTATGCAAAATGGTATTGATGTGATGTCCAAAAGGTTGTTATGAATATGTATGCAAGATTTTACACTTTCTCCATAATTAAGGTTGAGTTTGATAGTGTTAAAAATAAGGCAGTCTTGTAACATTATACCTTTTGTTGTTCTATACGAGGTCAATTTCCAAAGTGTGTTTACTTTCTAGATATAAGTCACATTGTAGCCTATGACACTATTCAGTATGCTTGAATATGCATTTGGTTCCTCATCAATTCCAAAGTTGAGTGTTGTAGCTAATCGAGAATTTTGGTGTTGAACATTTGGATTGTATTTTTTGTAGGCATTCTAGTAAAAGATTTAACTCTTTATTTTTTAGGTTGAGGTATAGGTGGGTATTGAGATTCAATCAAACCTTGTTCCACGACAACCAAGAAAAGTGAGATCAATATTTCTTGGCTCACTCGAACCAAGAAAAGTTAGATGAACCTTCTTGACTAATTAGTTCTTTCAACTTTTTGTATTCTCCTTTAACATTTTCACATTGCCAATTATGAAAAGCTGAACTAGATAGTGTTATATTTGGCACTTTCATAATATTAATTTCAATTCTTATATGCAAGGAATCCTTCTTAATATTGTATTGGAACTGACATGAACATAGGTGAAAATCTATTTATTCTTAATTACATACCATATGTGTTATCATTACCATCAAATGGTATTATATAAATTTCACCATCTATGTATATTTATAACTATTGCATGTTTGAAACTTAACAATGGATATTTGTCCCTCTCGTGTAAAGATTTAAAAAAAAACTAGCTATAACCCATGAAAAGGGAACTAAACGTTGTTAATTCCCTTGATTGCAAGAATAAATGTAGATGAAGTGGAGGCAATTCATTGCTTCTTGTGAATGACTCGAATCCAAGCTATGCACCTAATCATATGGTGTTATTGGAAAGTAAGAGGATTTTTTCTATGTTCATTTGGGCTCAAATATCATTGATGTTTGTTTTGATAGGAAGGTAGGGAAGTCCATCCACGAAAGGGTTTCAATTTTTTATTTTTATGGAGTTTAATTTATTAAGATTATAGAAAACATGAGCTCTCTATGGCTATATTGTATTTACATGATATTGAATTGGTAGATTGGTAGGTTGTTGTGTGAAACCTCTCCAATTCTCATATTTTTTAAGCATTGCATTGACTATTGGACTATTAGTCTTTTACATTCTTTGTTACATTGATCTCTTGATTGGGTTGCATTTTACTCATTTTCCCTTCCCCATTACTATATCATTGGGTATTCCACTATCCAACGCTACAAATTGATCAGTTGCCCCTGCAATCCCAATGCGATCATTATAAGCATTATACTATTATTTTATTTAGCTTCATGTGTGCTTATACTGAGATGTGTTAGGTCTCCTATTTGTTACAACTTGATAATATTATATAAAGGGGGTGTTAAAAATGGGTTGATAAAAATGGATACTTACAATATCTCGTGAAACTAGGGGTTTTCTTAATAGGAAAGGTATATTGGGAGGGGGGTTCAACAATACAACTTTAGGAGGCATTTTCCAATATTTAGTGAAATTAGGGATACTCCTTATTATCCTATCATGCTATGCAACAAGTTCATTGGGTGAACCACCCTGCTTGAATCCGAGCCAATGATTAGAGTGTTGAAAGGCTTATCCTATGCAGAGGAGGATTATGTGGGTTATTTTGATGGGGCCTGTGATACGGAATCGAGATCCTGCGGCCTGGGTGGAGTATTGCGAATTTCCAAGAATATGTTTATCTCTTTCAAATCCAATGGGGGAATTGGTACAGACAACTGAGTTGAAGGGCTAGCTCTAAGGGTGTTATTACAAATTCCTATAGAAGAACATGTGACCTCACTTAAGATATATGGATATTCGGAGATCTAGATTAACCATATGAACAAGGTTCACAACATTGGAAACTTGAACCTCAAAAATATTGGCCATAAGCTGGCAAGTCTAGCCTCTTCTTTCAGCAACATTATTTTCCAGCATGTATATATGGAACAAAACTGATAAAGTTTGCAGATACACAGAACATAGAGTGGAAACACAAAGGGCATATTGATTTCCTTCTTATTATTAAACTCACATATATATAATTTCACATAGACTCAGAACAACTGGCTAATACTATGGGCCAATGAATACCATGGGTCAACTATTGTCTTAGTCAACAACTAACTCAACTAACTTAGGACCATTGATTCAACTAACTAACCAACTTGACACATGATATTACAACTCTTAACACACCCCCTTAATCTCAAGTGGAATGGTGTGGTTAGCACTATCAATGTCTAAGTGTTGTTCCTATTGGTCTATGTCTCAGCTAGGCATACATTTCATTGAAATAAACTTAAGCTTTACTTTCTTCCTTGATGTGTACTTGGACTGCTTCTTCTTTGTCTTCTTGAGCTTGATACTAAGTAGGTGTTCTTCAGCACCTTCTTTGTCTTCTGCACAATAAACAGTGTTATTTCTTTTCATTGTTGTTGGAATATAGGGCAAGTCTTCTTCTTCTTCTTCCATTTCAACATATTGTATGTTGCTGTCCATTTTACCTGCACACTCAAAATTTTTGTCAGAAAAAAGATTCATATATTTTAGCTCTTATTGGAGAGCAAGCACTTCTTCATCTTCCTCATCTTTGTGTTCTTCATCTTTGTGTTCCGCGTCTTCCTCATCTTCCTCTTTTGGTGTTTCAATGGCAGCTACATCATCATTCTCATTAACTGTTGTAGCTTGTACACAATCTGCATCCTTCACTGCTTCCTCAAAGACTGTAGGATGATAAGGAAATAGAGCATACTCATATTGCTCATCAATAATGGGAGTCTACTCATTAAGCTCCCTCAAACGTTTGGTTTTCTGGTTATTTGATGAACTCTTTGCTGGTGCAACTTCTATGTTGCTATCAACTGTCTCTTTCTCTGAGAGTCTGTCACTGCTGCTATCAGATGTCTCTTTCTCTGAGAGACTATCACTACTGCTATCAATAGTCTCTTTCTATGAGAGACTATCACTCACGTCACTAGGGACTTCAACATTGACAGGTTTGTTTTCACTGTCATAAGCAAATAGAACTAGATCAACAAGCTTTGCTGAGCTTACTTGATCATTGGCTGCATCAGAAACATAGTTTTCTTGGATGTCTTCCACTTCACTGTGGGATTCTTGGTGCTTTGCACGGCTTGCAAAATCAGCTAGTTCCTCTTTACTGAAGTCTTCTTCATCAGGTTCCTCTTCACTGAACTCTGCTTCATCTTCTTCTACATAAGGTTTCTCTTCACTAAACTCTCCTTCATCTTCTTCTATTTCAGGTTCCTCTTCACTAAACTCTGCTTTCAATATATCTCAAGCTTCTTTGGGAGTATAAACGTCTGAATTGTTATGAAAGATCGAATAATTTATACTATTTCGTATGATACTTAAGGCAACAACTTGCCTTCTTTCCTTTTGATACTCTGTCAAATTCTCAAATGCTTCTAGATCACTAGGATCCTCTTCAACTACAAAATTCCACAGATCTTGTGACCTTAACAAATCCCTAATTTTTAATGATCATAATTCATAATTGTCTCCATCAAAGGTTTTCCATGAACCTATTGAAGTTAACAGATTTCTTACCTCTTCGATTTCTTCTGGTAGCTCTTCTAGCACCATATTCGATCTTCTTGGTTTTCTTCAATATCAGTGGTCCTTCAGACTTCAGATCTTCTCTTCCCTTTTCTACACACGTTTTTCTTGGATCGATCTCTACAAGAATCGATCTTCTGCAATCAATGCTGGAAAGTTGTCCAATATTAGCGTCAGTAGTTCTTGAAAAACTGGATCTGAACAATGCTTGTACTTGCCATGGCTTATGACAACTCTTAAAACTGGTCGGTGCAGCTTTTTAACTGACACAGTGCGCCACCAGGGTGCGCAACTCATCGGCATAGCTTTCTAACTGACACAGTTCGCCTCGGTGTTTGCTAGACAAAAGTTTTCTAAGTAAAGGAAGAACGACCCAATTTTTCTTCTAGCAAGGTTAACCGGCTGGCGTGGATTTACTTCAGGCAACGTGCGCCACCGACACAAATTTCCTTTAGGCAGGGTGCGCCCGACGCAAATTTCCTTCAAGCGGGGTGCGCTAGCCTCCTTTTAGTGGGATTTTTGAGGTACCCTTCGCCGGATCGGGATGCGACTTCGCCGGATCATGGGCAAAAAACAAATGAAAGAGAACATTGTCGTGGCCCGAGAGTTCCGTCTCCGTCCCGTGCTACAACTTCCAGTCGTGTGTGTGTGCTCTCCAGTTTCTGAAAAGGCTTACCCAAAAAACAAGATTTAAGGATCGAGTGGTACCATGATAAAGTTTGCAGATACAAAGAACATAGAGCGGAAACACAAAGGGCATATTGATTTCCTTCATATAGTTTCACATAGACTCAAAACAACTGGCTAATACTATGGGCTAGTGAATACCATGGGTCGATTACAACTCTTAAGAAAAACATGGACACAAACGTTCTTCTTTCTAAAGCAAGGGAAACTGAGGCTCGGATATGCCTAATTTCATCCAACAGAAATGGTATCCAAGATGAAAAGAGAAAAACTCTAGATTTTTGGACAGAAGGATCACATGGATCTTTTTTGTAAATTTTGTGTTTTCTTTTTTGCTTTTTGGCAGAATGTAAATCTGAGTGAATGTAAGATTGAATATCAGTGAATGTAGAATGATGTAAACAGCTAAAAAGCTGTAGAATCTAAGGTTTTTGAACTTGAAATTGTGCACTCACACCTCTGAAATGTACTTTCCCTTTTCGGTATGAATCAAAAGAGTATGATTTTTTTCTGTGAAAAAGAAAACAACTTAACTTGTGGCAAATAACATATGTTACCAGTTAACTAAAAAGCCGTCAATTTCACACGAAAGTGTAAATAGTCCCAAAGTCGAGATAACTCCTTCCAATTTATGCTGCGGTGCCTGGATGACGCCTTTGCTACGATGTCAATAAAGGTGGCCATTTGTATCACTGGATTCCACAATTTGTACCACTGGATTCCTTTGGTAACGATCCACTTGTTAAGATATATTGTACGATGTTACCTGCAAAATCCTGAAGTTTTCTAAAATACGTATCCCCACCCCAATATCACCGTCACTCTTTTTGACCTCTTCATATTTTGAAGTCGTTATATTACATCCAAATTCCTGTTCAATGCAAGCAACCTTCCGAGATTGTCGCCGATTTTCTTATTCTATATTGGCGGTTTCTTATAAGTGGATATTACGGGCTGAAAACACTGTACTAATACCTGCGGTCTCGATTGAAATTTTTTAAAACGGCCCAGCGTTTGACAATGGGAGCCGCGCCGCATATTATATTTCAGTTTTCCACATAATATATCATATCTCAGTTACCCCTGGAATATTAGAAGAAAATATAACTATTGTAAGATGCATTACTAAAGGAAGTCAAGTCATGAGTCTGGATTGAAAACGACGGAAGTCGAGGGCTGGAATTTGACGAGCGAATTGCCCATAAATTACAGCCACAAATAAGGATAAGCCGTCGTGGAATCTGCATAAAATCTATCAAATGTTTGGTGAAATTATTCTAACCGACAGGTCAGATGGATTTCAAATTCTAACCCTAACCCTGGAACCAAGCGATTCCTTGGGATTATAAAACCCGTTGGTTAATTATGTGGCCATAATACTGGGTGATTTGGATTTCAAATTCTAACCCTAACGTTTGAACTAATCAGGCCTTGGGATTCTAAAAGCCGTTCGTTAATTATGTTGCCATAGTACAGTGAATATATGAAAATATTCCAAGTGTCGCAAAGAGAAAGAATCTTTGACAAGGAGAGCTTATCGCTTTCACCGATCAGTTCCGTTGAACTTAATTGAAATATGGTGGTTCATGTCTCTTTGGCTATACTCGTACATCGGAAGCAAAAAGGAGTCAGGTCTAAATTTCAGTTGGGCCAGGGCCGTGGGATCACAGTGAGCGTCGTGCACTCTACAGAATTTTGGCGCTTATCAGCTTTACAGAATTTGGCCGGTTATCAGAAGTATTATTGTACTAGAATAAGATATCACTGAGATGTCTACTACGCATTTCCTGTGATTTTCTTGACAGATTTTCTGAGATGCCTAGTACGCATGTCGTGTGATTTTCTTAACATTATGAGGATCTTGCTAAATATCTATTGTAGAAGTTAAATATCCAAAATAAGTAACATAGCTTTGGTTCAATGTAAACTTTTTGAGTTTTACATGTAGTTGATTAGGGTGTAGAATATCCAACATTTAATGAATATGGAGGATATGTTCATCCCAAATGTTTCTCAATATAAAGATCTACCATCCAAATAAATAACAAAATGTTCAAGCTGGGGATGGAAGATATCATTCATGTCTCATAAAGGCAGGGACAGTGGTGAGATTTAAGAGCATAACAAACAAATCATATATCTCAGATTTGGATTTGAATCTTTCCTTTTATGCCTAAATTTCATTCATTTTAACTTGATTGTATTCTGAAGTGAGATCCAAATAAATAACGAAATGTTAATTTTAACTTGATTGTATTCTGAAGTGAGATCCAAATAAATAACGAAATGTTCAGGCCGGGGATGGAAGATATCATTCATGAGCCTCATAAAGGTAGGGATAGTGGTGAGATTAAAGGGCATAACAAACAAATCATATATCCCATATTATTAATTTTTTTTCATGAAAATACAAGATTATTATATAAATAGTTGATTATCTTTAACATGCATGGCATTTTGTTACATGCAATTCATAAATGATCATTTCAAAACCTAACATTGCCGAGAAATCCAAACATCCATAACAGGTACACATATCCACATCGATACAAGCACAAAGCTTTATTTTTAGAAAAATCATTGAAAACTCACTTAGTATTTCTTAGGTTGGTTTATGGACATTTGCACATAAAAAAATGGTGAGTGAGTTTTTGTGATATATTTATTTTGAAAAACTAGATCGAAGAATGAACAATTTAAAGTTATACTAACACAAGAAGATTGTCAAACCATACTCAGAAAGGGATATGTTGGAGTTGGGAGCCCAAATTTGTATCTCAAATCTTTAAATAAAGTTTGGAAGATCTTTAGTGGTGCTTACCATGCTTATACGAACACAATGATTGTAGAAGATTTGAGAAAAAATCATGTTTGTAATGATGAAGGGAAATGTGTGTTTACAAAAGGTTATATTTCTAAAGATGTGGATGACACATACTTGTTAGATAAATTGTGTCATTCTTTATTATGCTTAAATGGTTTTAATGATGTGACACATACTTGTTAGATCAATTGTGTCATTCTTTATTATGCTTAAATGGTTTTAATGATGTGACACATACTTGTTAGATCAATTGTGTCATTCTTTATTATGCTTAAATGGTTTTAATGATGTGACACATACTTGTTAGATCAATTGTGTCATTCTTTATTATGCTTAAATGATTTTAATGATGTGAGATCTATTATTAAAAACCTAAAACTAGACTATTGAAGAATATAGTTAGTTTTTTCATGAAAGTATTTTCTATGTGTGACACATTTATTAAGATTTTAGGATTTTTGTATATTTCATTGTTTTTTATTATTTGATAGTGGTTGTTAATGGTAAATAACCAACTTCAAAAGTTATTAATAATATTTGTTAAATGTGTTGAAAATTTAATATGCATGCAAAATCGTATTCTAAAAAATATCACATATTAATTACTTGGAATGATATAATTTGGTCAATTCCATGGAAATTTGTATATCACATATTAATATTTGGAATTAATTACTTGGAATGATATAATTTGGTCAATTCCATGGAAATTTGTATATGGGATGATGAAAATATCTATATAATTGTAAAAAATTCTAATTATGTTGAAGTGCAACTCTTGTGGATGACAACATGAAATTAATCTATGTGATTATAAATATATCTATATAATTACAATTACAAAAGCATGAACCACAAGTATTTTAGGTGATAATCTATCTTAAAAACTTTGAAAAATATGTATTAAATGTGATTAATAACTAAGTGAAAATTCACAAGTATTTTTAGGTGATAATTTATCTTAAAAAATTTGAAAAATATGTATTAAATGTGATTCATAACTTTAAGTGAAAATTTGGGATTTATAAAGTGCAAAATTCAGTTCTAGATGTGCCAATATCGAATTCCAAAATTGTAAAATCAGATTCCAAAAGTGCCAATGTTGGCTTCCAAAAGTCCCAATATTGCCTGTCAAAACTGCAAAATCTGGTTCCAAAAGAGCCAATATTGAATTCAAAAAGTGCAAAATCCAATTCCAAAATTGCAAACATCAACTTAAAAATTGTAGTTTTGGAACCGCACTTTTGGAAATATATTTTAAAGTTAGAAAGGTTGTATTTGGCCAGTCTTTGAAGCGAAGTCGATTGGAATTAGTCCAAATTTAACGAAATAATCCTTTCATCAATGATAAATGTCACAACATATCATAATACATCATAACCATTGAACAACATCATAATGAAACATAACCCTTCAAGAATATTGCAAGATGACAACCATTCGTGAATGGTCAAACATGATTAATCCTTAACCATAGTTAGATATGGTCAAACATTCTCAACCATAGTCAGTTGTGGTAAACTAAATGTCAATTGTAGTTGATCATTTTCAACCATGATCATCCATATTCAAACATAGGAAACCATGGTTACTATACTTAACCATGGTTAACAACATCAAACATAGCCAACCAAGTACAAATATTCAATAAAAGTTGACCAAAGTTGATCATGGTAAACTGTGGTCAATATTATTCAAATATTGTTAATCATAATGAAACATATATAGTAACCCATGATAAAAAATGATGAATCATGCTAAACCAAACTCGGCCATGGAAAAACATAATCAAACATGATTAGCCATAGTCAACCATAGTCAATAATGGAAAACGATTGTTAACTATGATAAACCATAGTTCCATGGTAACAAATATTACAAGAATTAATTATATTCAACTAAAGTCATTCTTAGTCAAACATCACAACCATTCCATGGTCAAACATCATAAAATTTACTCAAACATCATGAACAATGGTGAAACATAGTCAACCAAATTCAACTAGCACAACCATGGTCAACCAAAGTTAACCACAAACAAACATGGCTAATCATAAAAAAAATTGTAAACCATGGTCAACCACATTTATCTAATGCCCATCATGTCAAACATGATCAATCATGGTCAAACATGTGGTTCATCATAATAAAAAATTCTCAACTAGTCAATCATTGTCAACTAATTGTCTATTATAATTAACCATTATTAACCATGGTCAACCATAGTCATTTATGGTTAACTATAGTTAACCATGGTCAACAACATGAACCATAGTCAAAGATATACAACCAAGGTTAAACATAGTTAAGCAAAGTTGGCCAAAATTGAGCATGGTAAACCATGGTCAATATTATTTAAACATAGTCAACCATCATATCAACCATGGATGATCTAAATTATTCATAGTCAACCATAGTAACACATGATCAACCATCGTCAAACATACCCAACAAAACTAAACCATCTACAAACATAATCAAACATGATGAGTCATAGTCAACCATGCACTAGTACAAAATGAGAAATTAGTGACCAGGTGACCCAAAGATTTGGTCACCACAGTTTTTGCAAGGGATAAATGACCAAAATTGAGAAATTTTAATTGATCTAACTAAAAGTGACCAAGATAAATGACCAATCTGGTCACTGGATAAAAACTAAACTAAAAATGACCATGATAAATGATCAATTTGGTCAAGAGATAAGACTAAGATAAAAATGGCCACATAACAATTGGTCGTTTATTTGGTCATTTTGTAGTTGTCTCACTCTAACAATGGAAAATTACAATTTTGACAATGAATTTGTACAATTTAGTAAATTTTAACACTGTTGGATTTAGAGACACCACGGTCTCTGAATCCATCTACAGTGTTAAAATTTACTAAATTGTAACATTATGGTGTTGGAATATCCAACAATACTGAGACGAGGGGGCGAATCAGTATTGCCTTCTTTTTTTCTTATTAAAACAATTAGTACAAGACACACAAGGAAACAAACAAAAAAATATTTTATTGTGGAGACCTCAAAGAGAAAACCACAAACTCAAACTCATTAATAAGATGGATTTTTACAAAATTGTTTATTTGCTTCTATAGAAAGGATGCAACCACGCCCCAATTTTTTCCTACTTCTATAGACGAGGATGCTACAACACCCTAGATCTTCTACGTGTTTCTATAAGAAATGATGCAACGACACCATGTTCTCTAGCTGCTACTAGATGGACGCTACAACCCCCAGTAGGCTTCCTGCCTACCCTAGCACCACCCTTCCACCCTTAGATGTTTTTGTAAATCTTCCAGATCTCTCTCTCACTTTGTCATATATTCTTCTTCATCTTGTTGAATTCTGTCTTCTTATGCTGCTGAATGATTTGGACTTCTCAGACACCGAAGACACCTTCTCTTCCAATTAGAATATTCATTTAAATACTTCATTCATGCCTCTTTAAATAATCATACCTTTCCAGATTCATACCTCTTCAAATCTTTGGTATTTTATCTTTTAATTGTAATTTTGTTTTCTTACTGATTTAATTAAATAATTTATGGATCATCTTCAAGCATGCAGGCTTCAATCATTATTCATCTGTGGGATTCCTTCATCTCTAATAACAGGCTTCCACTTATTTCATGCTTGCGGCCGTTCCTCAAACCTTATATAGGCATCTTTCATTTTTACCATGGGTTTCATCTTCCTCTAAGTCCATGAAGGCATATTTAAGCCCCTGCGTGCATCTCTAATCCCCACTGGGGTTTCTTTAAACCCCTGCGGGAATATAAGGCTTTGCGGGCTCCTCTTAAGCTCTTATGAGCTTCCTTATCCTTCTCTGCAGGCATATCAATCCTTTGTGGGCATCTTCCAGCTCTTGAGATCTTATCCAAGCCGCTGCGAGCATCCTTTAAGCCCTCATTGCGGGAATATGGGCCTATGACCACTATCTTTAGCCCTTGCGGGCATCACATAGACCTGGTGGGATTAACTAATCCCTCTTGAGGGCATTTTTTAACACTTAACCCCCTTTTCAACTTTAGCCAATTTTCCTTTGTTTCTTAATATACAAAATAATATTTTTTACATATTTTGGGAGGTTGATATTTCACATGTGTGAGCACCAATTAGCAAAGAGACTGCATGGATGAATAGTTAGTGCATCAAGGAACCACACCATGTCATCTAATGAATTTATGGGCAGAGGAGAAAAATGTGACGGGCATTTCCGGATTACCTTTTTCTACTCATTTTTAACACTTAGCCAAATTTTCATAGTTTTGAATATGCAAAACACTTCTTCCTCTATTTTGGCAGATCCATATTTTCTTCTTCAGAGATTCTTTTGACCAACTGAGACCATGGTTGGGTAGAAAAACCACCAGGATACATCCTGGACATATGTTGTGGGCATTTATCTCAACCTATGATTTGTGGCAGGCATCTCCTTGAGGTTACTTAGTCAACTTTACTTCCACTGGTGCAAAACCCTGTTTTGGCAGGCCTATATCTTTGTCCTCATAAATGATTAAGGCTAACCAAGACCATGAATAGATAGCCTCTTCAACAGACTATATCTTGGTATGATAGTGCGGGCATTATATTCAAACCATGAATTATGGGGGGCATTCCCTTTTCGAGAACGTTTGACTAATTTCTCCATACTTAGTCAATTTCCATGTTTCGCCAACTTGCCATTCTTTTCCAGAATGATGTCATATTGCAACACTGACTTGATGATAGCACTAGGACACTATAATGTGTCTTACCATCCTCATCACACATGCCACATCATCATACATGCCATGTCATCACTCATTTTTCCATTCCTTTTACTTTCACTTGTGTTTGCCTTGCCATCAGTTCTTGGTTATTCCTTTGTCATTACTGAGCTTCTTTGATATCAATGAGAATCATATTCAGCATTCTCCCCCTTTGGCATTGATGGAAATCATCTAAACATTCTCCCCCTTTGACAACAATGACAAAGGATAACCTATTATGCCCTTGCTCTAACTATCTTGAAATAGAATTTCCAATCATTCCTCTTTTTGACAATTGTTTCTGCCAGTATACTTCTTCTTACTTCCTTTTCTTCTCTTCCTCTTGTTAACTTGGACTTGGTGCTGACGATTTTGAATGATAATTTAGTTAGAATCCTTCTTTACCTTCTTGTAGCTAGTCTTTGAATGAGAACTTGGATGATGATTTCAAAAAATCCCCCTATCATAGTGCTCCTCCTCTGTTAGCAATTCCTTCTTCAAAACTCAGATCAAATTCTTTTCCATTGATTTTCCATTGCTTTTCATCATGTTTATGTTTTTATTTACATTTCAGCTTTAATTTGTACTTTTGTACTTTACTTGTAACATGGATGGTAAGTACTCTTATGACTCTTCAATTTGACACTCTGATTCTTGTCTTTGAGGAAGATAGTCTTCCAACTACCAATTGCAACATTCTGATATTTACTCCCCTTGAGTATATGATCCCTTCTAATGCTAGTTTTCACGGTTTCTCTTTTAGGTCATGAGAGACTTTTTAGAAGAAAATTTTATAATCCTTTTCTCCATCGGTATATTCTTCATCTTCATGTTTCTCTCCATCATACTGAATGCCATTCTTATCCACAACACTATTATGCTCCTCATCATCTTTGGAAAATTCTTTGATGTTTGGAATATATGTTTCTTCTAACTCATTGAAATCTTCTCTTTTTCTCCACATCTCTCCATGAGGTGCCCTGCTTACTGATCTTTTGTGTTCCTTGAGTTCCTTACTTTGATCCCTTTTCTTGTTTTTGCCATTAACAGCTTTGTGACCAAACTTGTGATAGTAGTGACAATATCCATAAAACTTTCTTTTATGTTTGAGGAATTTTTTATCTTCCTGCTTCATATCTTCCATCTTCTTCCATTCTTTCCTTTGTTCTTGACCTTCTATTGAATCATTCTTCCTTAGGTTTCATTCTCTAGCCATATGTCCAAAATTATGACATGTGTAGCAATGGCCAAAGAATATCTACTGGATTTTACTTGTCATTGGTCGTTTAGTTATCATATATGTTCTGCCTTTATTATGGGATAAGGGAGCAGACTTCAGACTATTCTTCTCAATTGGGATTTTGAGTGCAACAACATAGCTTCTTTCATTTTTGTTTTGGAGTTTAGGAGGAAAACATTCTGGATTCTTCTCTTTGCCATAACCTAATCCAGATTTATCACTCGATGGTCTTTGGATACTTAAGATTTCATCTAAAAATTTTGAGATGTTCTCAAAATTTGATTTAATAGATTCTTCATCGAGCTTCTTCCTAAACTGCATAATTTTCTCTTCAAGCTTCTATGATTCTTGCATTCTCTTTTTGAGCTGTAAGACTAGATCCTCTTCAATTTTCTTGGCCTCTTCAAGATGGGTTTTCAAATTACTAATGATTTGGTTTGATTTTTGTTATTTTTCTTGCATTTTTCAAGTTCATTAAAAAGAATTGATTAATTCATCTCTTAGATCTACTTATCCTTCTTCCCCTAATTCATCATTTTGAGATTGGGCTTCTAATCCCACAAATAGAATCTCTGTTTCTTCATCTTCACTATATTCCATGGTGTAAAAAAACTTCTTTTGTCTCCAGTTTTTCGCTTTTTGAACTTCTTTGAGACTTCTTTCTCATCACTTCCATTTTGTTTAGGATAAGGACATTTTGTAGCAAAGTGTCCAATTCTTCCACAGTTAAAGCACTTTAGAGGTAGCTTTCCCTTGTACTTTCTAGTACCTTCTCAAGCTTCCCGATGAAAATGGATTCGTCATCATCTGAATTTCTTGATTGGTTCTTGTATAAGACTGTAAATGTTGATTCTTTATTTGATTGTCCATGTTGTCCTTTTCTCATCTCGTAAGCAGTGAGTATCCCATGTAGTTCATCTACTGTCATGTCTTTAAGATCATCTTGTTCTTCTAGAGCAGATACTTTTGAGTCATACTTCATTGACAGGGTTCTTAGTACTATGTCCACTACTTCTTTCTCCTTTAATTCTCCTCTAAGGCTTAGATCTTACCTACCCTTGATCCGTGGCTTAACACCCGATTAGTCCATGATCCCTATTTAAAGAGCATGGAGGGTCATTGGAAAGTTGATCGATTATGAGAAGCTCATTTGTAACTTTCTTTCTTTGCATAATAAATTGTCCTGTAGAATCTATTTGGCCGGGGCCATGGAGTGTTTCCCTCACGAGGGTTTAAACCACGTCAAAACATTGGTGTATCGATCTATGATCTATTTGTGTGAAGTGGTTTCTCTAGGTGTTCGGTCATTTGGGAGTACCCTGTGTACCCGAACAATCTACCCAGTGCATATAACATGATATCACTCTTATCCCATATGTAATAACACATACATGCATTCAAGTATATTCTCATGTAGTCTATCCCATATTATTTCTTAATATGACTACTAGTGCATATGCATGCGAATTAAGTTACACTCTCTCATTCTTATGCCATAAATATATCTACATATAGCTACTTTCTTAAAATAAAGAAACATAACAATGCAAAGAGAAGAGTCAATGAATTTTTCCCTCTCCATTCTTCTTCATAGCATAGCTTATCTGATATCTTCCATGGCCTCTCTACAAATTACATAACAATTCATTAGATGCAGTATTCTCACCCAAGGAGTAATAATTAATTTATACTTCAGTTGTACTTGCTACTCCAAAAATATACAATTCTATTTTAGAAAAACAATAGGTATTTAGGGTGATGAAATCTCCCTTGTTTCGTATGTTTCCCTTGTTGGTCACATGCACCCTTTTCTTTTATAACCAATTCTTGACATACTTGTAGATTTTGTTTTTGGAGGCTTTGGTGACTTTTGCATTGTACTCATTTATAAGGTCTATTGCTCCAATTCTCTTGAGAAATCTTAGCCAAACCCAACTTAACATCTTATCTAGATATTCCTCTAACCTTATCCAATTCTGGTTTTTTTTATTTTTTATTTTTTATACCACTACTAGCCTTTCTATTATTGCACCAAATAGAAACTACATCAACCAATAGATCCACATCTCTTCTCTTCAATTTATTACCTACAATTTATATTGCATAAGTTGGTGAAATCAATGCATTATATGGATTCTTTGACAATGAAGTAGAATCCTTAACTACTTTAAATAATCCATCCTTTACACAGGATATACAATCATTTTCAGCCTTATTTATGCATTATTTGTAGCATTTCCAACACACTACAATGGTGTGATTCATCTCACTTCAACTTTAACAACCAAGAGCTCTTATGTCTCTTCTTGCACTACCTTTTTGCACATTTTGAATATGATACTTACATGACATGCACCTTTACCAAGCATTGCATTCTTCCATTCTACCTTCACCTAACCATGCCAACATCATCATGGATGTAATCACAGTCATCCAAACTCAGTTTTACATCTGGCATGTTTATATACAACCATGGAATTATTTTCTTAGGCTTTTAATAAGCTTTGGAAGTCAACAAGTTATACAACTTGACAAGAATTGTATACTCAAAATGAGAACTCTAGCCATAAAAACACATTTTTGCACAAAAACACCCAAAAAAACTCCAAATAAAAAATGTTGCTACCGGTAGCACCACCTTTTTTGTGGTTAAAAATATAGACATGGACCAAAAAAATCATTATTTTTATTTACAAAAATATTAAAATCAATCCATGAATTGAAAACTAATGCTACTGGTAGCACACTTTTAAAAAAAATGGCATTATTTTATCATTGTATCATAATTTAAAATTGTATTTATTAAAACTCTTAGTAACACTATATAAAACTAGTACTGAGTTAAAACAAATTATTCAAGGATATATTTCACCACTCTTTCCATATAAAATTAAAAAACAATTATGATATTATTCATAATAAGACCACGTATTAAACCATAAAATGTAGAAGTTATGATATTTAGGTGCCCAAGGGAGGAAACAGAGTATCACACCTTTTTTTGGGGGAGGCTTGAATTACAACTTTATGGAAACCATGGGTCACTTCCATTTTTATTCAAGGTTAATTTAAAAAACAATAACTTAAAAAAATAGAATTAAAAATAAATAAATTAAAAAATGTGAAAATTAAAGAATGCAAAAATTATTAAAAAAAATTCAGAAACCAAATTAAAAAAAAAAAATGAATTTAAAACTTAAGTTTTTTATTTTTATTTGTTATAAATTTTGTTTTTTAAATTTTTGTTTTTTGTGTGTTGTTTGTTTTTTTTTCAATTTTGTTTTTAAATTTATCCATAAAAATGATTTAATTAAAAAAAGTAAAGAAAAACTTCCGAAATATATACAATTTTCATTCTAACTAGTTTATAAAAGTTAAAAAATTAACAAATACATATATTGTTTCATTAAAGTAGCTACTAAATATATAGTTTTTGTAAAATTTGGAAAAACTCTTATGTAAATAAAAATTATAGTTTTTTATGACCAAGAATTTTCAAAATCACAAAAAAATGGCTCAAACTGAAAAATGGTGCTACGAGTACACACACTTTTTGAAATGGAGATAAAAACAACTACTAAAATTGACCTGCAAAATACGAGAACATTGTCGAGTTCTCATCAAGTTGTATAACTTGTTAATCATCCACATTTCTATTCAACAAGCAACTGAACCATACTTGGCTTATTCCATTGTGCCTTACTTATAACTTACCACTGTTGTATGACATCAACAAATAATTCACTTTAGAAGATAAATATGAAGAGGAAGACACTTCTGAATACCTTCATTGTCTCCCCTGCATCTTTGTATTTTCATTCTCAGAATTCTCACCACCTCCATAGTTCCAGTGGATTTACATTTTTATCTCTATTCATTTGTTTATATTTCCGCATTTCTGACACTGATATCTTGACCTTGGATGTCTTCTTTAGCGTTGTATGGAAATTCCCCTTCTTCCTTTTTACTCATGTATTTTTTTGGAAACCTGTCTTATAATTGAGTCTAATACCATAATGTAATATGTAATCTACAATCGTGTATGTCAATTACATTTGTTAGACACAATTTAATTCTAAAAAATCAATAAAATTGTCCATATATATATAATTATGAAAAAACACCATTTGACAGTTTTGTCAAATAGGGCCTAAAGGTCCATTTCTTCTCATTTCCGAGAAAGACTTGTATTGTTTAATTATGGAAGCCCATTTCATATTTATTCTTCTTATGACGAGATTTCCAATGATTTCTCCCATTGCCATTTCTGAATTAAGAGCTGAAAGTTACATCTCTCCAAAATCAACAATTTTGCCTATTTCACTTTTCCTGTAACTACAATTATTCTGAAGGACCAATTTATGAGATCTATAGAAGAAAATTGATAAATAACTGGAAAAGATTTTATATTGGGCGTTGATAGCCCATATGATTTTTATTACCCAGATACTTTTATTATTCAATTCTAATGCTCCCATCAAATTTTATAAAATTATGGAATCAACAACTTTTAATTTTTGTACTTTTCCAGACTTTTCTCTAAAACCTGTTATCTTTCAAACTAAGCATTTTTGGAAAATTTCCCTCTATGAAAATTTGTCCATATTGATGAGTAGAACAAATGTTGAAATATGTAAATTTTTTGGTTATGAGTTTTGGGGCCTTTTTTTCCTCCAAGTTTTCAAAAATTGCACTTTTGCAGGCCCAAATAGTGGATTTTGGCCTTCTTTCATATCCCTGCTTCACATATTTTTGGATTTGGCCTCAAGGCTCTAGATTTGTCTATGTTCCCAGGTCATGACTGCACCATAACAATTTGGGACTCAATCGGTCCTTCGTCCATCCTCGGGCTATGCACCTTCAAAAACCACTAAATTCAAAATTATGTAAAAATTAAGTAGAATGGAATAATGTCCCTCACTCATAATCATGTATCCTCTGTAAATATCATCGAAATGGTGCAAGTATCATTAAATTCTAAGTTAATCTACTCATGTTATGTCCAAAATAATTTTTTTGGTCCAGAATTTTTGAATTTATGCTAACATTCGAATATCATTGGCAATTTCATATACTCTTAGAAGATATTCTGCAATATTTTCTTCCTCTTTCATTTTTAGAATTTCAAACTATCCTTTGTATGTTGGAAGTTTTGACTGTTTGACTTTGGATGCTCTTTCATAGACAATTTTTTATTTATCCCAAGCATCCTTGGTTGTCTTGCATTGCATGACTTTCACAAATACTAAGTTAGTTAATCCATTCATGATTGCATTCAAGGATTTTGAATTGGCCTCATATTGGTTAAGTTCTTCTTTGTCTGTAGGTAAGTTGTCTCATATATCATACTTCTTTTCAACTGCTCTCCAAACCTTCCATCCAAGAGACATTAGATGACACTTCATTCTTGCACTCCAGTATGCATAGTTACTTCCTGTGAACAATGGACGTCTGTTGGTAGCTAATCCTTCTAGCTGATCCATTGTGGTCTTTAATGAGGATCTTACTTCCAATGATTAAACTGTAGTGAAGGATCCTGCTCTGATACCAATTGCTGGAATATCCAGCAATACTGAGAGGGGGGGGGTGAATCAGTATTGCCATATTTTTTTCTTATTGAAACAATTAGTACAAGACACACAGGGAAACAAACAAAACATGATTTTATCATGGAAACCTAAAAGAGTAAACCACAAACTCAAACTCATTAATAAGATGAATTTGTACAAAATTGTTTATCTGCTGCAACAGAAAGGATGCAACCACACCCCATTTTTTTCCTGCTGCTAGAGATGAGGATGCTACAACACCCCAGATCTTCTTCCTGCTGCTACAGGAAAGGATGCAATGACACCCTGTTCTCCAGCTGCTACTGGATGGAGGCTACGACCCCCAATAGGATTCCTACCTACCCTAGAACCACCCTTCCACCATTATATGTTTTTGTAAATTGTCCAGATCTCTCTCTGACTCTCTCATATATTCTTCTTCATCTTGCTGAATTTTGTCTTCTTATGCTGCTGAATGATCTGGACTTCTCGAACACCGAAGACACCTTCTCCTCCAATCAAAATATTCATTTAAATACTTCATTCATGCGTCTTTAAATCATCATACCCTTTCAGATTCATACCCCTTCAAATCTCGGGTATTTTATCTTTTAATTGTAATTATGTTTTGTTATTGATTTAATTAATTAATTATTTTATGGATCATCTTCAAGCCTGCGGGATTCAATCATTCTTCATATGTGGGTTTCCTTCATCTCTGATCACGGGATTCCACTTATTTCAAGCATGCGGCCTTTACTCAAACCTTCTATGGGCATCTTTCATTTCTGACCATAGGTTTGATCTTCCTTTAAGTCCCCGTGGGCACATTTAAGCCCCCCGCGGGCATCTTTAAGCCCCATTGGGATTTATTTAAACCCCCACGGGCATATAATCCTTTGTGGGATCCTGTTAAGCTCTTGTGATATTCCTTAGCCTTCTCTGCAGGCATATCAAGCCTTTGCGGGCATCTTCCAGTTCCTGAGAGCTTATCTAAGCCTCTGCGGGCATCCCCTAAGCCATCACTATAGACATCTGGGCCTATGACCACTCTTTGTATCCCTTGCGGGCATCACATAGCCCTGGTGGGCTTAACTAAGCCCTCTTGCAGACATTTTTTAACACTTATCCCCCTTTTCAACTTTAACCAATTTTCCTTTTGTTCATAATATACAAAATAATATTTTTTACCTATTTTGGCAGGTTGATATTTCACACGTGTGAGCACCAATTAGCAATCTAACTGCATGGATGAATAGTCAGTTCATCAAGGAACCACACCATGTCATCTAATGAATTTATGGGAAGAGGAGCAAAATGTGGTGGGCATTTCCAAAGGACCTTTTGCTACTGGTTTTTAACACAGCCAAATTTTCATAGTTTTGAATATGCAAAACACTTTTTCCTCTATTTTCGCAGATCCATATTTTCTTACTCAGATATTCTTTTTACCAACTGAGACCATGGTTGGGTAGACAAACCACCAGGCTACATCCTGGACATATGATGCGGGAATTTATCTCAACCTATGATATGTGGAGGGCGTCTCCTTGAGGCTACTTAGTCAACTTTAATTCCACTGGTGCTAAACCCTGTTTTGGCAGGCCTATATATTTTTCCTCAGAAATGATTAAGGATAACTGAGACCATGAATAGATAGCCTCTTCAACAAACTATAGCCTAGTATGATGGTGTGGGAATTATATTCAAACCATGAATTATGGTGAGCATTCTCTTACAGCACTTTTGACTAATTTCTCCATACCTGGTTAATTTCCAAGTTTCACCAACTTGCCATTCTTTTCCAGAATGATGTCATATTGCAACACTAACTTGATGATAGCACCGAAACATTATCATGTGTCTTCCAATCTGCATCACACATGCCACATCATCATACATGCCATCTCATCACTCCTTTTGTCATTCCTTTGACTTTCACTTGTGTTTGTCTTTCCATCAGTCCTTGGTTATTCCTTTGTCATTATTGAGCTTCTTTGATATCAATGACAATCATATTCAAAATATAGATGGACTTAGAGACACAAGTGACCATCTAAATTGTGTCACTCGATGGCAATGGTAAAAAATATGGTAATTTTGACAATGAATTACAATGTTTGACCACTGTTATTGAGTGACACAATTTACATGATCACTCATGTCCCTGAATCCATCTAGAATGTTACAATTTACTAAATTAGGAGGTATGTGAACCCATCTGATGTGTTAAAATTTAGTAAATTGTAGAACCCCGCATGCATCACATCTCAACAATTTACACCAAATAAGTGTTACTAATCCTAGCAAATTCCTCGAGAGACACCAAATTGATCATGATGTGTCAACTAGCATCATTATTACCCATCGACATACCCCATAGCCATACTTTTGCAACCATGTATGTATCAATCATAGTCACACGTCTCTTGCTCCCACAACACCTATCTGTTGAGTAACACAATTTATATATATTTCATCATATATATATTAATATTAATATTGGAATATCTCTCTCTCCCTATATATATATATATTAAAACCAAAACATATAATGTTATTAAAACACATTTATAATATAATATTGTAAATAAAAAAAATAAAAATAAAATCATTACACAACGTGGCCCAGTACCAAACAAAAAATTTGGAAAATCGTTTCACTTTCATGATTCCAAGTAATATGACCATGGGGGGGATTATACCATCTATAAAACCCTTATCATGGCTTGATCAATGGAGGAGTTGGGTTTAGTTTAACTACTACATAGAGAGATCGATGGCACCAATCAAATCTTAATCAGGTTCAGTTTCTACACTACACAGAGAGCTCGATAACACCGATCAAATCTGAATCCTTGTTCTACGACCATGTATTTAGACAAGGTGAAAAGCCTCCAGGTGAGCTATGCCACACAAATTATGTTCCACGAGAAGTTAAAGAAAAAATCTAGGCCAAGAGGCTTCAAATCCCTAGGACTGAGATTCCCAATTTTATGAGGTGTAAAGTGGAAGGGTTATCAAATTTTGACATGCATTCAACACAATAAAATGCCCCTTATCATGACCAGACTAGATGTTGTGGCCATGGCTTGGACAGGGTCTTGTAAAACAGCAGCTTTTCTAGTCACCATGCTCCAGAAATTAAGGGATCATTCTGCAAGAAATGGGGTGAGGGATCTAATTTTGTCTCCAAATAGGGAGCTTGCACTTTAGATGTCTATGTTTTGCAATGATCTTGGTAACTACCCATGTCAGTGATGAATTACCAGGAATTTGAAATTTAGCTCAGGAGACATTTAAAAACATTCATAGTGGAATTTTAATTGAGTGAGCTATGGACGCAGGTGACAATGTTGTTGATTTACAACAAACACTATGAAGTACTTTAGATGAAACCCTTGTTTCATCTAGAGATGAACAGGAGTTGTCCCAAATTCAGCATGAATTGATTGGGAAAGATCTGGGTTAAGGATTAGAAATGGAGATTATCGCATCACATAGGCATGGAAAAAATAAATTTATTGATGCCTCAAGTAATGTTTTGTTCGAACAAGGTAGTGAAATCATGGCAAACAATGGAAAATATAGAAGAGGAAGAGAGTCATAGGAAGTGGCCATTCTTTCTACCATTGATCCATTCAATTATCTCATCATCAACATGGAACCTACAACAATAGAATTAGAAATACCAATCGTAATTCCTCCCTTAACTGTTGTTGGAGAGGTTCTACTTTTTCAGTTGGATCCTCCTCATCTTCATTTTTCTAGGTATTCTTCTAATTTTACGCCTCTATTGTTTCTCTTTAAGCTCATTAAGTTGTCTTCCATGCTTGACCTATTTCATGATCGCCCGACCCCTTCATTCATATATGTAGATACCTTGGCAATTAACATCAAACAATAGTTGGACAGTTTCCAAAATAATAGAATATTCTACAATCCATCCTACCTATTCATTTTCTACTAGAGCCACACATTCTCTCACCTGGGACTATGGGAATTAAAGGATCGAATTCCCACCAAATGTTCTGATTGGTTTCCATGGGTTAAGAATGGAGAGCCATATTCCTCCTTGTTCAATTTCATCAATGAGTTCATGTTTATTGCCTTTTCATTCATCACAGGAAGAGAACCTAAAATAATGCATGATGATATTAGGACTTACCTACAGCTAGGTGATGGCCATGGGAAAGGAGACTAGTGTTTGGGCATGTATGTCATGGTTATTAGCATGTATGGGGTTGAGTCAACTCCCTATGGGAATGACATAAATGAATGTCATTTTGTTATTTTTGTGCATTTAAAGGTCATAAAGGCTTTTTTGTTTAGGTGTTTTCCATGTTCTTATGTGGTCATTCTTTGAGAATACGTAGCCTTTATGTAATTTATGGACCTTTGAACCCCCTTCTTTTAGCTGCATAAGGAAATTTCCTTTTTTTGATTTATGTGTTGTAAGGTTGTGTTTTGTTTCTTTCTAGGTGATATTTGCCTCATTACTTGAGGAGATTTTAGATTTCTTTTTGGATATTCTAATTTTGTCTTGTTTGAATTGGTCACTAACATATCAATCTTTGTGTGTTCAAACCATTATGTTCATCCATCTGATGCCCGGGGAGAGGACAACCATCCCAGGTTGGTAGATCTAGAAACTGTAAGAGTAATTGGGAATGTAAGTGGAGGAATTGCTCAACTAGTACAACATAAATGGACAAATCGAGTTTTTTCTATGAATATAGGAAATTTTTTGTCACGATTTCTTATTTAATTCAGCTTTTATATTTTGTCTGATGAATGTTAGAAAGTAGCACATCTTATGTTTAATTATTGGATTTCAACAAATTAGATTTCCATAGATGTGTAATATATGGGAAGAAAATGTTAAGCAGATATGTTACTTATGCTCATTTTAAGATTTAATAAATATTTTGTTCTACTAATCTTAATCTTGATCATTGTTGGCAAAATTTTGGCACTAAATTATTATTATTATTGGAGGTCCTTAATTTGTACACCTTCTACTCTCATTTTGTATTGAATGTTGCATGCTTACAATGAATGTTTTATCATAGGTCTATTTCATTATCAAATTGTATTAGAGTTGTATTCCATTGTCATATTGAAAACTTTAGTTAGGTAGTGGATTATTATTATTATTATCAGTATTATTTATTTTTGATGTAATAAACATCCCGAGGAAACCTCTTAGGCACTTCCCCTCATTTTGAGGACGGTACTCAGGGTAAACTAAATTCTTTAGGCCACAAGGCTAAGTCACACATTCTCATGTAGAGCCTAAGAATTTTCTACATATAGCTCATGAATAGTTCAACAATTGGTTCACTAACTATTAGCTCATGAATGTCTCATTGGGGATTTGAACTTAGGTGGGGAGAGTGAAATTCACCTACCTCCCCACTGATCAAGCTATTGCTCCTTGACTATGTAGTGTATTATATGAACTAGTTGATTATACTTAGTTATGTTTGAACTTCTTAAATCTATGAAATATGTTGTTGATCTTATTGTATATGCATTACTCATGGGTGTAATCAAGTGATTGAGTTGAATTTTATCTCTAATTCTCATGTTTTTTGCTAACTATTATCATCTTTTTACCTCCTCAAATAATGTGGATGTGCAACTAATTGTGTTTTGGGTCTCTTGGACACATACATATGGTTAAGTTTTTTCTTAACCAAAGTTTGAGTGTTTTATGACAACTTTCATTTGAAGTTAATCTTAGCTAACTACCCTTTTGTGAAGTTAGCTAAGATTAACTGCTCGACTCTTTTCTATTGAGTGATTCTTATGGGTTTCGTCTTTGGTGCAGTAATCTTACAGGATGGTAAACCCGTTGTCTTTGAAAGCTTCAATTTAAATGATAGAAAGAGACACATGTTTACATACAACTAAGATATGTTGGCCATACTTCATGTAGTGGCTAAGTGTGGCAATTCCTCTAGGTACTAAGATCTCCATTAAAGTTGATCATCTTACCTTGAAGGAGTGATTGATGAAGGGTAATTTAACGGAGGAGAAACAAAAGTGGATTGACTCATGTCTAAACCCTACGCCACTCTGTACATGCATGTGTTCGACAAGCATGAAGTTTGAAAAAACATTGTTAATGCAAAATGATGTTGTTGTTTATGTTTTCACAGGTGGAAGACATGTTTATAGAGATAATATGGAAAACCTGTTTAATAATTTTGCACTAACCCATCTGTATGACATTACCTTTAGACTCTTTAGAGAAAATCCTCATAATTCATAACCTAAGTTGTAGGAAACGCCTAGAGTGGTGGTGTACTAGTCCAAGAAATGCGGAAATGGGTGTGAAATTCTATTGGTCGTACCATGCAATGTTTTGAAATTGAAATTTGGAAATGTTGTAAGGTGCTACCGGCAACGCTTCCAAGGATTTATGACCATTTTTAGTGATGTTTTGGGTATTTTTTTGGAATTTTATAGGCCCACAAAAGTGTCAATTACAGTGTGGGACCCATAGAAAATGTCACCTTGTCTATGCTAATGACCCTTTAAGACAAAACAAATATATTGGATAGAGCATTGAGGAGTTTATCACCTTGTAATTAATGGCAATATTAAACTGTTAAAGTATAAAAGGTTGACATTATCCTTTATCTTACTTTTTCTATCCTTTCCTTTTTTTAACTTTTCTATAAGACTTGACATTCTCCTTTATCTTACATTTTCTATCATTTTATTTAAATTTATAACATTAACATTAATTGTCTCGAGATGTTTGAGAGTGGTTCCAACCTCATTGGAATTCAAATGGAGAAAGTATAATTTCATACCCACCTATTATTCAGTACAATTAAGAGTTTTCAGGATTTTCAGGTTTGGCATGATTGTACCATTTCTATTGGATTCTATCACGTATGAGGGTATGGGATTGACTCAAGTCAAGACCACCAAGATATAAGATTTGCATCATGTTATCATCTATGAGAGTTAACACAGACATGGGTTTTGTTCTAAATGTCATTTGTGTAACATTCTTATTTTCTTGCAAGATAATATGTTATTTAAAAAAAGGTACATATCTATATTTTTTGTATTTTTTATGTACCATGTTTCCCTTGTGTACCCATTTTGGGTGGATCATGTTTCCAGGTATTCCCATTTTAGAAAATTGTACATGTTTCCACGTTGCGTTCGACTTAATCCGTAAGAGATGTCAATAGCACAAGAACTGCAAAATCTTATTAGAAGTAGAATAAACTTAAACATGGCCATTTTCCATTATTCTATCTCAATAACAAGTTTTATGTCTTCATTCAAACATTGATAATCCCTTTTACTTCTAATTGACTGAATTTTTTTTAAGGATACTCACTGAATGAAAAGTCATTTTCACATATCTTAAGGGCTTGAACCGGTCACAAAACCACTTTCTTTATCAAAAAACCATTATTTTCCACTGATTGTGTTTTTTCACGGAGTTGGGTTTGTTAACGTTTGAAACCAGAATGATTCCAATCTAATTGGAGAATGTTCAGTATCATCTCGTATGATCTCCTTAATATTTGGGCTAATGCTTTGTAACCATGAGGGAATGCCTATGCAACTTGGAAGCAAAGTGTAAACCCTAAAGATCAAAAAATGTTGCAAGCCTCCAATAATTGTTTTGTTGTAATTTGAAATATTGGACCTGTAATATGCATCAAAAAACACTAAACAGTAAGTTAAAACATGGATTTACACCTAAGAATATATTTCTACCTTGTGAAACATGTAAATCTGCCATTAAAACATTAAAACATGTTCCTAAAAGTGCATATCTACACACGTAAATGTAAAATCCAGCAAGTATAAATGTTGAAATTATGAATAATGAATTTAGTGCCTTATATCCTAAGGGATATGGAGTTTAGAAAATTGACAAAGAGGGATAAAATCTCTATGTTAACCAATTCAGTAGATTAAAATAAAGCAAGAGACAATGAATCGATAAGATATAGTTGTTATCGATATAGTTGATGGATAGATGTTACCTTTATTTGAAATGTGGTTAGTATAAGGTTTTGGGGCATATAAGCTTCAACTACAAGACTTCATGGGGCATCCAACCACTTTTGAAGCAACCTCTCACACTTATGGTGAGGGATGAATTCGCGTGAACCTACCATTGAAAACTATGCCCTCTCGCTTTGACTTCAATTGGAAAAAAAGGTATGAAGAGAAATGAAGTCAAGCAAAATCACTAGTGAATAATAAAATCGAACCTTGCTTCACCCTACCCCTTCTGCCTTTATAGAATAGGCATAGGAGTGTACAAAAATATCCCTAAGGATAAATAGAAGTCAAAAGTGCAACATTAAAAATGTCTCCCTTCTCATCTGTGCATATTTTCCCCACAAATCACTAACCTCCAAGGGTGGGTGAGGATGACCTTGTGATGCACTGAGCTGAGCAGGGACAGTGGACAAGTTCTGAACCTTCACCAAAGGGAATCTTTGGGCATCAAATAACTTTTCTTATTCGCTGGAGGGACACTCTAATGATGAAACTGCCTCACTGACTATCCTCTTCTTGTCTGATTTTGCAGCAGCTATAGTAGTTGTCAGGGCCAATTGTTTAGAATACCCTTCAGGGAGGACCTGCCTCACTTGCTAGCATGTTTCTAGGTTGGTTGGTTTCTATAGAATCTCATCTTTTTTATGGTCATATGCAGACAACCTCATGTTCACCCTCATTCTTGAAGATATACCATTAGGATCATACTTGAGGCTGGGTACTTTACTTAAGTCTAGTGATCCTAGCAGTCCTTCAACATATGTTGGTGCAGACCTAGTATTCACAATGAAAGGTCCCACCTCCTGTGGAACGTTGAAGGTGATTATACTCTTATTCTTTATAAAATGGATTTGATCACAATCCATATTCTTACTTATATACTCCAAATCAAAATACCTCACTATTAAGAAGGCCGGTAGTCTATAGGGATGCATTTCTGATCCATATACTCTTATGAAGGTATGGCCTTCAAATAAGAATCAGTCTCCTTCTTTGGCTTCTGGAGAAAATTGAATTTTATGCTTCATCTCAAGAATGATCTTTTGGGGTGAGTCTCCATGGAGCAATGCATAAACAATGTGCATATAGTAATTAACAAAGGGCAGGAAGCCCTCATTTTTTTTGCTTTCTCCTGATCTAATGGGCCCATTCAATCACAGATGAATCTAATGGACTGACCCCTAGGCTCTAAACAGAAGAGGTTCGTTGGTAAATGACCGTATATAGAAAATAGGACTAATACCTAAAGGTTATCTCTGTCCCACATTTGATTAACTGATATTTTATGGTTTCTGATAAAAATGTTGCATAGTCAAATCTGTAGGCAGAGGTATCTGAGGGAGTGGCAATGGTGGACAGGAAACCTAGGGCTACTTCATCAGTAATGAGATCATGGTTTGACCCCATAATCTGATTTATCACTGAAATTGCTTGTATAAATACCTCATGAAAGATGGATGTTTTGTAGGGAGAAGGACCTTCAGGAAGGCTGAAGTTTATGGGCAACAGATTTTGCAGCAAGGTATCTTTCTCCTCCTAGGTGAAAACATTATATATTTTCCTCAGTTCATCCTCACTTAAGGGATTCAATTAATAACTCTACCAATGTCAAATGCTTCTGAAATGGCCATTACGGTTATTGACACCAGAATTTCGTCAGAATTTGCTGAAAGGATTCCCTTCCTCTCAGGAGCGTATCCATTAGCACACCAGTAGTCAAATTCGGGGAAATTGTAGACCTGGGGATAATAGCTCGGGGTAATTGGGACTCCTACAGGTGGATAACATCATTGGCTTTCAAGGCATTGTGGCGGGCTTTAACAATGACCATGTAGAGGTCTGGGATGTCCAGGTTACACGGTCTGGAATTTTTGCATGCAGGTCTATAATATGGTCTGACATGGCCACTGGGATTTTTGTAGAGGAAGTGCTACTAGCAGGGTATTCATTACGAAGTTTTAGGTATAAACGGGGCTTAACACAAAACTTTGAGAAATAAAACAGCATGGAAAACTAAGGGTGGTGGAATACATCGACTTACCGATGTAATTTCCTCAGAGGCAGCTTAAATCATCGGTTAGGAAGCTTGAATGTTGGTTTACATGCTTCCTAGAAGCTTAGGTTGCTTGAAAATTCAAAAAAACAATAGGGCTAACAGTTAGTGCAGGAGGTGATTTTTTTAATTTTGGCGCGTCTATTGCTTCCATGTGTAACCTCCTCTTTGGCTGAGTTGCTTATATGGAAGGACACTTGGAAAGGAGATGGAGCTACTGCCATGTGTCCGTCGATGGTTGTGTTCTTTTGATTTCCACGTTTATCCTGTGTGTATGCCCGGGGGATGCGGGGCCCTGAGCTACACAGAAGATGCGCTCTGATAGGGTGACATGGAAAGGGTGGGCCCTTGGTTCCATGTGTCCTCTAGTGAGGTGGACATATGGAATGATGTGATCACCTGGAGGCAAACTGGTTTAAAGGATGGTAGAGGAGGTAAGTAGTTTGCTACCCTTCACAGGCTCGTCAAATAAGCAGTTTAACGAAACCTTTTCTCGAAATCCTAACTCATTGATGGAGGGGAACGTGCCCTAGCAGTTTCATCATAAGGATCATGCTTATTTCAGCTAGATGTAGTTTAATTTTATGTGTCAGTGTCATTGTACACCATTTGATCTAGCCTGCCAAATTTTCCCACTAAATATTTTATCCGATGCTCGATTTGATGTGCTAGAAGGGTGTATCATCGTTGATCTAGCCCAATATCCACCATATATTCTGGCAGTAGTATACTTTTCCCTTCTCTTATCCTTCCTACTTCTTCATCCACCTGATATCTAGTTTTGGTGATCCTAGGTGTTGATTGGTGGTATATCTAGATGAAAGGATTTTTAAAATCTAGTTTTAATCACAGTATTATTGACTACCCATATCCCTTTCTTTCAGAGTCTAAGACCAAAAAAATCAAGGAGACAACTTATGAGTGGGAACTTATAAATGATGTCAAGGCGGTCTGGCTCCGGAATCCAAAGGAGGTCGCTGATGAAGAATATTCCAAATTCTACCATTCTATGGAAAAAGTAAGTAATTTGCTACAGTTTATATTTTGTTGTTACCACATCTAGAATATTGTAAACACGCCTTCTAGAATGATATTGAAGTACTTTGTTTTAACTTGAAAACTAAGATAATCTCGCAGGGCCTGAGTACATAATGTTGCTACATGTGGTGGTAGTTGTGAGTGTCCTTTCCTATAGAAATAATTATTCATGTATTTAGAGTTCTAGTACATGGCTTGAGTTATTAAATAGGTTGCAATCTTCCAGTGAGATAGGTGTACAAAAACCTAAAGAAATAAATTCTTGTCGTTTCAGAGGTTTATGATGCTGCATAGACAATAATTTAAAGTTCATATGCTAATGTTGCAATTTGTGCTCGGGATTTTAGTGAGGACAAACCCTTAGCATGGAGCCACTTTACTGCAGAAGGCAACGTTGAGTGCAAGTCCATTCTATTCACTTCTCCAAATGCTCCCCAAGACCTCTATGAAAGTTACTACAATGCCAAGGAAAATCTCATGTTGTATGTCAGGCGTGTTTTCATTTATGATGAATCTGAAGAATTACTTCCGAAGTACCTATGTTTCTTGTTGGTAAGTTTTTTTCTTTCACTCGTGCAACTTTTTTATTGTCATGGATCAGTAACCATTTATTATACAATTAATTGTAGGGACTTTTTTATTGTCATGGATCAGTAACCATTTATTATACAATTAAGTGTAGGGTCTTTTATTTTGAATTTAATTGGATGTTATTGTGGATTCAGACACTTTGCCACTAAATGTATCACGAGAAATAATTCAACAACACAACAGTTTGAGGACAATAAAGAAGAAGCTAATTCATAAGCCTTTATATATGATTCATGGAATTGAGAAGAGGAACCTGATGGATCAAATTGAAAGGGTAAAACAGGTACAACATGGATGTTGATGTGATCTCTCCTTATTATTCCTTTTCAGATTATTCTCATTTTCCAGGTTGTTGAGTAAAATGTGAAAATATTTTATCAAGTGTTGTTGCACTAAAGCACTCTGCACGAGTTATTGCAGATGTTGAGTTAGAATCAAAATCGAATATTGAAAAGAAGGGAAAGTACACCAAATTCTGGAATGAATTTGTCAAGTCAATTAAGCCAATTAAGCTTGGAATAATTGTGGATGCATCAACCGGGAACCGACTTTGAAAACTTCTGAGATTTGAAAGGTGGCTATTGGTTTTTATTTTGAAAGGGGGTTGTTTCAGTCTAATTGATTACGGTTAAAAATGCAGTCAATTTCTGTTGGAAAATTACTATTTCTACTGAAAGTCACCATGATTTTCCAACTTATTCTTCTGCATGTATTCATTTGATGTATTGCAGCAACACAAAGTTGGGTAATCGACCGACATTGTTGGACCAATACATATCAAGAATAAAACTATGCGAATAATATATCTATTACATCACTGTAACTAGCAATATCTATTACATCACTAGAACTAGCATGGAGCATGAGAAGTCCCCATTCCTTGAGTGATTGAAGAAGAGAAACTACTAGGTATATTTGATTTGTTTTGTAATTGCACAATTATATGAGTTCTAATTTTGGATTGTGCGTCAATGCCTAAAACTAATAATTGTGACTTATGTTGGTTGAATCTTAGTGGCTAATTATGTTATTAATTTAAATTTTGATACCAGATAATCAAATTCTGAGATATGCTTATTTGGAGGCTACCTGAGAGATGCAAATAAGAAAATGACAAGTTTCATTCAAAAGGTTACCTGATATATGCTTATTTGCATGTTACTTGAGACTCGATGCTTGGAGATTTTGTTGTACCTTGGTTGAGATTTTCACTGGAGAAATTTCGTAAGTTATATTATGTCTAGCCTTATGTTTGTGGTTGAGCATTCCAATTCATTTTTTTATTTAATGGGAAAACATGGTTCCCTCTATACGAACGCACTTGATAGATATCAGATGAGATTTTCTATGCAGGTGGAAAACCTAAGTTGTTTTCAAGGCTCGAAGGAAGCCACCAGAATATGCTAGTGTTGTGGGTGTTGGAATCCCAAGAGAATTGTGGAAGATGATTGGTGAATGTTTACAGTTTAAGACTTCAAAGACACCCACTTGTCATGCCATGTTGTTCATATTTATACGCCATTTGTAGGAGATTCCTCTTAGCCCTCAATTTTGATGAGGGCTCCACAAAAGAAGCTTGGCAGGATCGCTTTGGTGGATACACTTGTTTGACAGATTCAGAAGAGAATGAAATTGAGACTACCTAGCATCTTCTCAAGGTATTTTCATCCATACCAATGGAAATGTTTATATGTGTTTTTTTGTGGTTGTTCACAAGTTTTTATGTTCATATATTTTATTTTTCTTCAATTCTATCATTTTGATATCAGCTGGTCATTCTCATTCCATGCTCACAACCGTACCAAGAAACTCCGATGACAAGTTTTCACTTGCACATACATACTCCTGTATGTTCCCATTCCAAGTTCCCGCCTGAGCTGAGCTGCTCTGATAGCTAATTTTCCACACAACCAAGTAGCTTTGACTAGAAGCTTTTGCAAGCAAAAATATATTATCGTACATACCTAAGGCTTATTTGTGCCAAAAAATTATTTTTTCATTGGTATTTACCTGGATATTTATTATATGAATATAATTTGGGCCCCACCAACTATTCTGCATGCAGATTTAAATTTTCCCATTGATATTATTTAATATTATATCATTTTTTGATTAGTATAATCATAATGTTTTGTCTTCCAATAGTGTGAATATGTGGGTTCAGGGTGGGTGGGAAGCTTGTTCGAGATACTTTGCAAGAAGATATTCAAGTTTCTTCTGATCAAAATAATGAAGTCGAAAAAAATGACGATTTTGATTTGCTGGCAAGTTTTTGGTGGTCTGAATTTTGAGTTGTTTAGGCTACTCGCAAAATAATGACCATCTCTAACTTCAAATCTGATTTTTGGGTTCAAATCTGATTTTTGGGTATTCAACTAGTACACTGTGCTAGGAATCCACAAAATCCCATGTCAAAGCATAAATATCTCCATGTATTGACATTGCTCAAGTTGTCTATCCATGCCAAGATAAAAAATATTGAAAACATTTGGATGCAAAAAGCCAGGATAGCTATTTTGCTGAACAAATGAAAAGCTAAATTTTCCTTCGCTCGGAGTTTATTTTCGTGAAAATCTTGTGACTACATAATCACATAAGACTAACAACTTTAGAGTATAATGTACACAAGAATATCAATCTGCAGTGCATTTATCTGATATGCTAGGGAGCAATAATCTTCACAGCATGTTTAAAAATGGAGATTGTAACCTAAGCTGAAGATTACAATGGTGTCGAAACTACTAAGTAATCAATTCTATGGCGACTGAAATGCCTCAATAAAAGATGAGGAATCCTTGAGTGTAAGAGTTGCAGCTAGATACTACAAGGGTGCCGAAACTACCACAAACTCAATTCTGCAGTGACTGAAATGTCTCGATAAAATATGAGGAATCCTTGAGTTTCTTTCTTGCACGCCCATAAACTGCAGTAGCTGCATCTGATCTTCCAGCCTACACATGAAAATAAAATTTATTAAAATAAATTATGACTTATGAACTGAATGTGATACACATCCCTCTCATATTAGTTTTTCTCCTTGAAAAAAATCAACAGAAGAACTGTGACCTTCATCTCTTCTGCACAATAATTGTGCCACAATTCTGTGTTTCATTCATAAATCTTCAGGGTAGAATCATACAGCTTGAGCATATTTTGAGCAGCCTCCTCACAACCAGCTGCTGCAAGTTGTGACTCAAATGTAATACATTGTTTGTAAAAGTCAAGACTTGGACCTGGAAATGCTAAGAGACTACAGGGAAGAAGCAAATAAAAGTTCAGGTCTCACAGAAGTAAAACTTTATTTTTAATTGCTAGTTTTAACCACCATCATAAAAGGGTTCAAGGAAAATCTTTCTCGAGTATAACCAGAATCACATCCATAGTAATTTATTCTCAAAATATAAAATGATGTACAATGCATATAAAAATATACTGAAATTTTAGAATCTACAGCAACTGAATGGCACAATTTCATCTCAAGGAAAATCAAGAAAAATAATAACTCAATTGTCAATCTACGTTACGTTACTAGATCTGCCCTCCCACACCTGGATCATTTATATATGGCTCATATACAACTCAAGTATATATCCATATAGGATATGGCTCAGCTACGACTCAGATATAGACTAGATGCATATATGACAACCACTAAAAACACTTCAAAAATTAAAAAAAAGGGCAACCCTAAAAGAGAGGACACCGACTTTTCAAATGCAACTAGAAATAAACATCTTATATATCCAAAGATAGTGAATATCCTTAATATCATTTGTTTATGTTATTATTATAAACGCTATTTATACAATCATGAATAGTAAATGGTCTAAAATTTAAAAACTTTATGACATCAGTTCCCTCTACGGTTAACCAGTTCACTCTGATTTTAGTCAGTATAAAGATGTTTGTAAGATTCAAAGTAAAATGATTTCAAGGGTTACAAAACCTGTCATATATTTTTACTACTCAAAAACTCAAATGACAGAAACATACCATTAAGAACTTAAGACACAGTTTTCAGTATGCAAAAAAATAACAGTGAAAACGACAACAATAATAAAAAAGTTGTTGACTTTCCATATAGAGATTGGATATTTTTTCACAAGATACGTGATAATTTATTCATTCTTGAAACAGAAAGAGAATTCCTAAAACATGAAAACATATCCACTAAATATCTACCTTATTCTGCCATTTTTCTTGTTAACATAATAGATATTTTAAAGAAATAACAATCAGAAAATTTTCCCAGTCCAACTGACAAAAACTAGACCAGTCATTTTACAAATTTTATTTCAACCACATAGAAACCTAACACCTAGAAAATGGTGTGATGATTGACCCAAAAATGTAAGACAGTTGGAGATATGCTCGCCGATTGTACATTTCTCTAGCCAATTGAATCCCTTGATTTTGAGGAACCCAATCCATAGCAGTACAAGCAAGGGTAGCTACTCCGCTTCCGCCACCTCCAACATAAATTACATTTCCGAGCATGTCCAGAATCTGATCAAAATAATCCCTTTCGATTGAAAAAAATCCCATTTCCTATAGAAAACTAGTAGAACTCAATGCTCACTACTTCATTCTCACATGATGAGGAAATGCATATAACTTATATAATATATTTACTAGTAGGACATTTATATTTTTTTATGTAACCTACCTAGTATTTGAAAATTTTTATGTTTGTGGAAAAACATTACTTTAAAACTTATTGTAAAGTTTTATGACCAAGGATGGTCAAGGATGACTTTAATTGAATATATTATTATTTTTTAATAAATTAAAATATGAGACACTCATCCAAAGAGAACTGTTAAAAGAGTGTTCACTAACTCACTAGCCCAAATGAAACTATTGTAAAAGGCAATTGACAAGTGGCAGCATCTACACTCACTTACAAGTTGATGCAGGGGCAACTTCCCTTAAAAAGTGGTCATGTTTCCCAAGGATGGTGGAACTGAGGAGGTGGCTTATTAATTGATAAACAGACACTTAAACCTAGGAACTCTTATATATAACCATCGAATTTTAGCAGGAAACTCACACATTCTCAAGAGGAGATACAGTACTTACATGTGGTTGTTGGAAAGTCTTTTAAGCACACAAGAGATTCGATGAGGGGATTGGCTAACTAATGAGTTGCAGTGTAGGACTGTCTTATAGTGCTAAGTTGTGGAGAGATTTAGTAAGCAAGTCTTCATGATTGTTGAGATACAAGTTGATTGTCATATGCTTCTACATGGAATCTTCGTCCTAGTGGTTCAGTGAACATGCTTGAGGATCCTAAAGCAAGTAAGACTTGGCTGCTTTCAAGAGACAGTTGGGAGGAACGGTCTTCTTTGGGTGTTTGTCTACCTACTTAGTTTTAAACAGGTTCTGCATTGTTTACTTTATCAGTTATAGACTCTCTATGTTATTTCTGAATAATTATGTCTGCAAGTTATTTAACTCTTTCCTTTATAAATATCCAGTTGTTAGAATGAAAGTTTAATGAACTGATAATTATTTCTGTACAAGTGGTTGAATAGACTGAATTGGATAAAGATAGAATGATGAATATAAATTTCTTCCTGTATTTTTTCTTTCACTTAAAAGTGATGTACTCTAGTAGAGGAAGGTATTTAATTAACAGAGATTAGAAATCCAACCTTGTAATTAGAAGAAATTGCTACCAAATATTGATAGCATCGTAGATTGCGTAGAAGTAATATTTAGAACTTAGTAATGTGCTAGAGTTGTTTCTATTTTTCTTTCTATAGTAGAAGATTGATAATTAAACAGATAGATTATAGGCATAATGCTGCCTTAAATACTATATACATATATTCAATGTTTTTACATAGTAATATCGAAAACATAGAAGGAAATCTGCTCTTACAACATCATAGTTTCACACAGTAAAAGCACATATAAACTTTTATATCTTTTATAACTATCTAAAATCTTAACCCAATAATATACAATTTAAAGTAGTATCAACATTTATCATTTCATAAATATTCGACAAACATATTATTATAACGATGTCCGCATCCTTAATATGATATATAGGATCAACCTTGAGTTCATATAATAAAACAAAATATAAATTATTCAACTCAGAACTTTATCAGTTAAATATTTAACAAAAAATACTAATTCCATAATGGAATACATCACTCAAAACGAACTAAAATATTCCTAATATATAAGTATTTAAATTTCCCATTTTTTGACATCATAGTCTAAGAATGTTTTCAATTCGGGAGATCATCTATTATTGCAGAAAGGCTCAATACCAATGGGTATTCCTCGTTATATCATAATATTTAATAAAATATTTAAAAACAAACTTAAACCACACTTAGGGTTTATCCCTTTTTACTTTTCATAACATATATGCTCTCGGTGAGCATCGAGCAGTCAAGAGACGGGAAACTTAGGCCATAAAACTTTAAAGACAAGAATTAAACATAATCAACAAAAAACCAATAGGTCAAGGGTTCGAAGCTTGAAGAGCGTACCTTCCTATGTATATAATAAATATTTATAACAATTCAATATTTACAAACTGACAGGGTTAAAAACCCTATGTATAAATTTATAAGCCATATATGTTTAATAGAAAACGAATGCAAATAACAACAATACAACAAGAGAAGAACAAGATCCAAATCCCTTAAAAGAATTTATAAGTTGGGGGTTCAAGACCAAGGAGGAACGACCTTTGATTTACAAAGTATTCTTTTAAACTACAAACTTAAATCCTGTTGGAAACTCTACCAGGGATCGAATTCCCTCTCATATCATTTTTATATCAAATATACACAGAGTTTAGTAAACTTACAACTTCTAAACTAAATACAAGTCGCAACACTAGGGTTTAAGCCCAGATATTTTATACACTGAAGACATTTACAAACATTATGAAAACAATTAATAAAACAAATAGTCTCGATAGAGATAGATAAACACTGTAAAATTTCATTAACGAGTTGTTTGTCGAAACCCCAACGTTGGGTGTAAACCTAGGAAGTTATACAAGTTTTCTTTTCATAACCAAATGCCCAATCAGCTTACAACAAACAACGAAGGCCAACGCTACCATTTACGTAGGCAAGAGTTTTAAAGAGGCATCATGGTGAAGGACCGATGCTTAGCGTGGTCTTTCCAACAACTGGGTTTCATCATCTTCTTCTTTCATCAACGCTAAGACTCCAAACCCAAACAAGGGAGCAACTGAAAGCAAAAGAAAGGGAAACCTACTGCCATGTCAAACATTTGGTGGTTAAAACGCTGTAATAAATATCATAAACATAAATATAGGAGATTACAACTATACAAGTTAAGAACTGAACATACCACTGTATTAAGCAGTGAGCTTTCGATAGAAGAGAACCTTCACTCCTTCCAATGAACCATAACTCGTAGAGGGATGAGAAGGCAAGAGGTGAGAGCTCAATCCTTTTGCAACCAGACCAACTAAAAACAGATAACCCGTGGACAGCTAAGAACACTCAATGGACTATGTAATATCCTGAATTTTTGGACTAACTATTATGATTGTTATATTGGGCCATGGCCCCAACATCTATGTTTTATTTGGACTATTGGGCATGGACCCTAGCACCTATGATTATTCTTTTATATATATTGACATATCAGGTATGGACCCTCACTGACTTCATTATTTGACTGTATACTGGGAAAAAAGGCCTCGATGTTTTAAATGATGTTCTTCAGCTTTGATATGGGTACAAACCCTAATATACTAAGATGATCTTTTGTTACTTACTGTGCAGAGCTATGATTTTACAGGATTAGACCTATGAGTGTGTTGAGCGTGGACTCAGAAATACACATATAAATTTCGTACTAAGCATAAGCCCCGATGTACCTAGAAGAATGTTTATGTACTGGGAGTAAACCCTGAGGTACATTGAGTGTTGGGCCTAAGCCCTAGAGCACTCGAAACTTGACAAACGAATATCGGATCCAAGACAACTTAAAGATTCTAGATGTACCTCACAACCACATTCTAGCACTAGTGTTGAGCAGAGGCTCTGGAATTGCACTAGCATAACGCCCATGTGAGAGTGTTGAGTTAAAAGGCTTTGAAGAGCACTCAAGGTTACTGGATCTTAAAAGTGTTGAGTCGGAAGGACTCTGAATAGCACTTTTACTTTCATCACATTTATTTTTTTTTGATTAAATGATTCATCATTCGTCAAGTACTGTGGGTACTACCGTGTTAAACGAGGGAAACCATCATGCAAAGAGAGAGAGACTAGAGGTACCTAACCAAGCTTACCCAGACCATCAAAAGAATTGGACCTTGTCCTTAAAATTTAAGAGTATCATGTGAATGTGCATAATTTAATAAAAGATAATTACGAGTAGTCTTTTATGACTAACATGCATAAAAGCCTCAAGGCTAATGTCATTATTGCAAGCTTTACTAATAATGTGTCATTTTCTAAATTATGAAATATATTTATGGCTTATGCATTATGTAAATATTATTAATCAGGTATTAATAGTAAAAGTAAAATATTATTTTTATTATAATTATTATTGAGAGCTGAAATCAAAATCACTTATAGTTAAACAGTTGGAAAAAGTCCTAGTTCAAAAGGACTAGACGTTTAATTAAATAATATCTTTTAAATATTAATTATTTAATTTAAAGAAACTAATTATTTCAATAGTCCTAATTAAAAGAATCCCCTACTTAAAGAGGGCAGATCCCAAGTTGGAGGATTATCTCTCTTTTCATTATCATTCTCTAATGGTAACTAAAGGAAAAACTTATGCTCCAAGAAACTGAACCAACAGTAACCCTAGGTCCTCTATCTCTTTTGCATGTTGGAATCCATCTGAGAGGGATCCATACAGAACCAGGAATGGTTGTAGGATCATGGTTGGGAGGAACATGGTGGCCCCAAAGTTATCCAGCTACGGAAATCATCCTATCAGGTTAGCTAAATACAAGAGGTTCTGCATTAATTATTGTTTAGTGTGCAGGTTCCTACAGGAAGGGATCAAGGACCAAACAGTGACGCCTCTACAGGAAAGGATCAAGTGCCCAAGCATCCAAGTATGCAGTAGTAATTCTTTCCATTTTCTTTTCAGTTATAATAAACCTAGGATTTTACATTAGAATAGATATGTCAGCATTGTTCTCATCATAATATTATCAGCAGCCAGATGTAGTGCCCAAAAATCCATGGATGGTCTAGCAGGTCTAGCAAAGCTAGCCTGTGCTAGACAAACACCCCATAAGCAAACATAGGAACCCTACTCTGCATTTCGGGAGACTTTCCTTATTTTTCCCATATTGACTCCCACGTCAGGGTTATACCATCATCTAAAATACTTATGTTTTCTGTAGATTCGTCTTACCATTTCATTATACAAGGATATCATATTCTCTCTTTTATTTTTTTTAATTGTTCATTGTCATTCTTTTTATGCTTAGGAATCATTAAATAGAAATAATAAACAATAGCATTGTCAACACCATATATCCTAGTCACCCTACACATCGAATGATGGAAGAGATCACATCATCTTTTACTATTTCTTATGTTCTTCAAAAACTAAGTACAATCTTCTACATTATTAATAGCGACATGATTATCACCAATAGTCAGCTCATCACAAAGAATGAACGCATCAGGCATAATCCAGGAATTACTATTTACAAACTTAGTCTCAGGCATTTCAATTCTTGCAACCTAAACTTTTGAAAAGAAACTCAACGATTATCATTTCAAAAATCAATAGTCCACATCATACAAAATCTTTAACATATCAACCTACGGGTCAAGAGATCAAACCCCACCCAAGGATGTACCATTGAATCTGGTATCCTAATACACACCACAGTATAGCATTAATACAGCAACCCCATGCTCTCTCAAAAGCCAATCGAAACAGTAGCTAGGGCTACGACTTCTAAACAAAACGTAGAAGGGTTACACAACATTCTTCAACTAAACATTACACAATAACATACAGATAAGCATTATTCATAAATGAAGGGACAGGGATCGATTCCCTCTACCATTTCCTTTGAGACCCTTTTAGCTTTCTACCTACTACAAACCACCAGAAACACAGCAGTAAAGATCCAAATCTTAGAACATGACAGGCTTATTAATTTACCCTCAAGGTTATGATTTGTTCCATCAAACCTTCATAATAGCAACCAACATTTTTCGAAAAACCTTAGAAACAAACATCATTCATATAAAAGAAAACACATAGATTAAATAGGGTGCCAAACCCTTATAAATTTACACAAAAGGACATTCTAGGGCCCATCCAAATTAATTACACAGACACAGGTCTTTAATGTAAACCCCATTTGATTTTGGGCATTATTGTTATCATTAAGAGTTCAACAAAATTCAGACATAGAGCCAGATGGCCAAAACCTCCCACTCAGACCCTCTAGGGCCTGTAAAAGTCAATAGATACATCTTTTTACAACAGTCCAGCCAACAGTGACTTCCAAGAACTCAAAACTTGTCACAGTTAACCCAATCGAGCTCACAAGGTTCCTCATAGAAAACGCAAAACACTCCACAGAGGCGAGAGGAGTAGATAAGTAGATGTGGACTCTCAACTTACCAATTGCAAATGCATCCAAGTCTAAGTCTTGATAATCAACCAGTAACCATGTAGACGAAGAAGGCCAAACAACTTACCTGTCAAGTAAGTAAACATACCAGTCAGAATTGAGTTCATTATCGTTTCCATCAATTTAAAATTAGCAAGAAAAACGAGGATGATATTACCTTCATCTATCACCATTTCTGCATACGAAATTTTCGTAGTGGGTTGACCATGAGCCAAGCTCAAGTTAGAACACGAAACCCTCAGACACATCCAACATACAAACAGAGGCAAACGAACAATGCAATTGAAACCCTTGATGGTGTAGAAACCAAGAACAAACCCCTAGCTTAGTTGGCAAACATTGGCCATGTGTTATCGTAGAATTGCTTTAAATTCCACCGCCAACCCCAAATATTCGATACAAGTCGTGATCTCTATAGTGGTGAGGGAATTCACGATCAATGAAGTAATTGAAAATGCAAGGTGTGTTACAAAGACCCCAAGTAGTGTGTAAAGCCAATAAGTAATGGCAAGGTCAATCTGTTGTGAAAGCTCAATAAGGAGTTTAACCTCGAACAAAGCATTCCAAGGCGATAACCTCCAAATGTTATAAACATTAGTATTAATTAAGTGTGGGACTTATGAAATGAACACCATAGGTAGGCACCTCCGTAAGTAGACCTGCAAACCAAGAAAAGAAGTGGATGCATTAGCGAAATCAATAAGTAAGTCAAGAGTCTCCATTTTCTTACCCCTACCTCTCAGCAGCCCTACCGGGGTACCTTGCCCTTTGAAAAAGACCAAGCATCACACCATGGGCCTCAACCGTCACCAATAAAGGTCCATCACACCTGAATTATAAGTGAGACTTTAATAAACACGCACAAAAACTCTTAAGGCTGTAAGAAATAGATTGCATTATTATCTTCTAAATAATTATATCCTTGTGAAAGTTTTATACTCCTATCCACTACAAGTGCTTCCACAAAGCTATAGAATTCACAACCATTAAAGCCATGACAATTAGGAAACTGAGATTCTATTAAATGTCATGAGTGTAGCACATTCTTAGCAGTGCTAAAGTTAATTTACTTTCATCATTTCTTATCCAGTCTATAACGGTAATAGAAAAATATTTTTTTTTCTATTATTTTTAGGGACATTACAAGTGGTATCAGAGCCCAGCTAAAAAACTAAGTGACCTATTGGGCTCATTACAAACATCCGTTGCAAATACACAGTAAACATAAACATACCTTCAGAAATTTTATTTTATTTATGTAAAAATGAACTAACATATTTTCTGTTCTTGATGCTTAAATAACATTGCAAGTACAAACACTGTCTGAAGAATGAATGAAGAATAGGGCAGCAACATTCACATAAATATGGACTCACCACCTCAAGAGCAGGAGGTGGTGGTTGAACTAAACTCAGATTTGAAGCAGTCTATGCAAAACCTGCAGGTAGAGTTCCAAAGTTTATGAGATGAAAACATGCAGGAAAGAAGAGAACAACAAGCCATAAATGAGGCACTGCTTTAGACCTTAACAAAGGCAAAACCTCTCGGATAGCCCACACTCTCAGCCAACACTTTTAAAAAGGGAAACAGTCACACAAAAAGGACTACCAGCCCTAAGGGAGAAGAGCAGGGAGAACACATACCTAAATCAATGGAAGAGGACTGTAAGAGCTCTTCAAACGATAAAGGTTCACCACCTCCTTGCAAGAAAAGGAGGAAAAGTGACGATAGTCTGCAAGCGGAATTCAGAAAGCTAAAAGCCCTAACCTATGACGGAGAGATTAACTCTGGTGAAAAGGCTAAGGAGTGGCTTCTAGCGATGAATAAGTACTTCAAAGTTCGTAATTACTCCAGTGAAATGCAAGCCCGACTAGCCATATAAAACCTGAATGGTAAAGCTGCCAGAGGGTGGCAGGACTTGAAACACACCAAAGGACAAGAACTGAGAGGCATAACCTCGGATACTTTCAGCAGAATATTCCAGGACAAATATATGTCTGAAAGATTCTTTGACAAGAAAATTAAGGAATTTCATGAGTTAAAAATGGGCTCTCTAACCATGGAGGCATTCATAAACAAATTCTTATACCTACTACACTATGTGCCATACATTAAAGATAAGAAGGTCAAAATACAATAGTTCTTGGGAGGGCTGCCACCAAACTTTAGAGAAAAGATAGAGTTTGACATGCCTAAAACCCTGGACGTAACCTTACATAAAGCAAGACTATGTTATGAACACTGAAAACCAAGGAATGACAACCTCAACAGAAGTAGAGATAGGTTCAGATCATTCATGGACAACTGTAGACTGGGTTTTAGACCTCCACCTTACTAAAAACAAAACGACAGTTTTCCACCCAATAGAGGCTTCAATAGACCTCAAGCACGGCCAAATGCACCCCCACCACATATCAATAGGCCAGCTTTCAAAAAAGGGACAAAAGTTGTCCCACCAACTGTTTCTTGTTGGAAATGCCAAGGGCCACACTACTCCGAGACTTCCACAGCAAAACAGATGGAGCTTTACACAATGTCCAAGCAGAACCTACCAGAGGAGACATGGAAAAGACACCGAGGATTTATGCCACTCTGGATGGCCGACAGGAAGATCACCAAGCCACCATGGTGGAAATAGAGGGTAAGATCTCTAACACTACAGTTTCAGTTTTAATAGATCCTGGCGCTTGCCGAAGTTATATCTCCCCTAAGTTAGTGGACACTTGTAAGTTGAACTGAGAACCTCATGAGAAACTGTGGCTAGTACAACTAGCCACCGGTACCAAACACAAGGTCTTTGAGTTAGTTAAGACTTGTGAGATAGACTTAAACAGTTTCCAAACTAGGCTAGAGTTAAACATTCTACCCCTAGGGTTGTGCGATGTACTCATCGGTATGGATTGGTTAGAAGAACACCATGTCCTACTGGACTGTTTAAACAAATCCTTACTCTGTAAAGATGACTAAGGGCATCAGAAGACAATTCAAGGTATCCCTAAGAAAGTGTCGGTGCGATAGATCTCCGCCTTACAAGCAAAGAAATGCATCAAGAAAGGTTGTAAACTCTTTGCCTTCAATATCCAAAGCATAGAAACTGATAAGGAACAGAAGATCGAAGACTTCCCAGTCCTCGTAGAGTTCAAAGATGTATTTTCTGAGGAAATACCAGGATTATCACCCAAACGAGACCTAGACTTTTCCATTGAAGTAACACTCGGGTCAGTACCAACTTCTAAAGCCCTGTACCACATGAGCACACCAGAATTGGTGGAGCTCGAACTTCAGTTACAAGAACTAATTGAAAAAGGGTACATTCGACCAAGTGTGTCCCCTTGGGGCACACCAATACTCTTCATCAAGAAGAAAGATGGAACGATGTGGATGTGCATCAATTACCGCCAACTCAACAAAATGACCATTAAGAACCACCACCCACTCCCTAGGATTGACGACTTGTTTGACCAAGTCAGAGGAGCGAAGATCTTCTCAAAGATCAACTTGCGATCCGGATACCATCAGGTGAGGATTCGTAATGAGGATATCAATAAAACTGCATTTTGAACCCGTTACGGCGACTACGAGTTCATAGTGATGCCCTTTGGGTTGACAAATGCACCGGCCAAATTCATGTGCATGATGAACAACATCTTTAGTAAATACCTTGATAAATTCATTCTAGTCTTTATCAACGACATTTTGATCTACTTCAAGAACGAAGTATAACATGAGGAGCACCTCCAAATTGTTTTACGGATACTAAGGGAACACCAGCTTTACGCTAAGTTTAGTAAGTGTGATTTATACAAACCCCAGATTCAATACTTAGGACATATCATCTCCGAGAAGGGAATAGCCGTCGACCCCGAAAAGGTCAAAGCTATCAAAGAATGGCCCACGCCTACATGCGTATTCGATATAAGATCGTTCTTAGGATTAGCTGGCTACTACCGAAAGTTCATTGAGAAATTTTCACGGATTTCCTATCCCATGACCGCCTTCCAGAATAAGGAAAACAAGTTTATCTGGATGGATAAGTGTGAAGAAAGCTTTCAAAAGCTGAAGCAACTACTGATTAGTGCACCGATTCTGTGTATTGCGGATCCCAATGGGGACTTCGTCATCTGCACGGATGTAAGCAAGGAAGGACTCGGGGGATTCATTATGCAAGACAATTTTTCCATATACTATGAATTGAGGAAACTAAAAGAACATGAGCAGAACTACCCTACTCATGACCTCGAACTAGCCGCCATCATCCATGCTCTAAAGATGTGGCGACACTATCTCATGGGAAATAAATTCGTATTGATGACTGATAACATGAGCTTGAAATACCTTTTTGACCGACCCGACCTAAATGCCAGGTAGGCTAGGTGGTTAGCCTTCCTTAGTGAATACCATTTCGAACTAAAGCATATAAAAGGAAAGGAAAACAAGATTGTGGATGCCTTGAGCCGTTGAGCACATATGATTTATGAGGTCATGGTGAGCCAAACCGACTCAGACTTACACCACAGAATTCAAACGATATGTAAGAGTGACAATTATTACACGGAAATCCTCGCAAAGGTCCAGGAAGACAGACTTTTCCAACAGCAAAAAGAATATCAGATAGACGAGTTGGGACTACTGTGATTGAAAGACAGACTTTACGTCCCAGAGAGTGGAGACATTAGATCAAACATCCTCACAGAATTTCACCAGAAACCCTATTTAGGGCACCCCGGATATCAAAAGATGATATCGGCAGTAAAGAAACATTAATTTTGGCCTAAACTGAAAGTTGACATCGTGATGTTCATCGCGAAATGTCAGGAATGCCAATTGGTCAAAGCAGAACACCAACACCCCTCCGGATTACTTCAACCTTTACCCATTCCGGAATGGAAATGGGAGGTAATAAGTATGGAATTCATTACGAGCTTACCCAAGAGTAAGAAACTGAACGAATCCATCTTTGTAGTGGTAGACAAGCTATCTAAAGATACTCACTTCATACCGGTGAAATCCACCTACAAAGGAGTTCACATTGCAGAAATATTCTTAAAGCAGATATTTCGATTGCACGGGATACCCAAGGTAATCATTTCCGATTGAGACACGAAGTTCACTAGTAACTTCTGGAGAGCATTGTTCTCTGGTTTGGAAACCCAGTTACAACTTAGTACCGCATACCATCCCCAGACCAACGAAAAAATAGAATGAGTAAACCAAATCCTCGAGGACATGTTGAGGATGTATGTCATGAGCAACCCCACCAAGTGGTAGGATTATTTGCACCTCGCAGAGTTTGCATACAACAACAGTTATCAAACCTCAGCCAAAATGAGTCCTTTCGAGGTGCTCTACGGAAGGAAATGTCAGACACCCGTAACTTGGGACAATCCAGTAGAAAGACTTATGTTAGAACTCGACCTATTAAAGGACTTGGAATAGCTAGTATCCAAGGTACAACTGAACTTAAAAGAAGCACAAAACCACCAAAAGAGTTATGCGGACAAGAAAAGAAAAGACAAAGACTACCAAGTCGGTGAACATGTGTTTCTAAAAATAAAGGCAAAGTGAAGCTCGTTGAGCTTGGGATGTCGCAAGAAACTAGCCCCAAGCTTTTGTGGACCTTTTGAAATAATGGCCAAGAAGGGCTCAGTAGCTTATGAGTTAGCCTTACCATTTCATATAAAAGTTCACAATGTTTTTCATGCTTCACTATTAAAGAAATATGTATATGATACTAAACATGTTATTAATTGGTCCTTATTACAGGTGGAGCCCGAAGGGGAGTTCACGCCAGAACCACTCCACATTCTGGACAAGAGAGAGGTGCAGCTTAGGAGGAGGACCATTACTTAGCTAAAAGTGCAATGGAGGCACTTTGGGCCAGATGAGGCTACTTGGGAGAATGAGGCCACCATGAAAGAGGCATACCCTGCCTTATTTCATGATTTCATTCCTAGTCCCTAGAAACACCGAGACAGTGTTATTTCTAAGCAGGGAGGGATGTAATATCCCGAATTTTTGGACTAACTATTTTGATTGTTATATTGGGCCACGGCCCCAACATTTATGTTTTATTTGGAGTATTGGGCATGGACCCTAGCACCTATGATTATTCTTTTATATATATTGACATATCGTGCATGGACCTTGACTGACTTCTTGATTTGAGTGTATACTGGGCAAAAAGGCCTCGATGTTGTAAATGATGTTCTTCAGCTTTGATATGGGTACAAACCCTAATATATTGAGATGATCTTTTGTTACTTACTGTGCAGAGCTATGTTTTACAGTATTAGACTTATGAGTGTGTTGAGCGTGGAATCAGAAACACACATATAACCTACGTACTTGTTAAGATTTAATATGCTAAGAGAGAAAATATCAGCATTACATTCCATTTCACAACAATAACATATATAGGATCACTGAAAGAACAACAAGAACAACATAAACACAAGAGACACAGATTTATCCTGGGAAACCCTCATGGGGTAGAAAACCCAGCAAAGATTCCTCAATATAGATGACCAGCAAATACAAAGATGTAATCCTCAACCATGAGCTCCTTCTCCTCCATAGCAGATGTCTCCCTCACCTATGCGCCAATCACAAGTCAATGCAAAATGTGTTAAATGAGGAACACACCTCCTCTATTTATACACAACTCCGACTTGTATTTTACATTTACTAGGTCGGCCCCAACTTAACCACTTAACATAATGTGGTAGGGCCGACCCCACTAGGGTGGTCTAATAACCCCTTTAACCCACATGAATCATACAGGGCCGACCCCCACTAGGGAATTCTAATAACCCAAGTTAGCACATTCTCCACGGAGGATTAAACATCTCTGGATATACAATAATGTCTTCATGGAGGAATGAAACATCTCCGGAATAATAAAGTACAAATATAATATTCTTAGAAGTTACAATATTTCAACACTCCCCCCTTAACGAGAAGGATATTAAAACAACATCTACAGGAGCAAGGAGTCATTAACTACATCATACATGATACATCTATAAATCATTGGAAGCTTTCTTTATTCATCATTACTAACTCAAGCAGTTATTGGAACATCTTCAATACTGGAACATCAACATATTCAGCACTGAATCTTCATCTTTTGCAGCACTTGAATAGCTACAACAATATATCCATCTGGATCCTCACAATCAAGAGCATTGTTGTCACACAATAATCGTCATCGCACGATCATCAACATCGTTATCACATGATCATCAACATCGCCATCATACGATCATCAGCATCGTCATCACACGATCATCAGCATCGTCATCACACGATCATCAACATCGTCATCACACGATCATCAGCATTGTCATCACATGATCATCAGCATTGTCATCATATGATCATTAGCCTCATCATCACACGATCAACACCATCGCCATCAACTAGGTCCTCTCAATCAACAGCACAATAGCATCAACTGGATCCTCTCGATCAATATCATAATAGCAGCATACCCTGCAACACACATGATCTATTTAAGACACCATATCATGTCTAGGGACGATGCAGTCCACTCGTCAACTTAGACAAAGTCTAAGGACCACTCTCGGAGACATCTATCTGCAGATTTGTTTTAGGACTAAAGTCCAGGGATGATATAATCCTCTCACTCTCGGATACATCTATCTACAGATCAGTTTAGGACTAAAGTCTAGGGATGATACAATCCTCTCACTCTCGGAGACATCTGCCTGTGGATCAGTTTAGGACTAAAGTCCAAGGATGATACAATCCTCTCACTCTCGAAGAGATCTGTCTGCGGATCAATTTAGGACTGAAGTCCAAGGATGATACAATCCTCTCACTCTCGAAGACATCTGTCTGCAGATCAATTTAGGACTGAAGTCCAAGGATGATACAATCCTCTCACTCTCGGAGACATCTGTCTGTAGATCAGTTTAGGACTGAATTCCAAGGATGATACAATCTTCTCACTCTCAGAGACATCTATCTGCGGATCAGTTTAGGACTAAAGTCCAGGGATGATACAATCCTCTCTTATCCACTAGGGACCATAAATCGACCTCATCATCGTAACCGACAACCTAATCATCAACCTCATCATCGGAACAAGTAACCTCATCATCAATACATGTATCCTCATCATCGATACAAGTATCCACATCATCAATACACGTATCCTCATCATCGATACAAGTATCCACATCATCAATACAAGTATCGTCGTCATCAATACAAGTATCCTCGTCATCGATACAAGTATCCTCATTATTGACCTTACCATCAATATAGGAAATCTCATCATCGATATCAGTATCCAAATATCATCATCGACCACATAACTCCCCCTTTCGAGGAGGGTCCTTCTGAACTACACCAAGCTTGTCTCGGAAATACTCAAACTATTCTTGAGACAGGGATTTGGTCAATACATTAGCAACTTGTTCGTTAGTGCTCCCATACTCGAGCTTGATAGCTCCTTTCTACACCATATCCCATATATAGAAATATTGGATCTCTATGTGCTTTGAATTATCATGGAACACTGGATTCTCTATCATCTTGATACAACTGTGGTTGTCACACAGGATCACAGTGGGTTCCATCTCTAAGTCAAACAATTCTAATAACAACTTCCTAAGCCATACCGCTTCACAACTAGCAGAGCAAGCAACTATATATTCCTCTTAAGCTGTTTTGAGAACAAAACTAGACTGCTTCCTGCTAAACCATGAGATCATGGAAGATCCCAGACAATAACATCCGCCCGATGTGCTCTTCCTGTCTGATACACTTCTTTCCTAATTAGAATCTGTGTAGCCATACAATCTGAACTCATGATCTCCAAGATAATATAGACCAAAGTCTATCGTACCCTTCAGGTACCTTACCACATGCTTTGCAGCTATTAATTGAACAAGTCTAGGTTCCACTGGATACTGCCTCAAGGTGTTCACAACAAAGCATATATTTGACCTAGTATTCATCAGATACATCAATGACCCAATAATCTATCTGTACAGAGTTACATCCACTAACTCTGACGAGTCATCCGCTAACAACTTCAAGTTGGAATCCATGAGAGTGGCCATTCCAACACATCAAATCTTTTCAATATTTATCAGCATACTTTCTCTGGTTGAGAAAGATTCCTTCTAAGCCTTTCCATACTTCCAATCCTTGGAAGTAATTCATCAATCTGAGATATTTCATCTCAAACTCTGTAGCTAGATTCTTCTTGCTTTCCATGATCAGTTTCTCATCCACGTCAGAAAGAGATCATCCACAAATAATAGTATCATCCATAACGTTAAAATAAAGGTTAGGATCAACTTTATTTTTGGTAAATCCCAAGCTTGTCAAGAAGCTATCAATTCTCTCTCTATGACTGAACATCATTCACACTCTGCATTGAGTGATCTTCTGTATATCTATCTGTTCCATCTCCCGTCAGATGGGTCTACTAATATGGGCCTCAATATCATTCGAACTCTTTTGGAGAGTTCCTTCTTGCATCCATATAAGAGAAGAATGTCATATGTATATAGAAACCATCTTCAACCTTGTATCAAAGGTTGAAATCCACATAACCCATGGTGATCATTAAGCTCATCAATTGACTATCGATCCTAGGTACCCATACAGAGCTTTCTTCAATTGAATTCTAGGAGTTTTATCGATTCACACTTCTTCTTCAATTACACCATTAAGAGAATTGTCTTATCTAGCCAATTGGAGTAAACATCTCGTCACAATCCTCTTTCTCTTTCTAAGAGAATCTTCTAGCCACAAGCTTTCTATAGTATGTTTGATTTTTAAGTCTTCTTGTTGAACATCCATCACTTGTTCAGTGTTCATCATTCTTCAAGATCTTTCCTACAAATCAAAGTTAATTACATGATTAGCAATACTTCATAATCATCAAATCATGTTGACATGATAACCTATTATGCATATAGATATGATTCACATTGTTTTGCAACTATCTTGACCAATACTTTGGCACAACACTTTTCCATATCTTGTATGCATACAGTGGCTATCTAGATGCCTTCCATCTCTACTAGAACATACTATCAAGAGTGTGCACAGCTCTCAGAATGTCAGCAAAGATGTTTCATTCTAGATAAACAACAATGGAATGTTTGTCCAACTTACCAATCATGTGCATATTAGTAGTATACTTTTCAATGCTATATGAATACTTAGCATGATATATTCTAGGAATACAAATATGCATACAACTATTATGAGCAATATCATAAACTATTCAGTAATTCAAATAACAATTCAAATACTTATCTTTTTATGTCTTGTGACGTTGCTTCCTTGTTGGTCTCTACTTCCCTTCCATGTCATGAGCTTCTATCCATCCTTGACCACTATGCATGCTTAAGCGTGCACTAGTGTCATCATCATGATCTCATACATAATCATACATTCATTAGTATAAGCTCAATATTATCACAACATTATGATTCTAAGTAATCTTGAATATGTATGGTCATGATCATTCAATACATGGGTATACTAAGATCCTATCACAAAGTAGGATTCTAACTTGACATAGGTAAACATACCTGGATTATGTATACATGCTTAGTTATGGCTAACATACCTAAACAATATCTTCTTTGTTCTCTTCAATGATTTAGAGACCTTGTGCTAGAACCTGCATATCTCATAAGTTAAGCATAGTAGAACAAAGTCATACATACCTCGTAAGTAGAGATTCTATATGGTCAAACATTATGGATGAGTCTTTGTCTTCATGTCATCATGGTCATAGAACTTGATTTGTATTTCTTGATGTACTTGTATCTTGTTAGAAGACAACATCATCCTCATACAACACCACAGGTGCATTAGTACAATCATAAGTGTCATAACCCTAATCAATAAATGTATTATATCATTCCAATGCATTCTTACTCTTTCTAGGGTAATGAGACAACTCTAACATTAAACAAGATTGTACTAACCTAAATAATATGAAGACAAACATAAACTTAATCATGAACATATTTCAACACATACCTGTATCTCCTAAAGTCATACATGTCGGGATTGCTTTTAACCCAATCCATTTTGATTTGCTGAAACTATATCTGGAGCTGGATTAGCGTTTGTCAGAGAAATCCTAAAAATTCAAACTTTGAATTTCAAACTTCTGAATGGGTGGAAATATGCGCCTTGCTAAGCTGATCAAGCTAGCATACTTAAATTTTGAAATCTCCAAAATTTGACCCCTCAAAATTGCCTTTGAAAATTCTAGATCTTCTCGACAGGATCCCAAACTAGGGTTTAATGAAGCCCACCCTTCTGCCCAATCAAAAGGTTCGATCCAAAGCTCTAAACTTTGAATTTTCTAAGGAGCTTCCAGCCGTGGTCACAAACTTCAAAAATTCCAACTTTTGCAGAAGCCCTAATTTTCCACCTTTCCGATCAAAATCCCGAACTAGGGTTTGATGAAGCCCACCCTTCTGACCAACCAAAAATTTCGATCTTGGTCTCTAAATTTTGATTTTGATGAGGAGCATTCATCCGTGGACTCCGATTCCAAAATTCCAACTTTCTTTGAAACCCTAATTTCCCACAGCAGTGATGATTCAAGAATGAAGGTGCTCAAAATGCAAATCTGTTTTGACAGAAATATGCACCTGATTATTTATAGTGTAACTATGAAAGTATGAATCCACAGGGTCTGAACCTTTTGACCTTGGTATCCCGACCTGTCCTCTTTCCAAACCCATAGGTCTGACCTAAATTGGATTCTCTGAGAGAGATTTATGCCAAGTGTCGCAACATGACCTATTTATGGGATAAAACAGGAGAGCGAACTTGTACGACGTGCCACGTGTCACTCGTTCAACTTCGGCCTCTGAAAACGTTACCTGAGAAACTGCATTCCATTCTCTACTTGGTACGTTTTATGAAATTTCATTTGGATCTTCCTAACCCATGTTGTGACCTATTTTCCTATGTCACCTGTTTATGACTGAGATCTGGAAGAGGCAGAAACCCTAACTTGTACTGATCATAAATCACAAAGTACAACGAATTAGAGATTTTCCTTTGGACACAAGGTACAGGGGGATGTAATCTACGACCTGTAAAGGTTTTAGATCTTGACTCTTTGACAAAATGGATTTATAGCGAAAGTTCCATGATGACTGGTTTTTTCTATACAAAAGCCTAACCTTCAAATTCTCGCAAGTGAAGCAAGTGTGGTAAGTGCCATACATTGCCTTCCTTCAGGTTAGATCTGATACCATGTTAATATTTAATATGCTAAGACAAACAATATCAACATTACATTCCATTTCACAACAATAGCATATATAGGATCACTGAAAGAGCAACAAGCACAGCATAAACACAAGAGACACAGATTTATCCTGGGAAACCTTCATGGGGTAGAAAACCCAGCAAAGCTTCGTCAATATAGATGACCAGCAAATAAAAAGATGTAATCCTAAACCATGAGCTCCTTCTCCTCCATAGCAGATCTCCCCCTCACCTATGTCCCTATCACAAGTGAGTGCAAAATGTGTTAAATGAGGAACACACCTCCTTTATTTATACACAACTCTGACTTGTATTTTACATTTACTAGGTCGGCCCCAAGTTAATCACTTAACATAATGTGGTAGGGCCGACCCCACTAGGGTGGTCTATTAACCCCTTTAACCCACATGACTCATACAGGTCTGACCCCCACTAGGGAAGTCTAATAACCCAATTTACCACATTCTCCACGGAGGAATAAACATCTCCGGATATACAATAAGGTCTTCATGGAGGAATGAAACATCTCCAGAATAATAAAGTAAAAATATAATATTCTTAGAAGTTACAATATTTCAACAGTACTAGGCATAAGCCGTGATGTACCTAGAAGAATTTTTATTATTGGGAGTAATCCCTGAGGTACATTGAGTGTTAGGCCTAAGCCATGGAGCACTCCAACCTTGATAAATGAATACCGGATCTGAGGAAACTTAAAGATTATAGATGTGCCTCACAACCACATTCTAGCACTAGTGTTCAACAGAGGCTCTGGAATTGCACTAGCGTAATGCCCATGTGAGAGTGTTGAGTTAAAAGGCTCTCAAGAGCACTCAGGGTTACTTGATCTCAAAAGTGTTGAGTCGGAAGGACTCTGAATAACACTTTTACTTTCATCAAATTTATTTTATTTTTATTAAATGATTCGTCATTCATCAAGTACTACGGGAACTACCGTGTTAAACGAGGGAAACCAACATGCAAATAGAGAGAGACTAGAGGTACCTAACCAAGCTTACCGAGACCATCCAAAGAATTGGACCTTGTCCTTAAAAGATAAAAGAAGTATCATGTGAAGTTACATAATTTAATAAAAGATAATTACGTGTAGTCTTTTATGACTACCATGCATAAAAGCCTCAAGGCTAATGTCATTATTGCAAGCTTTACTAATAATGTGTCATTTTCTAAATTATGAAATATATTTATGGCTTATGCATTATCTAAATATTATTAATGAGGTATTAATAGTTAAAGTAAAATATTATTTTTATTATAATTATTGTTAGTATAATTATTATTGAGAGCTGAAATCAAAATCACTTATAGTTAAACAGTTGGAAAAAGTCCTAGTTTAAAAGGACTAGATATTTAATTAAATAATATCTTTTAAATATTAATTATTTAATTTAAAGAAAATAATTATCTCAATAGTCCTAATTAAAAGACTCCCCTACTTAAAGATGGCAGATCCCAAGTTGGAGGATTATCTCTCTTTTCATTATCATTCTCTCATGGTAACTAAAGGAAAAACTTATGCTCCAAGAAACTGAACCAGTAGTAACCCTAGGTCCTCTATTTCTTTTTCCTGTTGGAATCCATCTTGGGGGGATCCATACAGAACCAGGAACAGTTGTAGGATCATGGTTGGGAGGAACACGGTGGCCCCAAATTTATCTAGCTAGGGAAATCATCCCAATAGGTTAGCTAAATACAACAGGTTCTTCCTTAATTATTGTTGAGTGTGTAGGTTCCTATAGGAAGGGATCAAGGACCAAGAAATCACGCTTCTACAGGAGAGGATCGAGTGCCCAAGTAGCCAGGTATGTAGTAATAATTGTTTCCATTTTCTTTTCAGTTATAATAAACCTAGGTTTTTACATTAGAATTGATACATCGGCATTGTTGTCATGACAATATTATCAGCAGCCAGATGTACTTCCCAAATATCCGTGGATGGTCTAGCAGGTCTAGCAAAGCTAGCGTGTGCTAGAAAAACACCCGATAAGAAAACTTAGGAACCCTACTCTGCATTTCAGGAGACTTTCCATAGTTTTCCCATATTAACTCCTAGGTCAAGGTTATAACATCATCTAAAATACTTATGTTTTCTGTAGATTCGTCTTACCATTTCATAATACAGGGATATCATATGTTCTCTTTTCTTTTTTTTAATCGTTTATTGTCATTCTTTTTATGCTTAGGAATCATTAAATAGAAATAATAAACAGTAGCAATGTCAACATGAGATATCCTAGTCACCCTACGCATCGAATGATGGAAGAGATCACATCAGCTTTTACTATTTCTTCTGTTCTTCAAAAACTAAGTACAATCTTCCACATTATTAACAGTGACACGATTGTCACCAACAATCAACTCTTCACAAAGAATTAATGCATCAGGCATATTCCAGGAACTATGATTTACACACTTAGTCTCAGGAATTTTCATTCTTGCAACCTAAACTTTTGGAAAGAAACTCAACGATTATCATTTCAAAAATCAACAATCCACAATATACAAAATATTTAACATATCAACCTACAGGTCAAGAGATCAAACCCCACCCAAGGCTGTACCATTGACTCTGCTATCATAATAGACGCCACAGTATAGCATTAATACAGCAACCCCATTCTCTCTCAAAAGCCAATCGAAATAGTATCTAGGGCTACGACTTCTAACCGAAATGTAGAAGGGTTACACAACATTCTTCAACTAAACATTACATAATAACATACAGATAAGCGTTATTCATAAACGAAGGGATAGGGATCGATTCTCTCTACCATTTCCTTTGAGACCCTTTTAGCTTTCTACCTACTACAAACCACTAGAAACACAGTAGTAAAGATCCAAATCTTAGAACATGATAGGCTTATTAATTTAGCCTCAAGGTTACGATTCGTTCCATCAAACATTCATAATAGCAACCACCATTTTTCGAAAAAGCTTAGATACTGAAATCATTCATATAAAAGAAAACGCAGAGATTAAATAGGGTTCCAAACCCTTATAAATTTACATAGAAGGACATTCCAGGGCCCATCCAAATTAATTACATAGACATAGGTCTCTAATGTAAACCCCATTTCATTTTGGGCATTATTTTTATCATCAAGAGTTCAACAAAATTCAGACATAGAGCCAGATGGCCAAAACCTCCCATTAAGACCCTCTAGGGCCTGTAAAAGTCAATAGATACATCTTTTTACAACAGTCCAGCCAAGAGCGACTTCCAGGAACTCAAAATTTGTCGCAGTTAACCCAATCAAGCTCACAAGGTTCCTCATAGCAAACGCAAAACACTCCACAGAGGTGAGAGGAGGAGATAAGTAAATGTGGACTCTGAACTTACCAATTGCAAACACCTCCAAGTCTAAGTCTTGATCATCAACTAGTAACCACGCAGACGAAGAAGGCCAAACACCTTACCTATCAAGTAAGTAAATATACCAGTCAAAATCGAGTTCATTATTGTTTCCATCAATTTAAAATTAGCAAGAAAAACGAGGATGATATTACCTTCATCTATCACCATTTCTGCATACGAAACCTTCATGGTGGGTTGACCATGAGCCAATCTCAGGTAAGAACATGAAACCCTCAGATGGATCCAACATACAGACAGAGGCAAATGAACTATGGAATTGAAACCCTCTATGGTGTAGAAACCAAGAACAAACCCCTAGCTTAGCTGGCAAATGTTGGCCATGTGCTATCCTAGAATTGCTTTAAATGCCACCACCAACCCCAAATATTTGATACAAATCGTGATCTCTATAGTGGTGAGGGAATTCACGATCAATGAAGTAATTGAAAATGCAAGGTGTGTTACAAATACCCCACGTAGTGTGTAAAGCCAATAAGTAATGTGGTCAATATGTTGTGAAAGCTCAATAAGGACTTTAACCTCGAACAAAGCATTTCAAGGTGATAACCTCCAAATGTTATAAACATTAGTATTAATTAAGTGCGGGACTTATGAAATGAACACCATAGGTAGGCACCTCCATAAGTAGACCTGCAAACTAGGAAAAGAAGTGGATGCATTAGCGAAATTGCTAAGTAAGTCAAGAGTCTCCATTTTCTTACCCCTACCTCTCGGCAGCCCTACTGGGGTACCTTGCCCTTTGAAAAAGACCAAGCATCACACCATGGGCCTCAACTGCCACCAATAAAGGTCCATCACACCTAAATTATAAGTGAGACTTTAATAAACATGCACACAAAGTCTTAAAGCTGTAAGAAATAGATTGCATTATTATCCTCTAAATAATGATATCCTTGTGACAGTTTTACACTCCTATCCACAACAAGTGCTTCCGCAAAGCTGTAAAATTCACAACCATTAAAGCCATGACACTTATGAAATTGAGATTCTATTAAATGTCATCAATGTAGCACATTCTTAGCAGTTCTGAAGTTAATTTACTTTCATCATTTCTTATCCAGTCTATAACGGTAATAGAATTTCTTTTCTACTGTTTTTAGGGACATTACAGACTAACTCGTGGAAAAGCAACGCTAAGACTGAGCAAAGTTTTCCCTACATCCATGGAGATTGAGCTCTCTCGGCTCTCCCACCTTCAAAGACAAGCAACAATGGATAATACCAAACCCTCAGCACTTAGTTAGGGTTCTACCTTACGTGGAAGCCCTCCACCAACTTCACATGATCACATTAAATTCGCTTGTCTTTCCACCACTACGTTTCAAATTAAAACCCACTATCATATAGTTTAGCACATTGCTTGTTTACCCTTTGAAGTAACTTTAATCATTGCAACCGAAACTTTGGTCTATCAATTATGTTGACTTCAAACCTTATGCATACACCTCAACTTTATAGTGTTTGTCACTAGGGTAATGTCATCACCTTGACATTAAACCAAGTCAAGAATTATTCCTTTCTATAAAGCTAGTCATGGTAAAATTATTTAAATAGTTCTTTCATTGGCAACTTTTGGACCTCTTATCATTTCGACAAATAAATTGAATAACTGAAGCAAACCTCCTACCTATAACCTGGGCAGAAGGTAAGTTTCCAATAGATGTTAGCTGTAATAGCTAAGTAAGCTTCGGGGTATCACTAGAACCTATTTCAAGTAAAAATGATAGTCAGCATCATAACATCACATAATGTATAGACTCTGCTACGACAATGAATACAACAAAGAGAAAGACTGTGAGCCTAAGACAATTAGTGTCCTTTGATAAATGATGACTTACATACATTGAGAATTTATTTTAATACATTACTTAGAGGATCATTGGATTTAACAAGACAATCAATGCTTATAACGACGATACATAATAAGAACAATAATCCTAATTTCAGTGCTTTAAAGACAAGTTAGATAAATGTCGAATTTATGATAATTTGCTTACTACCAAAGAATGCATGAGACAATTATATGACTAATAAGTTGAAAGAGATACTGCAAGTATAATACTAGCTGTTATGGATAGTTACCATTTTAACTATGGATATAGAATCTTATAATTATCTTAACGTCATTAAGACGCATTTAATAGATGACGACTGTTGGTCAATAAGTAAGTGTGACAATTAAATTTAAATTTAGGCAGTTAATTGAGAACCAAACATTCATAGGTGTACATTCTGCATATCATTTAATAGCAATTAGACTGATTAGAAAAAAATTATTTTTTTATGAAATTTGGGGATGTTACATTGTACAACCTATGATACATATCCATCCAAACTCACATTACAACACATTGTGCTTATTATTGTATGGTTTTGAATTTGATCATAACACTTGCTTTCTCTAGTGAGATTAGCTATGTTACCTAGATAGAAAATTTGTCTCCATAAGCTGCTTGAAATATTCACAGGTGGTAAGGCTTAGTGGTTCTCTAAAGACTCAAATGCCCCATATTTTTCAATGGTTTCTTTCTTAACAGGTAAAGGCCCCTTGGATAAGTATAGACAACCTTGTTGGATGGTCCATCAACCTGTAATTAGGTTTATTAGTAAAACTTAAGGATAAAGGCTCGCTGGATAAGTATAGACAAACTTATTGGATGGTTTTTCTACCTATACCTACTTTTATTAGTAAAATTTATAGGTAAAGGATCTCTGGATACATATAGAAAACATTGTTGGAATTGGTTTCATTTTTTATATCTTTACAGGATTGGATGAGATTTAGTGTTGCTTTTTCGCATACATTTTGTGGCAATGGGTCTAATCCATTTGGGACTCCAACCAAGAACTAGCCATGGGAATATGGATCTAACTCATTAGCCATGGATATAAGAAGAATTAAGATTAACTTTCCTTTTTTTATTGTTTAAGGCTCCACATCATATATGGGGTATCCATTTCTTGGTCGAGTCAAACTCTCGACTCTTTTTCCTTGTTGAGTTTTTTCCCCAAGTCAAGTATGGTAACATTGGATTTCTAGTCCCTCTGCTATCTTATGGTTGATCTTGTATCTTTTTATACATTGATTCACATGCTTAGTTTTCAGTCTTTCAATGTCAGTATTTATGAAACAATTGTGTGCACACAAGAGCTACACCACATTAAACTAAATTTATGGTGATCAATCATATTTTCTCATAGGTATCCTTATCAACATGAACATTCATAGCATTCCATCATTGTAGTAGTAGCGGGTTCTCTCTTCTTTATATCAATTAATAATATTCAAAATCTTATTCATAAGTTGGAAAAAAATATAAACAGTGGTCGATGCATGCATGCTTCCTTGGTTTTCTCTATTTCTTCCCCTCCCCTTTCTTGCGGACAACCATTCAACCAAGCTACTCAAACTTCAGTTGTTGGTATTTCACTTCCTATCAAATACTGACTAAGTGACTAAAGGATTAACGCCTGTAATATATTGAATGGCTTATGTATGGATAAGTGATATTATTTCATAAGCATGTAATCCCCACTCATAAACATTCTCTGCTTTACCGATATTGACTAAGGACATGATTTTTGTATTGCAGGTATGTATTATAGATTTTAATTGCCACGATGTATCATTTTCTGAGCATGCAGCCAATGGGAGTTGACATCAAAATGATTCTTTCTTTATTTTTAACATTATCCTTGTTGTTCGTCCTTTCTCTTCTTGTTTTCCATATTACATTTCTTGTGCTATGGTATATGGGTCTTGTTGCACGCTTTGCAGGGAAGTGGCTTGAGATTCTAACCATTTTGCAGAATAGTACTGTAAGAACAATCTCTGTTTGAAACAATTAGATTTTTTTTATTTGAAAAAATAGTTTGGATGTTATAAGCCAATTATTTGTTATTATGGCTAAATTTGGTCTTCTGCTTTGCTGGTACGCTAGGTTCTAAGTATAGCATGCTGGTTTTTTTATAGCTATTGTGGCAATAGAACCCCTACGAGAGAAAAGGGAAGCAAAGGTTCTGGTTTGTCGAAGACTTTTATAAAATGGGATAATGATAGTTGGGTCTCTAGATGACAACATGTGCATGAATTGAAGGAGCGGGTTTTCTCTACTTGGCTAGCCCCTATTGGATCTACAATCGATTACCTTGTGTTTTCCAAATGGGTTATCTATGGGGGAGTATGCATTCAAATGTTTCTATGTACCTTATAACAAATTCTTGTTTATCTCTATGCCTTGCCATCTATTTCTTATCAATATATGAAATGGTTATTTGGGGCTCTGATTTATGAAAAATATTTTTCTAAAAGCAGTGTGTTATCTTGCTCCTGTTACCAACCTAAAAATATAGGATATGACCAGTGGGAATATTTTTTAACTGTTGGTTTGTTTTGTAGTTAATCAAGGACATATCACCTGTTTATTCTCTATGGAAAACATTTATAGGACTCTATATTGCAAAATATGTAGTCGAAAGGTCAACTAGGTATGTTATTAATTATTAATTTATGGTGTTGAACTGTATTGGATTTCATATTTAAATTTTCCTTCATTACTTTGTAATTTATTATTTTTCTTTCGAATTCTACTACGGAGTTATATATAGGTAACTGAAAATTTGACAATGTATAGATGGGCCTTGACACACCCTCAGTCACCAACATATTCCGATATCCAGAAGACATCCATGATTCCATATTTTTTAGATATGGTTACTTGTTATTCAGGGTGCATTCTCTATCCCATTAATTTTGGTGAATTTCTTTTGTGAGAGAGCATGCCAATGAACAGAACTTGTTCTTCCAGGACATCAACAAATTTGTTCAAGACATCGTTTGATCTTCTTGGTATTTGTAACATTATTTCTTGGACGCTTTGATATGAAAATGATGTAGGCAAGTCCAATTAATACATGAAAATCTCATTTTCTTTGAAACTATTTGATTGTGGGTTTGTTTTGTTTTTAATGCTAATAAATTTGTGAAGATATTAATTTCTATTTTAGGAATTTTTTGAGCATTTCTTTCTTCAATTTTGTATGCTTGATTTATGTTATCAAGCAGCAATGACCAGGGCACAAGACAGTGCCTTGAAAGAGGGTTTTCCCATTGATAATCTAAATGCCAGTGAAGAGTTGTGGTTTGACTTCATGGCAGACACTAGAGATGGTGGAAATTCTACATACGTTGTAGCTCAATTGCTTGCTCAACCTTTCCTTTAGATAAGAAATAACGACTCATTCAAAGAATTGCCATGTGGTAGGTTGTTTTGTGCTTATAACAATTGGTACAAAAGGCTCAAGATTAGGGCTTCTCAAAAGCTTTGCCAATAAATTCTCCTTTGGAATTGCCTCCCTACTCAATATGTGTCTTCAAACAGTTTATAGCCTATGCAATAAGCAAGTAACCCATTTTTTCCTGATTTTCCCTTACAATGTTTATTTTTGGCAATTTATTTATGTATTTTTTCGTATAGTTGCAGGCCCTAGTCATGGTAGTCAATTATTGTAACACCCCAAAAAAATTCACAAAATTTAAAAATTTTCAATATAACATTTAATGCATGTACTAGCTGTGCGTAATTATAATTGATGCTTCTATGTCGTCATGCTGCAATAAATGTTTGTAACTATCATACAGTGTAATGTTTGTTGTCTTGTTATGAAATGAAATTAAAGTCTACATTAAGATGCTATTGAATGTTTCCTTGTCTCAGCTATGCTCTTAGATTACTTATATCGATGCTCAAACAATAATAAAGTTTATAAGTTCTAACTATTGTTCTTCTTTCGATGATGAAAGGGGTCCTAAGGGTACCCCGAGGCTTACTTAGCATATATGCTAAAGCATTTGAACCATTCCTTTCGCATATTACAGGTAATAGCTCTAATATTTATGAATTGTGACAAAAGAGTTCCTAAATAGTATCAGTAGTCTCCAATTGTCTTAATGGATTTAGAGAAATAATATTGAAATGTATATGAGTGAGATATCTTCAGTTATAATCTAGTTTTTATATTAAACTCCATGTCTGCTATAGTTACTCTCATTTCCCATACTATTTATTTCATACTTTGTACATTATAAATATAGGCTTTGACCTACAGAAATGATTATCAAGGTAATTGGATTTTTCATCTTCTAGGAATAGGATAAGTAGATTAGGATCTAACATAGTGGGATTGTATTATTGTCACATACCCACCCATCTATCCAAGGCAAGGAAGGGAACATGATGCCAAATTCTGGGCTTTTACATAAACTCAACCCATGCATTAGATTCACATACATAAATTCAAGAGTGTGCAGATGCAAATCAATTAAACATGCACAGTGGAATAAAAACTATCCACACACATTACTCATGCATACAACATATCAAAAACAGTCATCAATTTAAACATTTTAGAAGTAATACATGGACATAAAAACACTTATCTTTATTGTGCAATTGTTCCAAACAACTAGCTATGTCGCTGCAACGTTCCACCCAACCATAGGCAAGTTGTGTTCACCAATCTCTCAACACAAATGCCACCCCCGAGTTGGGCATGATTCTTACAAGAAAAAGGGGACATTCGCTCTTTCACAGCCAATTAATCATTTCCTCTGAGCCAAGCCAGTCCACAGCTGGGTTTATCAGGCTACATTTGAACCCTAGAGGCTTACACTCAAGCTCAAGCCAAAGCAATGGGTTTACCAATAGAATGGCCATGGGTTTGGGCTTTCCCCCAATCGTTTCCATCCAAAAACGAATTGTGGGATGGGGAAAAACATTCACAGGGAGGAAAACGTTTTCTCCCCAACTCTCTCAGCATGTAACAACAAAAACAGTCTCTATGGAACCCCAATTCCATTCCCCTTCTTCCCCACTGGTATAAAATAAAAAAAACGCCCTTCTTAGATGGGAGAATGAAGGAAAACACCTTAAACATGGCTGGAAAACGCCCAGGTAGCTCTAAACTCGTGAGGGAGGAAGACTAGTTGACGGGTAATGGCTTGGGGAGCAATTCATGGCTCTTTTCTTGCCCAAGAAGCAAAACATGATTTTCCATGCAGGGAGGCTTGCCCGAACCCAAATTTGGATAGCCATACCTCTCATTCCCCAAGGCATTAACTACCTCAACCAAGTCTTGGGAGAAATCAATGATTGGGTACAAAAGTCAACATGGGTAGCTGAGGGTTTGATTGGTTCTGTCATTGACACTTGGCTTGACTTGATTGGCTCCAAGGGTTTGAATTTTTTCCCTCCCAATTCCTTGTAAAATCATGCCCCCATCTCTTATTGCATTGCATAGCTAGTTGTGGGTATTTTAATAAATGCATATTTACATGATATTTACAATTCCATTGTGTCGGGCTAGCACGCAAACCATATGCATCAATAAATCGATGGCGAGGCCTTCGCCTTGAGCTCCTCACCACGATTATATACCAAGATTACATCATTTACAATTTTAATGTGATAGGGTCAAGATAGGGACGTGACAATTATAATCCCCTAAGAATTTATTGTAATACTTATGACTATCTTATGGTCCCACTCATACATAATATATATGTTAATATTATTATGATGATTTGACGAAGTCTAAAATTTGTGAGCTAAGTACTTCATGCTCTTTCCTATGGTTAGCAAACTTCATGTAATTACCATGCGTTTTATAAGATATGCAAAATATCATACAAATCCTTTAATGTATCGACTATATGCAACTATTGTGCAAGAACTATATGCAAAGTATAAATAGGTGACCCCATGAAATTTGAGTATAATCGAACTTTAAACATAAGCTCAATGCTTACAAAGCTACGACACTAAGGTTGCGAAGTCTATGTAAGGTCCTATGCATATCCTATATGCAAAAGCTTATGCATTGTTCCTATATACAAAATACTATGAAATTATAATCACCAATGTGGACCCTTTTAAACCTATGAATGATGTCTAGTTGATTTGATATCATAATGTAACTATGACTTAAATTATTGTATATATATATATATTGACAGGCTTGCAACATAACTACGTAACAACGTGATAAGGATAGGGTAATAAAGTTGTAATAGAATCTGCGCTGGAAGGCATTCGCATCCAAACCTTAGCATTAATTACTCCTATCTACTAGCTCAGTGGAATATCTCCGTGGCTTCCATCGTGGTGCTTAACATGTGAAGGCATTGTGATAAATAGTCAACGTGGTCGAGCTGCATGTGACTTAGTTTGAAAGCCATCCGAGCTGGTCTCCACGGTGACAATGGTTATTAAATACGGTTTTAATGCAGTTGGTTCTTCGAAATACGATGTGTTATGAAGTATGATCCCCACCGTTGATCTTATGACACTCTCAGGTTTTGGGACTTAACCCTAATCCACCAATAAGTCTCGAAGTTGTTATTCCTACGAATTCATTGTGAGTTGTTGCTTGCTCGGTGGAGACGCAAACGGGACTGAGAAAATTCAGGGTTTCATTAGCAGGTTTTGGGAGCTTCTCCCACAATTCGAACCCATGACTTGTGGTGTTTTCTGATACCAGTTGATAGTTTTTAAAAGCCGAGCTTTACTGTGAGAGTTTGCAGCAATTAGAATGTTGCTGGAAGGGCTCTAGGTCTAATGGTAATCTTGGTGTATGTTGAACGAGTGGTCGGTTTTACTACATGTTAAGTGGTAAATCTCAGAGTTCTTTTCAACCTTTGTTGCATTTAGTAGTAAGGTGGTGGATATGGTTTAACAATGGATACGACGTCATTGCTCTAGAAATAGCTATTTAAAGGTAATGTTCATGTTTCGAAAACATTTTTCCTTCTGTTTGTTTATGAGTTTGTTATTTCGTCATAATGAAACTTCTTTGATGATAACTGTTTGACCAGACTGTTGGTTGTGTGGCAGGTTCCTTCGGCTTTGGTTTCCAAGCTTGAGTTGTAAATGATGGAAACTACAATGGAAATGGTAAGCTTCGGTGGTTTCCTTGATGGCTTTGGTTAGGTGACTGTTGGAGCTTCTTATGTTCTTAGCCGAGACTTCATTTTTAATGTAAGGCTATCGACAATGACTACCATCGTGATGTTTTTGAGCTGACTAGCAGCTTGGGGAGGATGAAATCCTCAATCCATTTGGCGTTAAGCCTGTAGTGTTTGTTTTCTGCATAGTCACTTTGTAAAAGGATGTAGATAGTAGAGAGGGTTTTATTCTTCAGATATTTTGGTTTAATTAAAATAATTGGTTACAAAACATAATGATGGTTACATGTTTTGAGACTGTGAGCGATGCTCCAAAATATGTGATGTTTTAATGTCTTGAACTATTGTATGTTTATTATGGATGAGAGCCATAGGTTTTAACCTTGTGTTGTGCAGTCGAAACCCTAACCTGTAGGTTTCGATGGTAGCTTTGATAGTTTTGTGTTAATTGATATCAATGTTTTCATTTTTTATGATGGTCGAGAGCCAAAAGTCAACCTTTTGTTTTGCAACTTTGAAACCCTAACCTATTCAGTTCAGGAGGTGAATTTGAAAATTATGAGAAGTCGAACTTGAAAATAGTAATCTAGTTTTCGTGTATTTATATGGTTTTGTAGATAATGTTTACAATAGGAAAGTGATACTACTGTCTGATGTTGATGCCGAGATACTCCTTTGTTTTAGTCTTAAGCAATGTATAAGATAATTTTTTTCTGTAACTGTGTTTTACAATGTTGAACATGTATCGTAAATCTTATGTGAAACCTTATAAAATCTAAGTTAATATTTCGATTGTAAGGGTTTTTCCATTGATATGGGCCTATTTCGGACGTAAGTTTATTTTGATTATTCGAACAGTCTCGAACCTGAAATTCGTTATGTAAGAAAATATCTTCAAAAAAAGGGTCGAACTCTATTTTTAATTATTTGGTTTGATAAGTGTTGTAGAAATTCTAAATGTTATGAATACTGAGTATTATATAGTGATGCTATTGTTTGCAATAGATAAAGATCTAAATAAAGATATATGTACTTCGTAGCAATTCTGTTTAAATAGTAATGTTTATTTTGTAGCTTATCATATTTCATGAATATTGAAGAAAGAAATAAAATGAAACTATAACACTATACTATTTGAAAGAAATAAATGACCTAAAGTGAAAACCTTAGCTTTGTACAGAGATGAAATGCTTACTTCTATTGCTATGTAAAAGAAATATTACTAGGCCTAAAATCTGAAATGTTGTTACATTTTCTGAGATTAAATTAGCAGACTATAACAAATAGAAGAAAGGTTTAAAATTCTGTTTAAATAGTAATGTTTATTTTGCAGCTTATCATATTTCATGAATATTGAAGAAAGAAATAAAATGAAACTATAACATTATACTGTTTGAAAGAAATAAATGACCTAAAGTGAAAACCTTAGCTTTGTATAGAGATGAAATGTTTACTTCTATTGCTATGTAAAAGAAATATTACCATGCCTGAAATTTGAAATGTTGTTACATTTTCTGAGATTAAATTAGCAAAATATAACAAATAGAAGAAAGGTTTAAAAGAACAAAATAATAGAAAGGAAATATTTAAGGGAAGTGAACAGAGTTAGTTCTTTCATTCATCATACTCATTCCTATCATTCATCCGATTCTAATTCTTCCTCCCTATACTAGAGTACTATACAGAAAACAGTATGGGGAAAAATACAGTGGAGGCATTTTATCAATTCATAAATCTATTCAACAGTTTATAAATTCCTAAACGGATCAGAAAATCAAATTTATACTTCTGCATTGTCATTTATTAGCTAAAGAGTACTAAATTAACAATTTATAGAAATTAAATTAACTACTTAGAGACTGAAATGACAAGTAGAACCTGTAACTGTAGATAGGGTGGACAAACACCCAAGGAGGCCCGTTCCTCCCAACCTTCTCTAGAGGAAGCAACCAATCTACTTGCCTCCTTTGGACACCCGAGCCTGTTTACTGAACCACTAGGTAGGTGAAATCCGTGTAGAAGCAAGGCACTCAACTTTTATAACCAGCAATTAATGAAGACTTTCCAAAACCTTAATCGCTGCACTCAGTAGTAATATCTCTCAACTCAGTAGTAAATTTTATGCACTCAGCAATAACAAGCAGACTTACACCATGATAAAAAACTAGCATATCCCGTCATCGAATCTCTTGGGTGCAAGCAGTAGAACCCCAAGGTAAATTTCCTTGTCAGGAAAAGTGCTGAAACTCAGTCCACAATTGAATGGCTCCTATAAAGATTGCCTAGGTATTTAGTGGTCAGTTTTCAATAAATGAGCCTCAAGCTCCAGTCCCATCTTTTAGAGTACTAAGACCACAATTCAAGGGAGTTTTCCCATACCAATAGCTAGGTACTTGGCTCATGAAGCTGTCATTTTTCCATTGCCTTCTACACCAAATTTCATTCCACCTAGTGGGTCAGTAAACACTCTTTTAACAGTCTCCTTAGGTGTTTGTCTCCTATTTTATTTATTTAATAATAAAATATTGTGCAAATTACAGTCATCCTTGGACACTTGTCCAATATGAAACTTTACAATAAAAGTTAAGATAATGTTTCCCACATAAAATGTTTTTCAACAAAAAGGGGTATGTTACAAACACCCCCACTTAAGCTCAACATCATCCTCGATGTTGCTTATTCTTCATCAGAGCCTCCCTAGAACAGAACTGGATATGCTGCCCTCATTTTACTTTCCATTTCCCAGTTAGCTTCATCAGGGCTAAGGTGCTTCCATTGCACCTTTATCTGCCCTATGGTACGATTCCAGAGCATAATTTCCCTCCTGTCAAGAATACAGTCCAGTTCCACCTAAGAATATCCTTCGGGTTCCACCTGTATGTCATTCCAATTCAGCACATGAGTAGCATCGTGCACATACTTCTTTAAAACAAAAAGGTGAAAGACATTATGGATTCTTAAGTTAGATGGCAAATCCAAGTGATATGCAATAGGTCCAATTCTTGATCGGACTTCAAATGGTCCACAGTACCTTGGTGGTAGTTTAGCACAACTCCCAAGCTTTAAAGAACTTTTCTTGGGTTTTATCTTTAAAAAAACATAATCTCCAACATGAAATTCTCTTTTAGTGCGTTTCAGATATGCATAACTTTTTTGTCGATCTTGTGCAACTTTTAAGTTGACTCTAACCTGTTTCATGGTTAGCTCCATCTCTTTTAACAAATCTGGTCCTAACAGTAATCCGTCAACAGGCTTATCCCAAGAAATAGGAGTACAACATTTTATTCCATATAAAATCTCAAATGGACTAAGTCTAGCAGATGCTTGATAATGATTATTGTGTGCAAATTCAGCTAAATGCAAATAATCTTCCCACTTAGTTGGTTGATCTTTAACATACATTCGTAACATGTCTTCTAAAATCTTATTAACCCTTTCAGTCTGTCCATCAGTTTGTGGATGGAAAGCAGTACTAAAATTTAATTTAGTATTTTAACCCTTAAACATTGTTGTCTAGAAATTTCCAGTGAACTTAGAGTCTCGATCAGAAATAATTACCCTTGGAATTTCGTGTAAGTGAAAGATTTGCTTCATAAACACATATGCAATGTTAGCAACCTTGAAAGTAGTCTTAAAATGGATAAAATTAGCAGATTTACTAAGTTTATCCACAACAACCATTATTGAATCATTTTGTTTATGATTCCTAGGTAAACCTGTAATAAAATCAATACTTATAATCTCTCACTTCCATTTTAGAATTGGAAATGGCTGCAATAGGCCAGCTGGATGTTGATGTTCAGCCTTAATGGTCTGACATTCAAAACATCTAGCTATGTACTCAGCCACTTCATTCTTCATGTTGGGCCAAAAATAAACCTTCCTTAACATAGTTATCATTTTCTGATAACCAGGATGTCTTGAATAAGGACTTTTATGAACTTCATCCAAAATCAACAATTTAACTGTTGACACATTAGGTATATAAATTCTATTTTTATATGTCATTAAGCCTTTTTCATTAATGCTGTAATCTGTTATTAAATTTTCAGATAAATTTGCAGCAACCTTATCATGTAATTTTTGATAATTTTCATCTTGCTTAATTCCTTCTTCAATCTGATTTTCCAGATCTGTCTTAAGCGTGTTGATTGCTGCCACAAAATTTAATCTGGCATTTCTACTGAAGGCATCAGCAACTTTGTTTTCTTTACCCTTAATGTGTTGAATTTCGAAATCATACTCGCTAAGGAAAGCTAGCCATCTCGCTTGCCTTGTGTTTAGATTGGTTTGATCCAACAAGTATTTTAAACCCTTATTATCTGTCATTAGTATAAAATTTCTTCCAATCAAGTAGTGGCGCCACATTTTCAGTGCATGTATCACAGCTGCGAACTCTAGATCGTAAGTTGCGTAATTCTTTTCGTGGATTTTTAACTTTCTAGACTCAAAAGCAATAGCATGTCCTTCTTGGGTTAAGACCCCACCAAGTCCATCATTGCACGCATCAGTGCATACAACGAAGTCTTTGTTAGGATCAACAATTTTTAAAATGGGTGCGGTTGTTAATAATTCTTTTAACTTATTAAAACTTTCTTGGCATTTATGATCCCATACGAATTTCTTCCCCTTCTTCTGCAAAGAAGTGATGGGATTTTCAATTTGTGAGAACCCTTCAATATAATTTCTATAGTAACCTGTTATCCCCATAAATGACCGAACGTCAGTTACATCTTTAGGAACAGGCCACTCATTAATTGCTTTTATCTTATCAGGGTCGATGGAAATTTCATCTTTAGAGATTATGTGACCTAGGTACTGTATTTTATCTTTATAAAAGTCACACTTGCTGAACTTAGCATAAAGATGATGTTCTCTTAACACTTGCAAAATTATTCTTAAATGTTTGTCATGCTCTTCTTTAGTTTTTCAGTAAATTAGAATATCATCAATGAACACAACTACAAACTTATACAAGTAATTATGCAGAATGTTGTTCATTAAACACATGAAGACTGCCAGTACGTTAGTTAGCCCAAAAGGCATAACTGCGAACTCATAGTGGCCATAACAAGTTTTGAAAGCAGTTTTGAATATGTATTTGTCTTTTATTATAACTTGATGAGATCTAGACCTTAAATCAATTTTAGTGAATATCTCTACTCTGCGTACTTGATCAAATAGACCATCAATGCGGGGCAAGGGATATCGGTTTTTAATTGTCATTTTATTAAGTTGACGGTAATCTATGCATAGTCACATGGTTTCGTCCTTTTTTTTAACAAAAATAACGGGTGATCCCCACGGGGACACACTTGGCCTTATGTAGTTTTTATCTATTAATTCCTTCAGCTGAGATTTTAGTTCATTTAATTCCAGAATATTCATTCTGTAGGGATCCTTTGAGTTTGGTACTGCACTCGGTACTAACTCAATGGTGAAATCAAGTTCCCTTTTCAGAGGTAGTCCTGGAATCTCTTCCGGGAATACATCAGAAAAGTCCCTAAGGATGGGTATATCCTCTAGTTTTAACTTATCTTCTTTAGATGAACATTCATCATTAATAACATTAACAACAAACATTTTACAGCCCTTTCTTAGAGCTTTCTTAACTTGTAAAGCATAAATTAGTCTCACAAAAATATTCCTATGAATTCCTTTTACTGTTTCAGTTTTGCCTTCATTATTCAAACAAGTAAAATATTTCTCATAACAATTAAGCACTACTCAATTTTTTTCAAGCTAGTCCATGCCAATCAACAAGTTATATGACCCTAAGGGTAAAATATTCAGATTAACTTGCGTTTTCAGCTGACTCATAAATACATCACAACTTTTGACAAAGTCTGTGACCTTTCTTTTAATGCCTGTTGCTAGCTGAACTAACCATGAATTATCAAATTTCTCTATGTTTAACTTGAAAATTTTCACTAATTCAGGTGAAATGTAACTCAAACTTGCACCTGGATCTATTACAATGGAAATAGATTTGTTGTGTATCATACCTTCGATTTCGACCATAGACGTTTGATGATCTGCTTGACGATTTTCCAGCGCTGCATTTATCCTGGGAATCTCTCTTGCTACATCTCCAACTGTAGGGTCTGCTTGTATGGTGTGAATGTTGTTGACTATCTTTCTGTTGCGGTGGCATTGAGCTCTAGTATGTGGTCCACCGCAATCATAACACTTCAAAGGTGCTTCCTGTACAACATATCTGGTGTTGTTATTATTGTTGTTGTTATTATTATTAGGTACATTCCTTGCTGCAGTAAAATTCTGTGCTGCATTACTCCTATAGTTATTGCTCGAAAAATTTATGTTATTAAAATTTTTCTTAAAACTTCCAGAATTATGATTAAAACTCTTCTTTTTATGATCAAAATGATTATATTTATTACTCTTCCAACTAGATATTCCTTCTCTTTTTCTGTTTTGGTCAAAGCAGAACTTAGCTTTCCTCATAGCCTCTTCCAAAGTGGAAGGGTTATCATACTCGATCCTGTCTTTTATGTTGAAAGGTAGATAACTTAGGAACCTTTGTACCTTAGGCTTCTCTTCGACCATGTAAGGTACATACCTCAGCAAGCTAAAGAACTTGCTGCACACCTTGTTCATATTCATAGTACCCAATTTAAAATCATAAAATTTCTTGGATTTATCTTCATAATATTCTTCTGACAAAAACTTTTTCTTAAATAAATTTTTAAACATACTCCAAGTTATGTCTCTTTCTTTAATACTTTTAATTCTTTTAAGATCTTGCCACCAAATATTTGCTATTCCGGTCAGATTGTAAATAGCCATCTTGGCTTTTAACTGAGAAGAGTAATCATAAATATGAAAGTATTTCTTCATGCCAGAGAACCATGCTTCAGTTGTCTCACCCTTTTCATTTTCGCCATTAAAGGTTGGTGGCTTAATCTTTTTAAACTCTCCTGTGATTTGTTCATGATGCTTATGCTTCCTCTTCTTAGAATAACAATCACTGTCACTGCTGTCATGAACATAATTATAATTACTTTGATCAGATTCAGATGAAGAGTAACTATTATTTTTACCATTCTTTGCTTTCTTACTTTTATGTTTGTGAGACATTGTACCAGAATCAGAATTTACTTCTGATTTCCTTCCTCTTTCCTCGTTATGGTATTTATCAATTAAAATATGATTTAACTCTTTCGGTGCCTTCATAATTCATTCATTCTCTTCTTTAACAGTCCTTATTTCATATTTTAAATCTTTTACAGTACGTGGTAGTTCAGAAGATTGATTATTTAACTTTATGTAAATTCCTTCATTACCATTATTATGTGCATTGTTATTATGTTCATTATGATGAGGAGATCTGTCCTCTGTTGATTCCTCTGGTATATCCGTACCTACAATTTAAACAAAGTCAGTAACTAATTTTTTTGTTTTTATTTTCTATTTCGCGCGCGTGAGCCTATTTCAGCCCTAGAGTTTGAACTCACGCTCTGATACCACATGTAACACCCCAAAAAATTCATGAAATTTAAAATTTTTCAATATAACATTTAATGCATGTAATAGTTGTGCGGAATTATAATTGATGCTTCTATGTCGTCAAGCTGGAATAAATGTTTGTAACTATCATACAGTGTAATATTTGTCATCTTGTTATGAAATGAAATTAAAGTCTACATTAAGATGATATTGAATGTTTCCTTGTCTCAGCTATGTTCTTAGATTACTTATATCGATGCTCAAACCATAATAAAGTTTATAAGTGCTAACTATTGTTCTTCTTTTGATGATGAAAGGGTTCCTAAGGGTACCCCGAGGCTTACTTAGCATATATGCTAAATCATTTGAACTGTTCCTTTCGTAAATTACGGGTAAGAGCTCTAATATTTACGAAGTGTGACAGAAGAGTTCCTAACTAGTATCAGTAGTCTCCAATTATCTTAATGTATTTAGAGAAATAATATTGAAATGTATCTGAGTGAGATCTCTTCAGTTATAATCTAGTTTTTATATTAAACTACATGTCTGCTATACTTATTCTCAATTCCCATACTATTCATTTCATACTTTGTAGATTATAAATATAGGCTTTGACCTACTGAAATGATTGTCAAGGTAATTGGATTTTTCTTCTTCTAGGAACACAATAAGTAGATTAGGATCTAACATACTGGGATTGTATTATAATCCCCTAAGACTTTATTGTAATACTTGACTGTCTTATGGTCCCACTCATACATACTATATATGTTAATATTATTATGATGACTTGACTAAGTCTAAAACTTGTGAGCTAAGTACTTCATGCTCTTTCCTATGGTTAGGAAACTTCATGTAATTACCATGATTTTTCTAAGATATGCAAAATATCATACAAATCATTTAATGTATAGACTATATGCAACTATTGTGCATTTTATATTTTACGATAACTATATGCAAAGTATAGATCTGAGACCTTATGAAATTTGAGTATAATCGAACTTTAAACATAAGCTTGAGGCTTACAAAGCTACGACACCAAGGTTGTGAACTATATCCAAGGTCCTATGCATATCCTATATGCAAAAGCTTGTGCATTGTTCCTATATACAAAATACTATGAAATTATAATCACCAACATGGACCCTTTTAAACGTATGAATGATGTCTAGTTGATTTGATATCATAATGTAACTATGACTTACAGTATTGTATATATATATTGACAAGCTTGAAACATAACTACGTAACAACGTGATAAGGATGGGGTAATAAAGTTGTAATAGAATCTATGCTGGCAGGAATTCGCATCCAAACCTTGGCATTCATTACTCCTATCTACCAGCTCAGTGGAATATCTTCGTGGCTGCCATCGTGGTGCTTAACATGTGAATGCATTGTGATAAACAGTCAAAGTGGTCGAGCTTTATGTGACTTAGTTTGAAAGTCATCCGAGCTAGTCTCCACGGTGGTAATGGTTATTAAATACGGTTTTAATGTAGTTGGTGCTTCGAAATACGATGTGTTATGAAGTATGATCCCCACCGTTGATCTTATGACACTCTCAGGTTTTGGGACTTAATCCTAATTCACCACTAAGTCTCGAAATTGTTGTTCTTGGGCATTCATTGTGAGTTGTTGCTTGCTCGGTGGAGAGGCCGATAGGCTGAGAAAATTCAGGGTTTCATTAGTAGGTTTTGGGACCTTCTCCCACAATTTGAACCTATGACCTATGGTGTTTTCTAATACCAGTTGATAGTTTTTAAAATCCGAACTTTACTGTGAGAGTTTGTAGCAATTAGAATGCTATTGGAAGGGCTCCAGGGCTGATGGTAATCTCGGTGTAGGTTGAACTAGTGGTCAGTTTTCTTTCATGTTAAGTGGTAAATATTAGAGTTGTTTTCAACCTTTGTTGCATTCAGTAGTGAGGTGGTGGCTATGGTTTAACAATGGCTATGGCATCATTGCTCCAGAAATAGCTATTTAAAGGTAATGTTTAGGTTTCGAAAACCTTTTTCCTTCTGTTTGTTTATGAGTTTGTTATTTCGTCTTAATGAAACTTCTTTGATGATACTTGTTTGACCAGACTCTTGGTTGTGTGGCAGGTTCCTTTGGCTTTGGTTTCCAAGCTTGAGTTGTGAACGATGGAAATGGAAATGAAAATGGTAAGCTTCGGTGGTTTCCCTAATGTCTTTGGTTTGGTGACTGTTGGACGTTCTTATGTTCTTAGCCAAGACTTAATTTTTAATGTAAGGCTATGGAAAATGACTATCGTTGTGATGTTTGTGAGCTGACTGGTAGCTTGGGGAGGATGAAATCATCAACTCATTTGGAAGTAAGCCTGTAGTGTTTGTTTTCTACGTAGTTACTTTGTAAAAGGATGTAGACAGTAGAGAGGGTTTTATCCTTCGGCTATTCTAGTTTAATTAAAAAAATTGGTTCCAAAACTTAATGAAGGTTATGTGTTTTGAGACTGTAAGCGATGCTCCAAAATATGTGATGTTTTAATGTTTTGAACTGTTGTATGTTTATGATGGCTAAGAACCATAGGTTTTAACCTTGTGTTGTGCAGTCGAAACCCTAACCTGTAGGTTTCGATGGAATCTTTGATAGTTCTGTGTTAATTGATAATGTTGTCATTTTTGGTGATTGTCGAGAGTGAAAAATCAATGTTTTGTTTTGCATCTTTGAAACCCTAACCTATTCGAGTCAGGAGGTGACTTTGGAAATTATGAGAGGTCGAACTTGAAAACAGTAATGTAGTTTTTGTGTAATTATATGGTTTTGCAGATAATGTTTACAATAGGAAAGTGATACTATTGTCTGATGTTGATGCTGAGATACTCCTTTGCTTTAGTCTTAAGCAATGTATAAGATAATTTGTTTTTGTAACTATGTTATACGATGTTGAACATGTATCCTAAATCTTCTGTGAAACCTGATAAAATCTGAGTTAATATTTCGATTGTAATGGTTTTGCCATTGGTATGGGCTTTCCTCGAGCCTAAGTTTATTTTGATTCTTCCAAGAGTCTCGAACCTAAAATTCGTTATCTATGAAAATGTCTTCAAAAAAAAGGTTGAACTCTGTTTTTAATTATTTGGTTTGATAAGTGTTGTAGAAATTCTAAATGTTATGAATATTGAGTATTATACAACGATGCTATTGTTTGCAATAGATCAGGATCTAAATAAAGATATACGTACTTGGCACGGGGGCTTCACTAGAAGGAAATATAATACCACGTCCTGTAATGTCCCAAAAATAGCAAAAATTTAAAATTTTTCCTGCCTGCAATAATTGTTAATTTACAGTAGAATGATTCATACATCAAATCTATATTATTAAAAACATCCATACTTTGCACGAAACAAATGTAAGCCTAAGGCTTTTGTTTTACATGGCCTTTTCTATGGGTGAGTTTAAAATTGCGGAAGCGATGTGGAAACAATATTAGGGCATGTTTTTGTTACAATTTAAAAAGGTTAGTGCAGAAGTAGAAATAACACTCTTTACTATTTTAAGAAATCATGTAATTCAATTTTGGATGTCTATTGCCACCTTCAGGTGATGAGCTCCTTTGATGACGGTATGTAGCTCACATTGTGGGTACTACAATACTCTAGGAGAGGTAATTACATACCTCGACAGGTTGCCGGGAGGTATGGGTGAATATAGTGGTTGCCGGACTTACTTAACATAATGCTAATGCCATTTCATACTTCTGTGGTTGCAGGTGTATTCAATTTGAATATGCTATCCCTAAAGGATTGGCCCATACTGTACTGTTGGCCACAATTTCACTAGGGTGAATCAAATTTATAAAAATAATGGTTATCCCATTACCATGGGGGTTCACAACTTAAGTGTTTTCCAAGGTGAGGTTTATGACTATGAGCTTCTTGTAATTTAAACAAGTGTAGGTTGGGTCATGATTTCACTATAGACTTGTACAAGATTTGAGCCTTTTGTAATTTAGACAAGGGTGGTTTGAGTCCACCATTTCACTATAGACTTTGTTCAAAGTATTGAACCTCCAATAGAGTGAGGTTGGTGTACTTTTTATTGCGCTTTAAATGAGTATGTGGGACACCCTATCAATGAGAGTTTGGAAAAGGGATTTGGGGTTTTTGTCAGTTATTCTTGTATTCGACTTGTTCTTCATTTCTGTCTCTGCAATTCGTGTGTATGGTGACTGTGTTGGGTACTGACCTGAGCTCTGCTCGTGGTCAGCATACTTGGTAATTGTTGAGCTCCACTATGGCGGGGGGGGATCAAGCTCCTCATAGGTAAGGAAACATCCCTATTTGCAGTTGACATTTTATCTTTAATTGGATTTGAAAACCCAGGGTTTGACTAAGTGAATAATATATGTCATAATGGCAGGTGATAAACGCTTTGGTATGGAAGTTGCGATGGATCATGGTGCTGTAGGCATGGCTACGGTATTGGTAAGTCTGGCTTACCCACTCGTGCCCTACCTCTCGCACCTCTGGTGTTGTATGTATGTGTTTTGGCTTGGTTTAGAATGGAGGCTCCCGTAAGCCCTTGGCTTACTGATTCACCTTGGGAGTCTATTGGTCACCTATTGGTTGGACTAGGGAAAAGAAGAGTTTTTAAAATGTAAAATGAAAGTGGAATACCCAGCTAGGACTGTGATGTAAACCATTGTTTAAAGAAGTTGGATCTATTTTGTCGTTCAACATTTCATTTTCCTTGTACTCTGTAATTTATGTTTTAAGTGGAATGAAATTTCTGTGTGGTCTATCACGAACTCTAAAAATGACTTCTGCATACCCTGCGTATTTATAATCTGATGTACGTTTGACATTGGGGATTTTACTTTTGTATTGTGGCTATAATGATGTATGGAAGTACTGTGGTCTACGCTCATCCTGTATTAATTTGTTTCCTTTAGCTTATGTGAAATGTGATGAGTTGCCTTGTGAAAAATGTAGAAGGTTTATACGGAATCCTCTGCACTTCTATTTCGGTAACGTAGCTAGGGTTTGAGTAGACAAATCGCGATTTACTTACTGTTTGCGTGATACAATGGATACTTGTATGCAGAGGGTTTCAAAGTTTGTACTCAGTGGTTTTTTTTTGGTTGGAAAGATAACAAATCCTGTCGGAGAAATAGTTATAAGATTTTCGGCATGAGAAAAATCATGGGATTTGACCCTTGATCCCTATTTTCAATAGGCGCCTAAGTTGTAACTTTTTAGCACTTTAATCACCCTCTAGCTGTACTGCATTTTTAATGGTCTTAATTTTGGTCTTGATAGAATACTCGAGTCTGTGTGTTTGTGAACGTTCTATGTTTCTTCGATGTACTAGGGTACTGATTGGTAGCGATAGTTAAGCATGATGCGTGTTTCTCCTTTGAAAAGAAAATGTGTATGAGTAGGCAACGATCTCTGTCCTATCTAGTGTCTTCTTTTTAAATATGGTAATGCATGATTTAAAAAAAAATAGAAAAGAAAGAAACTATTTAGGTCGGTAATGGACATATATATATCCGTTTTGTTCTCTATATAATGTTATCGTGGTCTCAGAGAAATTGCATTGGGAGAAAATGTAAATAAAACAAAAGGAAAATAATGGCAGGGTTAAACCCTGCGAACTCGTTTCTACAAGATTTATGTGGTGATTATGTTTGCTAAGTTTGGGTATCTTGGTTTCTAGAACGTCTGACAAAAAGTGATCAATAAATCTGTTAAAAAGGAGTTTTGATTTCAATAGCTAAATAATTCTGTTTGCAATTTAAATCAAGAAATTATTTGCTAGGTAAGGGGGAACAAAATTTGACTTCACTAAATTAAATATCCTACTTGACAATTCACATATTCTATAATTTTAAGAGTTCCGATTGGCTAGCAAAGACTAGCTGGCTAGACCTGCTAGACAATGCCTTAGGTTCTGGCCAAATCTTGAATTTAAACCAAAACTGATAATACTAATTTAACAGGAAATTCAGAAGGGAAAATAATCAGCTGGAGGTCTTATAAGATTTTCATACCTGGTTATTCTTGTAGCTTGCTCCTGCTTGTAATGGCCTGCACACTCAACCACTAGTTAATAGAAAACTGTTGAACTTCTAGTTGACCTGACAATTGATCTTAAAATTGGATAACTTTGGGACTACCACGTTCCTCCCAACTATGATTCTACAACCGTTCCTGGTTCAGTATGAATCCCCCCAAGCTGGTTCTGACATGCAAACTGAGAAGTAGGGGCCCTAGATGTGTAGCTGGTTCATATCTGGAAAATCTATGGACAGAGTTCACTTCTTGGAACAGAGAATACTCCTTGGCATAATAATACCAAAAGGAAAAGATCCCCCAAAATTTGGGGCCTGTCCTCCTTAAGTAGGACAATTCTTGAATTAGGACTATTGGAATTTACTAGTTTCTTTAAAATAATTTAAATTATAAAATAGTATTTGTTTACTTAACTGCTAGTTAGTTTGGAACTAGGACTTCTCACTTTGTTTGATTAAAGTGTTTTTGATATTTAATCTTTGTATAATAATAATAATATAAAAATTACAATTCTATCTAAATATTAATAACTAATACTTAGTAAGTGGCAACCCACTTATGTATAAGTATACATGTAATAAATAACCATATTATATATTGAAACTCCTAAATAATAATACTTAGCTTTGGGGTCCTTAAGAATTTTGTTTCACATCATACTTCTTTTAATTATTTTTAAGGAAAGGGTCCACTTCTTTGGACGGTTTTGGTAAGTTGGTAAAGGCACCTCTAGTCTCTCCCTTTTGCATTTCAGATTCCCTCGTTTTAACATGGTAATTCCCGCAGTAGATGATGATAATAAGATTTATTTATTCAAGTTGAAAAAGTTGTGATAATACACGTAACTGCTTTTCAGATTCCTCTTGACTCAACACTTGAGATCTAGTAACCCCGAGTGCTCTTCAGAGCCTTTTAACTCAACACTCTCACATGAGCATTACGCTAGTGAAATTCCAGAGCCTTTGCTCAACACTAGAGCTAGAATGTGGTTGTGAGGCACATCTAGGATATTTAAGTGGCCTCGGATCCGGTAATCATTTCTTTAAAGCTTGGAGTGCTTCAAGGCTCATGCCCAACACTCAACGTAGATCAGGGCTTAGGCCCAATACGAAATAATAATCTTCTAAATACGTCGGGGCTTAGGCCCATTATATAGGTCATTCGTGTGTTTCTGAGTCCACGCTCAACACACTAAATAATCATCCATGTGAATCATACTCTGCACAATATAAGATAACATAATAATCTCAGTATAGCATAATTGTAAGTGAATCACAACATAAGTTTATCCATTCGGGCTTTCCTGCCCAATATGTAATAAAATGAAACAATCAAAGTACCTGGCCCATATATATATCAACTCATGAGAACATACATAAAAACATGCTACGGGTTATGCCCAATAATAAATCACATATGCTGGGGCCGTAGCCCAATATAACATCATAACATAGTTAGTAAAAAAGTTGGGATATTACATCCCTCCCCGCTTAGAACAACACCGTCGCGGTGTTTCTAGGGGCTAGGAATGGAATCATGAAACAATGTGGGGTATTCCTCTCTCATTGTAGCCTCATTCTCCCAAGTGGCCTCGTCTGATCCAAAGTGCCTCCATTGCACTTTTAGCTAAGTAATGGTCCTCCTCCTAAGCCGGACCTCTCTCTTGTCCAGAATTTGGAGTGGTTCTCGCATGAACTCCCCTTCAGGCTCGACCTGTAATAAGGACCAATCAATAACATGTTTAGTATCGTATACATATTTCTTTAATAAAGAAGAATGAAAAACATTATGAACTTTTATATGTGGTGGTAGGGCTAACTCATATGCTACTAGACCCTTCTTGCCCAGTATTTCAAAAGGTCCACAAAACCTTGGGGCTAGTTTACTGCAACGCCCCAAGCTCAAGCTTCATTTCGCTTTTATCCTTAGGAAAACATGTTCCTCGATTTGGTAGTCCTTGTCCTTTCTTTTCTTGTCTACGTAACTCTTTTGGCAGTCTTGTGCCTTTTTTAAATTCAGTTGCACCTTGGAGACTAGTTGTTCCAAGTCTTTTAGTAAGTCTGTCCCTAGCATAATTCTATCTACTGGGCTATCCCAGGTAACAGGGGTCCGACACTTTCGACCATAGAGTACTTCGAAAGGACTCATTTTGGCCGAGGTTTGATAACTGTTGTTGTATCCAAACTCCGCGAGGTGTGAGTAGTCTTCCCACTTAGTGGGATTGTTCATGACATACATTCTTAGCATATCCTCCAGAATTTGGTTTACTCATTTCGTCTGTCCATCGGTTTGGGGGTGATATGCGGTACTATACTGTAGTCGTGTTTCTAACCCGGAGAACAGTGCTCTCCAGAAGTTACTAGTGAACTTTACGTCTCGGTCAGAGATAATTGCCTTGGGTATCCCGTGTAACTGGAAAATCTCCTTTAGAAATATTTTCGGAATGTGAACTACCTTGTAGGTAGATTTTACTGGTATAAAATGTGCGGCTTTCGACAGCTTGTCTACTACTACGAAAATGGAGTCGTTTTGTTTCTTACTCTTGGGTAGACCCATAATGAAATCCATACTTATTATCTCCCACTTCCACTCTGGAATGGGTAATGGTTGAAGTAGACTGGAGGGGTGTTGGTGTTCTTCTTTGACCAACTGGTATTCCTGACATTTCGCGATGAACAATGCGATGTCAGCTTTCAATTTAGGCCAAAAATAGTGTTTCTTTAGGGCTGAAATCATCTTTTGATAACCGGGGTGTCTTGAATAGGGGCTCCGATAGAATTTGGTGAGTATGTTAGGTTTAATGTCCCCCCCCTTGGGAACGTAAAGTTTCTCTTTCGACCATAACAATCCTGATTCATCTATCTTGTATTCTTTCTATTGTTGAAAAAGCATATCTTCCTGGATCTTTCTAAGGATCTCGACATAGAACCGGTCATTTTGGCATGCCGTTCTAATTGTGTCGTGTAAGTCAGAGTCAGTTTAACTTTTAGTTACCTCATATAACATATGAGCTCCTCGACTTAAGGCATCGACAATCTTGTTTTCTTTCCCCTTGATGTGTTTCAGTACAAAGTGATACTCACTAAGGAAGGCTAACCACCTAGACTGTCTAGCGTTCAGGTCTGGTTGATCGAACAAGTATTTTAGACTCATGTTGTCCGTCTTTAGTAGAAATTTCTTGCCCATGAGGTAATGCCTCCACATTTTCAAAGCGTGGATGATGGCGGCCAATTCGAGGTCATGAGTAGTATAATTTTTCTCATGTTCTTTTAACTTCCTTGACTCGTAGCAGATGGCAAAGTCATCCTGCATAAGGACTCCATCGAGTCCTTCCTTGCTTGCATCGATGCAAACTACGAAGTCCCCATTGGGGTCGACAATTCGTAAAATTGGCGTGCTAATCAGAAGTTGTTTTAACTTCTGAAAACATTCCTCGCACTTGTATGTCCAGATGAACTTACTGGTTTTCTTCTGTAAGGAGGTCATGGGACAAGTGATCCGAGAGAAGTTCTCAATGAAATTTCGATAATATCCGGCTAATCCTAGGAACAATCATATGTCGAAAACACAAGTAGGTGTGGGCCATTCTACGATAGCCTTGATATTTTCGGGATTAACCACTATTCCATTCTTGGAAATGATATGTCCTAAGTATTGTATCTGAGGTCTATAGAAATCACACTTGCTAAATTTTGCGTATAGCTGATGTTCTCGCAATATCCGTATTGTTCATCATGCACATGAAGTTGGCGGGTGCATTCATTAGATTGAAAGGCATTAATACAAACTCATAGTGGCCATATCGGGTGTGAAACGCGGTCTTACTGATGTCCTCCTCACGGATTCTCACCTGGTGATATCCGGATCGCAGGTCGATCTTTGAGAAGATCTTTGCTCCTCCGACTTGGTCAAACAAGTCATCGATCCTAGGGAGTGGATAACGGTTCTTGATGGTTAACTTGTTGAGTCGACAGTAATCGATGCACATACGCATCGTTCCATCCTTCTTTTTAGCAAAGAGTATTGGTGCTCCCCAGGGATACACACTCAGTCAAATGTGTCCTTTGTCTATTAGTTCTTGTAACTCTATCTTGAGCTCTACCAGCTCTGGCATACTCATACGGTATGGAGTCCTAGAGACGGGTACCGATCTGGGTGTTAACTCTATGGAAAAGTCTAAGTATCGTTTGGGTGGTAGTCCTGGTATTTCCTCGGGAAACACGTCTCTGAATTCTACTAGTATTGGGAAATCCTCAATCTTTTGATCTCTATCAGCTTCTACTGTTTGATGGTGGATTGCAAATAGTTTACAACCTTTTTTTAAGCATTTCTTGGCTTGTAATGCTGATATCTACCGTACTGATACTTCTTTAGGTATGCTTTGAATGGTTCTTTGGTTCCCTTGACTATCTGTGCATAATATGGATTTGTTTAAACAATCTAGCAAGGCATGATGTCCTTCTAATCAATCCATACCTATTATTATATCATAAGACCCTAACGATAAGAGGTTTAAATCTACTCTAGTCGGGAATCCGTTCAAATCTAACTCACAACCCTTAATTAGTTTGGAAACCTTCCGCTTGGTACCCGTAGCTAGCTGTACCAGCCATGGTACCTTTTGACTTTCTTGGTTCAAATTGTATGTTTCTACTATTTCTCGGTTTAACTTGCATGTTTCTACTATCCTAGGAGCGATGTAGCTTGGGCAAGCACTGGGGTTTATTAGAACTGAAATGACAGTGTTAGATATCTTACCCTCAATTTCCACCATGGTGGCTTGATGATCTACTTGCCGGCCATCAATGGCGGCATAAATACTAGGTGTTTTTGCCATGTCTCCCATGGTAGGCTCCGTTTGGATGTTATGGAAAGTCCCATCTATTTTGTTGGGACAATCTCTATAGTAATGTGGTCCCTGGCATTTCCAACAAGAAACAGTTGGTGGGACCGTCTTTGCCCCCCTTGTTGAAGGCTGGCCTGTTGGCTGGTGGTGGGGGTTCACTTGGTTGAGCTTGGGGTCAGTTGAAACCTCTATTGGGTGGGAAATTGTTGTTATGTTTCCGAAAAGGTGGGGGTCTAAAACCCGGTCTGCAGTTTTCTGAGAAGGTCTTGAATCTGTCTCTATTTCTATTGATATTGTCGTTCCTTGGTTGCCCGTGTTCATAGCACAGCTTGGCTTTATGTAGTGTTATATCAAGGGTTTTATGCATGTCAAATTCTATCTTATGTCTAAGGTTTGGTGGTAGCCCACCTAAGAATTGCTGAATTTTCACCTTTTCATCCTTAATATAAGGCACATAGTGCAGCAAGTCTAAGAACTGATTTATGAAAGCTTCCATAGTCAGGGAGCCCATTTTCAACTCATGAAATTCTTTAATTTTTTTGTCGAAGAATCTTTCAGACATATACTTGTCCTGGAATATTCTGCTGAAAGTATCCCAGCTTATGTCTTGCAGCTCTTGTCCCTTGGTGTGTTTCAAGTCCCGCCACCATCTGGTAGCTTTACCATTTAGGTTGTATATGGCTAGTCGGCATCTCACTGGAATAATTATGAACTTTAAAGTATTTATTCATTCCTAACAACCATTCTTCAGCCTTTTCTCCTGAGTTAACTTCCCCATCATAATTTGGGGCTCTTATCTTTCGGAACTCTCCTTGTAAGCTGTCATCACTCGTCCTTCTTCTCTTGTAAGGAGGTGGGGAGCCATTGTCAATGGAAGAGCTTTTATAGTCCTCTTCCAATGGTTCTGATTTATGTTCTTCTTTCTCTCCTATCCTGCAACTGGCTTCTTTTCATGTGTTAAAAGTGTCGACGGAAAGAGTAGGCTGTTCATGGGGTTTTTCCCCTGTTAGGTTTTGGAGTAAGGCTTCATTTATAGCCCGTTCTCTTCTTTCTTGCATATTCTCATCCCTGAAGCTTTGGAATTCTGCCTGTAGTTGCTGCATGGATTTCTCTAAATCTGAGTTGAGTTCCACCACAATTTCTTGTTCTGATGGTGGGGAATTCAGATTTCCTTGTATGCTGCTGCCTTGTTCTACATTCATTTTTCTGATACTGCCTGTACCTGAAATTGATATAAGTATATGGTTACGGAAAACAATTTGTTAGTTAATTCTTTCTCATAAAATATAATACAATATTTTAAGCAAAGCTTTCTAGATCTGCAACGATGTTTGGTAGTGAGCCCAATAGGTCACTTAGTGTTTCTAACTTGCTCTGATACCACTTGTAATGTCCCAAAAATAGCAAAAATTTAAAATTTTTCCTGCCTGCAATAATTGTTAATTTACAGTAGAATGATTCATACATCAAATCTATATTATTAAAAACATCCATACTTTGCACGAAACAAATGTAAGCCTAAGGCTTTTGTTTTACATGGCCTTTTCTATGGGTGAGTTTAGAATTGTGGAAGCGATGTCGAAACAATATCAGGGCATGTTTTTGTTACAATTTGAAAAGGTTAGTACAGAAGTAGAAATAACACTCTTTACTATTTTAAGAAATCATGTAATTGAATTTTGGATGTCTACTACAACCTTCAGGTCATGAGCTCCTTTGATGACAGTATGTGGTTCACATTGTGGGTACTATAATACTCTATGAGAGGCAATTACATACCTCGGCAGGGTTGTCGGGAGGTATGGGTGAATATAGTGGTTTCCGGACTTACTTAGCATAATGCTAATGCCATTCTGTACTTCTGTGGTTGCAGGTGTATTCAATCTGAATGTGCTATCCCTAAAGGGTTGGCCCATACTGTACTGTTGGCCATAATTTCACTAGGGTGAATGAAATTTATAAAAATAATGGTTATCCCATTACCATGGGGGTTCACAACTTAAGTGTTTTCCAAGGTGAGGTTTATAACTATGAGCTTCTTGTAATTTAAACAAGTGCAGGTTGGGTCATGATTTCACTATAGACTTGTAAAAGATTTGATCCTTTTGTAATTTAGACAAGGGTGGTTTGAGTCCACGATTTCACTATATACTTTGTTCAAAGTATTGAACCTCCACTAGAGTGAGTTTGGTGTACTTTTTATTGTGCTTTAAATGAGTATGTGGGACAGCCTGTCAACAAGGGATTGGAAAAGGGGTTTGGTGTTTTTGTCAGTTATTCTTGTATTCGACTTGTTCTTCATTTCTGTCTCTACACTTCGTTGTATGGTGACTGTGTTGGGTACTGACCCAAGCTCTGCTCGTGGTCAGCATACTTGGTAATCATTGAGCTCGACTATGGAAGGGGGGGGATCACGCTCCTCATAGGTAAGGAAACATCCCTATTTGCAGTTGACATTTTATCTTTAATTTGATTTTAAAAACCAGGGTTTGACTAACTGAATAATATATGTCGTAATGGTAGGTGATAAATACTTTGGTATGGAAGTTGCGATGGATCATGGTGCTGTAGGCATGGATAGGGTATTGGTAAGTCTGGCTTACCCACTCGTGTCCTACCTCTTGCACTTCTGGTGTTGTATGTATGTGTTTTGGCTTGGTTTAGAATGGAGGCTCCCGTAAGCCCTTGGCTTACTAATTCACCTTGGGGAGTCTGTTGGTCACCTATTGGTTGGATCAGGGGAAAGAAGAGCTTTTAAAATGTAAAATGAAAGTGGAATACCTAGCTGGGAATGTGATGTAAACCATCGTTTAAAGAAGTTCGATCTATTTTGTTGTTTGACATTTCGTTTTCCCTGCACTATGTAATCTATGTTTTAAGTGGAATGAAATTTATGTGTGGTGTGTAACGAACTCTAAAAATGACTTATGCATACCCTGCGTATTTATAATCTGATGTACATTTGACATTGGGGTTTTTACTCTTGTATTGTGGCTATAACGATGTATGGAAGTACTGTGGTCTACGCTCATCCTGTATTAATTTGTTTCGTTTGGCTTATGTGAAATGTGATGAGTTGCCTTGTGAAAAACGTAGAAGGTTTATACAGAATCCCCTGCACTTCTATTTTGGTGACACAACTAGGGTTTGAGTAGACAAATCTCGATTTACTTACTGTTTGCGTGATAGAATGGATACTTGTATGCAGAGGGTTTCAAAGTCTGTACTCAACATTTTGTTTTCGGTTGGAAAGATAACAAATACTGTAGGAGAAATAGTTATAAGTTTTTGGGCATGAGAAAAATCATGGGATTCGACCCTTGATCCCTGTTTTCGATAGGCGCCTACGTTGTAAGTTTTCAGCACTTTAATCACCCTCTAGCTTTAATGCATTTTTAATGGTCTTTATTTTAATCTTGATAGAATACTCAGGTTTGTGTGTTTGTGAACGTTCTATGTTTCTTCGATGTACTAGGGTACTGATTGGTAGCGATAGTAAGCATGATGCGTGTTTCTCCTTGGAAAAGAAAACGTGTATGTGTAGGCAACGATCTTTGTCCTATCTACTGTCTTCGTTTTAAATATGGTAATGCATGGTTTCAAAAAAAAAAGAGAAGAAAGAAACTATTTATGTCGGTAATGGATATATATATATCAGTTTTGTTCTCTGTGTAATGTTATCGTGGTCTGAGAGAAATTGCATTGGGAGAAAATGTAAATAAAAAAAAAGGAAAATAATGGCAGGGTTAAACCCTGCGAACTCATTTCTACCAGATTTATGTGGTGATTATGTTTGCTAAGTTTGGGTATCTTGGTTTCTAGAACGTCTAACAAAAGGTGATCAATAAATTTGTTAAAAAGAACTTTCGATTTCAATAGCTAAATAATTCTGTTTGCAATTTAAATCAAGAAATTATTTGCTAGGTAAGAGGGAATAAAATTTGACTTCACTAAATTAAACATCCTACTTGACGATTCACATATTCTATAAGTTTAAGAGATGCAATTGGCTAGAAAAGACTAGCTATCTAGACCTGCTAGACAATGCCTTGGGTTCTGGCCAAATCTTGAATTTAAACCAAAACTGATAATACTGATATAACAGGAAATTCAGAAGGGAAAATAATCAGATGGAGGTCTTATAAGATTTTCATACCTGGTTATTCCCGTAGCTTGCTCCTGCTTGTAATGGCCTGCACACTCAACCACTAGTTAATAGAAAACTGCTGAACTTCTAGCTGACCTGATAATTGATCTTGGAATTGGATAACTTTGGGACTACCATGTTCCTCCCAACTATCATTCTACAACCATTCCTGGTTCAGTATGAATCCCCCCGAGCTAGTTTTGACATGCAAACTGAGAAGTAGAGCCCCTAGATGTGTAGCTAGTTCAGATATGGAAAATCTATGGATATAGTTCACTTCTTGGAACAAAGAATACTCCTTGGCATAATAATACCAAAAGGAAAAGATCCCCCAAACTTTGGGTTCTGTCCTCCTTAAGTAGGACAATTCTTGAATTAGGACTGTTGGAATTTACTGGTTTCTTTAAAATAATTTAAATTATAAAATAGTATTTGTTTACTTAACTGCTAGTTATTTTGGAACTAGGACTTCTCACTTTGTTTGATTAAAGTGTTTTTGATATTTAATCTTTGTATAATAATAATAATAATATAAAAATTACAATTCTATGTAAATATTAATAACTAATACTTAGTAAGTGGTAGCCCACTTATGTATAAGTATACATGTAATAAATAACCATATTATATATTGAAACTCCTTAATAATAATACTTAGCTTTGGGGTCCTTAAGCATTTTGTTTCACATCATGCTTCTTTTAATTCTTTTTAAGGAAAGGGTCCTCTTCTTTGGACAGTTTTGGTAAGCTGGTAAAGGCACCTCTAGTCTCTCCCTTTTGCATGTCAGATTCCCTCATTTTAACATGGTAGTTACCGTAGTAGATGATGATAATAATATTTATTTAATCAAGTCGAAATAGTTGTGATAAGACATGTAAGTGCTATTCAGAGTCCTCTTGACTCAACACTTGAGATCGAGTAACCCCGAGTGCACTTCAGAGCCTTTTAACTCAACACTCTCACATGGGAATTATGCTAGTGTAATTCCAGAGCCTTTGCTCAACACTAGAGCTAGAATGTGGTTGTGAGGCACATCTAGGATATTTAAGTGGCCTTGGATCCGGTAATCATTTCTTTCAATCTTGGAGTGCTCCAGGGCTCATGCCCAACACTCAACGTACATCGGGGCTTAGGCCCAGTATGAAATAAGAATCTTCTAAATACATTAGGGATTAGGCCTAGTATATAGGTCATTCGTATGTTTCTGAGTCCACGCTCAATGCACTAAATAATCATCCATGTGAATCATACTCTGCACAGTATAAGATAACATAATAGTATCAGTATATCATAATTATAACTGAATCACAACATAAGTTTATCCATTCGGGCTTTCCTACTCAGTATGTAATAAAATAAAACAATCAAAGCACCTGGCCCATATATATATCAACTCATGAGAACATAGATCAAAACATGCTACATCTTATGCCCAATAATAAATCACGTATGCTGGGGCCATAGCCCAATATAACATCATAACATAGTTTGTCAAAAAGTTGGAATATTACACGTTAATTCATATTGCCGTATTAAATATTCATGAAAACCTAAGAATTATATTGCTTATGTATTAAGGGGGAAAGGGTTTTTTTAATTTAATGTAACAATACAAAAATACTTTATGGTTTTTTTTATATGGGCGAGTTGTCTAATATCTGCCAAATGGAGATGGCAAGACCACAACCGAATGATAAATGGGGTTGAGGCAAGGTTCCGGCTTACCAGTACGCAGGGAAATCACATCTTGAGGCATGCTTGCGGCCAGGGGTTTTGTGGTGAAGTGGGTTGTCATTCGATCATAGTTGAGAGACAGTGGTCATTGACAACCAATTGTTACCAATAGCACTCTTCTAGTTGTTACCAATATCCTTGGGAGGCTCTAAGCCTCCAGGGCCTATTATAGGCCCTCAATAGGCCTTGGCGGCATGAATACCTAACCACTCGTTCCTATTATAGGCCTTGGGAGGTTTAATCAGTCTCCTAGAGCTTGTTACAGGCCTTGGGGGCTTGGATACCTAGTCCAAAACAAGATTATTCAGCGATTGGGGAACTGCAACATGCAATCTAAATGTTGTACTATGTGCATTGGCTCTAGCGACATACAAGAAGTGATCTCCTATCTCTTCATTAGACCATTACATGTTTCAAATCATAATGATATGTGGTTGAGTAATTGCATTGTGGGTGAAGTAATGTGCATCCACAATATACATCGAAAGAAGCAAGGTGCATTGTAGAATGCATGTGGGGTCATAAGACGGGTATCATATCAATATACTAGGTAGAAATATAAAGGGGTATAAAAAATGTTAATGAAAAAATTGATACATACAATATCTAGTGAAAATAGGGGTTTTTTTAAATTGAGAATGCATATTGGGAGGGGGTTAAAAAAACAATTTTGGAAGATATTTTCCAATATTTAGTGAAATTAAGGGTATTATTTCATATGCCATGAACGATCGCACAATGATAGTGGTTTATTGAGTGAAGCCCCCATGGTACTTGGTAGCAATTATGTTTAAATAGTAATGTTTATTTTGCACCTTATCATATTTCATGAATATTGAAGAAAGAAATAAAATGAAACTATAACACTATACTGTTTGAAAGAAATAAATGACCTAAAGTGAAAACCTTAGCTTTGTACAGAGATGAAATGTTTACCTCTATTTCTATGTAAAAGAAATATTACCATGAATGAAATCTGAAATGCTGTTACATTTTCTGAGATTAAATTAGCAGAATATAACAAATAGAAGAAAGGTTGAAAAGAACAAAATAACAGAAAGGAAAACTTTAAGGGAAGTGAACAGAGTTAGTTCTTTCATTCATCATACTCATTCCTATCATTCATCTGATTCTAATTCGTCCTCCCTGTACTATAGTACTATACAAAAAATGGTATGGGGAAAAATACAGTGGAGGCATTTTAGCAATTAATAAATCTATTCAATAGTTTATAAATTCCTAAATAGATCAGAAAATCACATTTATACTTCTACATTGTCATTTGCTAGCTAAAGAGTACTAAATTAACAATTTACAGAAATTAAATTAACTACTTAGAGACTAAAATGACAAGTAGAACCTATAACTTTAGATTGGGTGGACAAACACCCAAGGAGGCCTGTTCCTCCCAACCTTCTCCAGAAGAAGCAACCAATCTACTTGCATCCTTTGGACCCCCGAGCCTATTTAATTAACCACTAGGTAGGTAAACTCTGTATAGTAGCAAGCCACTCAACTTTTTATGACTAGCAATCAATGAAGACTTGCCAAAACCTCGATCTCTTCACTCAGTAGTAATATCTCTGCACTCTGCAGTAAAGTTTCTGTACTTAGCAGTAACAAGCAGACTTACACCATGATAAGAAAATAGCATATCACATCATCGAATCTCTTGGGTGCAAGCAGCAGAACCCCAAGGCAAATTTCCTTGTTAGGAAAAGTGATGAACCTTAGTCCACAATTCGATGCCTCTTATAAAGATTGCCTAGGTCTTTAGTGGTCAATTTTCAATAAATGAGCCTCAAGCTCTAGTCCCATCTTTTAGGGCACTAAGGCCACAATTCAAGCAAGTTGTCCCATACCAACAACTAGTTACTTGGCTCATGAAGCTACCATTTGTCCATTTCCTTCTACCCCAGATTCCATTCCACCTAGTGGGTCAGTAAACACTCTTTTAATAGTATCCTTAGGTGTTTGTCTCCTATTTTATTTATTTAATAATAAAATATTTTGTAAATTATAGTCATCGTTGGACACTTGTCCAATATAAAACTTTACAATAAAAGTTAAGATAATGTTTGCAACATAAAATGTTTTTCAGCAAAAAGGGGAGATTATAGTGGGAGACCTGAATTTCACCAGGTTGGTTGGGGAGTTTTGGGGAAGTACTGCAGTTCTTGATAGTTTGGCAGACTATTTCACAACGTTGAAGGCCCTAAAAATTTTCACTTCTCATTGGATTCACAAAAAGAAGGAACTTGATTAGAAATTATTAAGGGAGGTAGAAGAATAGCTATAGTTTCTTTACATCAGTCAAAGTCTCTCACCCTTACATTTTAGGGAATAGGAGAAACTGAAACTTCTAGAAGAACAGAAAGAAAATATTTTATTGATGGAGGAGAAAGAGTGGAGACTTAAAAGTAGAGCTCTATGGATAAAAGATGGTGACAAGAATACAAGGTTCTTTCACTCTTTCACTTCAGCAAGAAGAAATAATAAGACCATCTGGAATCTTTGAGATTCAAACGGAATTGACATCTTTGGTGAGAAAGATTTACAATTAGGTGCAAAGAATTTTTTCAGGAATATTTACACTGATGAAGGGAATTGTGATTTAATTTCTCAATTGAATGTGGCCAAGCTCTTTCCAAAATATTTTAATGAAATTGATGCTGCAGAATTGGAAAAGGAAGTCACTTTGGTGGAGGTAGAAGATACTTTGAAAGGATTTGCTAAGGAGAAATATCCTGGTCTGGATGGATGGACTGTAGAACTTTTCATTCACTTTTTTGATATTATGGGAAGTGATATTCTGAGGATGGTTGAATTTACCAGGAGGACTGGGTACATTAGTGAGGCATTGAATGCTACTTTTGTTACACTTATTCCAAAATTTAGTGACCCCAAATCATTCAGGGAGTTTAGACCAATTGCATTATGCAACTTGGTTTATAAAATTGTCTCAAAGATTATTGCTGAGAGGTTGAAGCCTCTACTTTCAGAAAACATTTCTTTTGAACAATTTGGTTTCTTACTAGGGAGACAGATCCATGATGATGTAGGGATCACACAGGAAGTTTTGAATTCAATAAAGAAGAGGAAATAGAAGGCAATTTTCCTGAAACTAGATTTAAAAAAAGCCTATGACAGAGTGAATTGGGAATTTTTAAGGATCATTCTGATACAGACCAGAGTTCCTGCAAGTGTAATCAGGTGGATTATGGCATGTGTAAGCACTATGAACATTTCTATTCTAGATAATGGTCAACCTTCTGGTTTCTTTAGCTGCAGCAGAGGAATTAAGCAGGGTTGTTCATTATCACCTCTTTTATTTCTCTTGGTGATAGAAGGTTTAAGTCTATTGATTAAAAAAGCAAAAAAGGATGGGCTCATAAAAGGATTGAAGATCAACAATTCGATTCAGATAACCCACATTCTTTTTGTTGATGATGTCCTGATGGCTGGAGTTGATACACTATCTGAATGGATTCTGTTCGAAGATATATTGGAGACTTTCTATAGAGCTTCAGGTATGAAAAATAGTTTGAAGAAGTCCGCATTCTATCATTTTTATATTGAAGATAGCAAGAGGAATGAAATACTAAAATTTTTTCCATACAAATGGGAGGTGGCTTGTGATGGTTGGACTTACCTTGGCTTCTTTTTAAAACCCAATGGATATCTTATAAAGGATTGGTATTGGCTATTAAAAAAGTTGGAGAATAGGATTTCTCATTGGTCTTATCGGATGCTATCAGTTGGAGGGAAATTGACTTTGAACAAGGTTGTTTTAACCAATATTCCTATTTATTGGTTTTCTTTGCTACCTGTCCCAAAGATGATTATAAATTTGATGAGGAAGATGATTTTCAATTTTCTATGGACAAGAAAGTTAGGGTCTAGTGGCCTTGATATGGCAGGTTGGGAAATTCTCTCACTGCCAACCAGTGCAGGTGGTTGGGGGATTAAGGATTTACAATCTTTCAGTGAAGCTTTAAGACTAAAGATTTTTTGGAGAGCTTTGTTCGGGAACACCCTGTGGTCCAGAGTTGTGCATTGCAAGTATATTAAAATCAATATTTCACACTGGTTCAAAACTCCAAAGAAAATTTACAGGGGTGTCTCCCCACTCTGGAGGGGTTTTTTAAATGTTTATAAATGGTTGGCTCTGGATATATGTTAGCAAATAGGCAATGGAAAAGAAATTTCCATTGGGACTGGTCCTATTATTGGGTTGGCTGATTGTTACACACTTTCTTCTAGTCTGAGAGGTACTAAATGGGGGAGGGTTATATACTTTAAACAGTGTGAAGAAGCGGGGATCTGGTAACTACTGGTACAGTGGTGAGGATTTAGGTCTAAGTGGAAATTTGTCTACATAATGGGAATGCTATATCATTTCTGTAAATTCTGTTGGATGCAGGTTAAACAATGAGGAAGACATTTTAGTCTGGAAAGGGAATGAAAGTATAGGTATGATGACTGCAAATTTAGCATACAATTCTATCATACAATGGAAGTGCATTTTCCTAAAGCAGTGGTGGTACAAGGTCATTTGGACTTAGAATATGCCATTGAAATTAAAATGTTTTCTTTGGTTTGTACTTATGGATAGAGTGAAAACTTGGGATAACCTGGTAAAGAGGGGCTAGAATGGGCCAAGTAGATGTACATTGTGCAAAAATTGGATAGAAACTACTTCTCATATATTTATGGATTGCACATTTACACTGAATATTTGGGGAAAGTTATGTAATACATTGAATATTGGCATTATTTGGAGACATCGGAATTTTGTATCAAGTTTAAATTTATGGATAAAAAACTGTGCTGAACACCTCACACTACCAATTTTCATTTCCTAGGCAATCTGGAGGATGAGGAATAAGTGCTTATTTGAAGATCAAGAGGCAAATATTGAAGGTGTTTATTCACAAATTATAAGCCTTTATTTGCCATACAAACAGATGAAGAAAAATACAACACAAAGGAAGGTAGGAAAGTTTATTTTGATATACAATGATCCTATTATCCTTTTTGATGGTGCAGCATCATTGGGACAATGTGCAGTGGGAAGAAAAATATTTTTAAATCAAGATCATTATTTCACATTTCATCTTAGATGTGGAATGGACACAAACGTGAAGGATGAACTTTTAGCTCTGTGTGTTTCTATGAGGATGGCAAATCAATTTAGTTTTCCAAGACATAAGTTATTTGGAGATTCCAAAGTAACTATAAAGTGGGCATTAGCTGATTACAAGCTGAATATCACTGCCTTAACACATTGGTTCAACAGAATACGGACTGAGCTGGGGAAATTTGAGAACTTAGTCATTAAGCACATTTACAGGGAACACAATCAGGCGGCTGATAGTTTGTCCAAATAGGCTCTTACAGGAGAAGATGGATACCTTATTTGGGAAGAATATTTTGAAGAAGAGATTCAGGACAGTGGATCTCTTCATTTCCTAAATTAGAAAGGGTTGTCTTTTATTTTTGGATTGGTTAGGAAAGGGACAAAAGTGGAAGGATGTGTATATTTATGTTATATGCTTTTTGATCTTGCAGTATGTATTGGAAAGGGATGATATGTTTTGGATGAAGAAGTGATCTTTGTCAATCTGTTGACCGATCTATCATTGTACTGTTTTAATTCAATTTTGAATATAAATAGTATGCTTTTTCGTTGGAAAAAAAAAACTATATATTAGTGAAAAAATTAATAATGCACTTTTATAGAAAGAAGGTATAATTAAATTATTATAACAATGTATTTATAAAATATTAGTATTTAATTAATAATATTAATATTTTATTATATTTTTTAATATTATAAAGATGATAATAATAATATTATTAATTAAATATCACTATAATGATATTATGTTTTAATATCATGATATTATACATTACTATTATAAGAATATAAAATATAATTAAAATTTTATAATCAAATTAACAATAAAATATTATTATTTAACTCTACTATACTATTATAATATAAATTATATAGTGAATGATAATAATTACTTAATTATTTGTAATTTAATAATTAATTAAATAATAATATAATTTTTAAATATAATGATAATACTTTTAATTATATTATTCTATGATAAGATAGTATTTAAGTAAAATATTATAATCAAAGTAATAATAAAATAATATTGCTTAAATCAAATACTTGACAGATAGTGATATTAAATATATTATAATTTAATTAAATATCATATTTGAATAGATTAATATTATTTAATAATTTTAATAAAATCCATATTTTAATTTGATTAATAATATTATTTAATTAAACAATATTATTCATTAAAGACTACTATTATTAAAAAATAAATAATTAAACAAAATAATTATAAAATAATTTAGTGAATGATAATATTAATTAATTAATATTTTTATTTAGTTAATAATAATATTAATTAATTACATATTTAATAATAAAACTATTATTTAATTATATTTTAGCAAATAAAATGAATAAATCATAAACATAGAAAAAATATATTAAAAAAGAATTAATTAAATAATAATAATTTTTTAAATATAATGATAATACCTTTAATTATATTATATTATATTATTCTATGATAAGAAGATAGTATTTAAGTAAAATATTATAATCTAATTAATAATAAAATAATATTACTTAAGTCAAAATAGTATTATTTGACTCTAATATAATTATATTATAATTACATACTTGATAGATAGAGATATTAAATATATTATAATTTAAATAAATTTAATATTTAAATAAATTATAATATAATAATTAATTAAAAATAATTTCATTAAATTATAGAGATATTAAATATATTATAATTTGATTAAATATGATATTAATCAATTATAATATAATAATTAATTAAAAAATAATTTCATTAAATTATAGTATTATATTATAATTTAATTAAAACAATTAATATAGGTTGATAATAAATAAGAGTATTAAAATTTCAAATTTAATACTTTCACATTATGAATATGTCGCATCTAACCCTTAATGAATGCCACAATGCAACATAACCCTTGATAAACATCACAATGCAGCATAAATCTCGATGAACATCAAATTTCACATCTTGGGTGTTGTCACAATGCGATATAACCCTTGATGAGTGCTACAATGCAACATAAGCCTTGATAAATATCACAGCGTGACACAAACCTTAATGAACGCCAAATTTCACATTGTGAATATGTTGCATCTTGGCTTGTGTCGGCATATGTGTCACAAATTGGGTATTGTCGCAATGTGACATAACCCTTGATGAACGCCACAATGCAACGTAACCCTTGATAAACATCACAATTGGACACAAACCTTAATCATCATCAAATTTCACACTGTGAATATGTCGTATCTAACCCTTGATGAATGCCATAATGCAACATAGCCCCTGATAAACATCACAATGTGACATAAGCCTTAATGAACGTCAAATTTCACATCTTGGTCATTGTTGCAATGCAACATAACCCAAGATGAACGCCCAAAATGCAACATAAGCCTTGATGAACATCACAATGCGACACAAACCTTAATGAACGTCAAATTTCACATTGTGAATATGTCGCATCTTGGCTTGTGTTGGCATATGTGTCACATATTGGGCATTGTCGCAATGCAACATAACCCTTGATGAAACTCCACAATGCAACGTAACCCTTGATAAACATCACAATGTGACATAAACCATGATGAACATCAAATTTCACATTGTGATTATGTTGCATCTAACCCTTGCTGAATGCCACAATGCAACATCACCCTTGATAAACATCACAATGCAAGATAAACCTTGATGAATGTAAAATTTCACATCTTGGGCATTCTTGCAATGCGACATAACCAAAGATGAACACCACAATGCAACATAAACCTTGATAAACATCACAATGTGACATAAAATCTTGATGAACATCAAATTTCACATCTTGGGCATTGTCGCAATGCAACATAACCCTTGATGAGCACCACAATGCAACATAAGCCTTGATAAACATCACAATGCAACACGGACCTTAGTGAACGTCAAATTTCACATTGTGAATATGTCGCATATTGGGTTGTGTTGGCATATTTGTCACATATTGGGCATTGTTTCAATACGACATAACCCTTACTGAACGCCACAATGCAACGTAACCCTTGATAAACATCACAATGCAACATAAACCTTGATGAATGTCAAATTTCACATTGTAAATTTACACTTTACGGTGACATCTTGGGCATTAATGCAATGTGACTTTATGGAGACATTTGATAACTCGTGGTTAGTTGATTTAGCAACAGGAACCAAAAGAAAAGTTACAGAGTTTGTCAAAAGTTATGATTTACTTATGAATCAGTTGAAGACGTAAGTTAAATTGAATGTTTTTCCATTAGGGTCATATGATGTATTAATTGGCATGGACTAGCTTGAACAACATAGAGTAATACTTAACTGTTATGAAAATTCTTTTACTTGTTTGAATAATGAAGGAAATACTGAAATAGTAAAAGGAATTCCTAAGAAAACATATATGAGACACATTTATGCTTTACAAGTGAAGAAAGCTGTAAGAAAGGGCTATAAAATGTTTGTTGTGAATGTGATTAATGACGAAAGTTCATCTAAAGAAGATAAGATAAAACTGGAAGACATACCTATTCTTAAGAACTTTTCTGATGTATTCCTGGAAGAAATTCCAGGACTACCTCCGAAAAGGGAACTTGATTTCACCATTGAGTTAGTACCGGGTGCGGTACCAAACTCAAAGCCTCCTTACAGAATGAATATTATGGAATTAAATGAACTAAAATCTCAGTTGAAAGAATTAATAGATAACAACTACATAAGGCCAAGTGTGTTTGCTTGGGGAGCATCGGTTATCTTTGTTAAAAAGAAGGATGGTACCTTGCGACTGTGCATAGATTAGCGTCAACTTAATAAAATGACTATTAAGAATCGATATCCCTTGCCCTCCATTGACGATCTATTCAATCAGGTACGCGGAGCATAGATACTGACTAAAATTGACTTGAGGTCTAGATATCATCAAGTCAGAATAAAGGATGAAGACATTTTTAAAACAACCTTCAGGACTCATTATGGACACTACGAGTTCGTAGTTATTCCTTTTGGGCTAACTAACGCACCGGCATTCTTCATGTGTTTAATGGATAATGTTCTGCATAAGTAACTAGATAAGTTTGTAATTGTGTTCATTGATGATATCCTAATTTATTCAAAAACTAAAGAAGAACATGATGAACACTTAAGAATAATTCTGCAAGTTTTAAGAGAACATCAGCTTGATGCTAAGTTCAGTAAATGTGACTTTTATAAAGATAAAATACAGTACTAAAGTTACATAATATCAAAAGATGAAATTTCTGTCAACCCAGATAAAATAAGAGCAATTAACGAGTGGCATGTCCTAAAGACGTAACTGATGTTATGGTCATTTATGGGGATAGCAGGTTACTACAGAAAGTTTATTGAAGGGTTCTCTAGAATTGCAAATACCATAACTTCTTTGCAGAAGAAGGGAAAGAAATTTGTCTGGTATCAAAAATGTGAAGAAAGTTTTAAGAAGTTAAAAGAATTATTAACAACAGCACCTATATTAAAAATTGTTGATCCCAATAAGGACTTCGTTGTATGCACTGATGCATGCAACGATGGACTTGGTGGGGTCTTAACTCAAGAAGGTCATGTTATTGCTTATGAGTCTAGGAAGTTAAAAATCCATGAAAAGAACTACGCAACTTATGATCTTGAGCTGGCAGTCATGATACACACACTAAAAATGTGGCGCCATCACTTGATTGGACGAAAGTTTTCACTAAAGACAGATAATAAAGGCTTAAAATACTTGTTGGATCAAATATATCTTAATGCAAGGCAAGCTAGGTGGCTATTTTTCCTTAGCGAATACGATTTTGAGATTCAAAACATTAAGGGTAAAGGAAACAAAGTTGCTGATGCCTTGAGCATAAATGCCAAATTAAGTTTTGTGGTAGCAATCAGCACATTTAAAACAGATTTGGAAAACCAGATCGAAGAAGGAATTAAACAAGATGAAAATGATTAGAAATTGCATGATAAAGTTGCTGATAATTTATCAGAAAATTTAATAACAGATTACAACATTAATGAGAAGAGTTTAATGACTTATAAAAACAGAATTTATGTACCTAATGTGTCAAAAGTTAAATTATTGATTTTGGATGATGTTCATAAAAGTCCTTATTTAGGACACGCTGGTTATCAGAAAATGATAACTATGCTAAGAAATGATTACTTTTGGCCCAACATGAAGAATGAGGTGGCTGAATACATAGCTAGGTGTTTTGAATGTCAGAAAATTAAGGCTAAACATCAAAACCCAGCTGTCCTATTGTAGCCATTGCTAATTCCAGAATGGAAATGATAAATTATAACTATTGATTTTATAACAGGTTTACCTAAGAACCAGAAACAAAATAACTCCATAATGGTGGTTGTGGATAAACTTAGTAAATCTGATCATTTCATTCCAGTTAAGACTACTTTTAAAGCTGCTAAAATTGCAGATGTGTTTATGAAGCAAATCTTCCGCTTACACGGGATTCCAAAGGTAATTATTTATGATCAAGATTCTAAGTTTACTGGAAATTTATGGACAACATTATTTAAAGGTCTAAATACTATGTTAAATTTCAGTACTTCTTTTCACCCACAAACTGACGGGAAAATTGAAAGGGTTAATCAGATTTTAGAAGACATGTTAAGAATGTATGTTAAAGATCAACAAACTAAGTGGTAAGACTATTTGCATTTAGGTGAATTTGCTTACAATAACCATTATCAAGCATCTGATAGACTCAGTCCATTTAAGATTTTATATGGAAGGAAATGTAGTACTCCTATTTCTTGGGATAATCCTGTTGACAGATTAATGTACTAGATTTGTTAAGAGAGGTGGAACTAATCGTGAAACAGGTACAAGGCAACTTAAAAATTGCACAAGATAGACAAAAACGTTATGCAGATCTGAAACAAACTGAAAGAGAATTTCAAGTTGGAGATCATGTCTTTTTCAAGGTAAAAGCCAAGAAACATTCTTTTAAGCTTGGGAGTGGTGCTAAACTAGCACCAAGGTACTGTGGGCCATTCGAAGTCCTATCAAGGATTGGACCAGTTGCATATCAGTTGGATTTACCATCTAACTTAAGAATCCATAATGTTTTTCACATTTATGTTTTAAAGAAGTATGTGCATGATGCTACTCATGTGCTAAATTGAAATGACATACAGGTGGAGCCTGAAGGAGACTTTCAGGTGAAACCAGACTGCATTCTTGACAGGAGGGAAATTATGCTCCTAAATCGTACCATATGGCAGGTAAAGGTGCAATGGAAGCACTTTATCCCTGATGAACTGCGAATTGGAAAGTAATATGCGGGAAGCATATCCAATTCTGTTCCATGGAGGCTCTGATGAAGAATAAGCAACATCGAGGATGATGTTGATCTTAAGTGGGGGGTGTTTGTAACATACCCATTACTTGAAACATTTTATGTTTGAGAAAACATTATCTTAACTTTTATTGTAAAGTTTTATATTGGGCCAAGTCGCCAAGGATGACTGTAATTACACAATATTATTATTTAATAAAATAAAATAGGAGACACTCACCCAAAGAGACTATTGAAAGAGTGTTTACTGACCCACTAGGTGGAATAGAATCTGGGGTAGAAGGCAATGGACAAATGGCAGCATCAGGAACTCAATAACTAGTTGTTTTTATGGGACAACTCCCTTGATTTGTGGTCAAAGTTCCCTGAAAGATGGGACTAAAGCTTGAGGCTCATTTATTTGGAAACTGGCCATTGAAAGACGTAGGCATTTTTATAAGCCATCGAATTTGAGAATAGGCTCACACTTTTTATGACGAGAAAATTTACCTTGTGGTTCTATTGTATGCACACAAGAGATTTGATGAGGGGAAGCTATGTTCTGAGTTGTATTGTAAGTCTGTTTCACTTCTGCTGAGTGCAGAGTTTTCCTACTGAGTGTAAAGGTTTATTTTGAGGTATATTGCAAGTATCCGTTGATTGCTGGAAGTACAACCTAAGTTCCTTTCTTCTACACAGAGTCTTCTACCTATTGGTTCAATAAACAGGCTCGGGGGTCCAAAGGAGCAAGTGATATTGGTTGTTTCTTCTTGAGAAGGTTGGGAGGAACAGGCCTCTTTGGGTGTTTGTCCACCCTATCTACATTATCAGGTTCTACTTGTTATTTCATTACTAGTAACTATATCTTATTGTATTTTTGGGTTATTGTTTTCTAAATATTGTTAGTTATTACTAATCAGATTGAAATGAATGATTTTCTGAACTATATGAAGAAGCAATGTGATAATGATAGATTAAAATACTTCCTTGCATTTTTCCACACATTGTCTTTGTGTCGTACTCTAGTGCAGGGAAGGGTGTTTAAAAATAGATAAATGATATGCAACAGATAGAATGATTGAATAGATAAAATCGGTTATGTTTCCTATATTTTCCTTATATGTTTACAATATGCAATAGATAGAATGATTGAATAGATAAACATTATTATGTTTCCTGTATTTTCCTTATCTGTTTACAATTGCAAATAAAATATCTTATGTCTCAGTCATAGAAAAACATAGCAACATTTATTTTATTTAGACATTGTAATATCATTACATTCATAGCAACAGAAGTAAGGTACATAAACATTTCCCAATCTCTGCATAGAAACCTAAAGTATAGTTATAGGTTAATTATTCCTTTCAGAATATGAATAGTATACACATGTTTCCTCTTACTATTTTCTCTTAGTTTAGCATTATAAATACTAGCAATAATCACTACCCATAGTTTATATTTTCTTAAAACAAATTATGATTGGAATTTACTGCAATATAGAACAAAACCAAACACATCGATTATACAGTACTACTATTACATTTATGTATCATTGATACTATAATTTAAATAAAATGCATAGCAACTTTCATTTAGGGCAAATGCCCAAAGTCTCAACCCTAGCTATTTCAAGTAATACTAGGATAACCTTTCATCAATTTAAACAAATCAAATAGAATTTCTAAGAAAGAGGTTGATAACACAAAGACTGACTCTATATAGTCTACACCTTACAAGTTACACATTAATTAATGCATTCAAAACCATTATCGTATATACAGCTAAGTAAATCAAATAGTAACTAGTGTTGGTTAGGGTTTCACAACCCTTACGACCATAATCCTCAAACTTTAAAAGCACATAAATCTTTTAGACAGGGTTTCGAACCAAGGCACTTTCCCTTTTCTAAGAAATAGTAATAATACAGTCACAATGTCAACATCCTGTACAAGCCTAATCTAAACACAAAAACAACATTCGACAAAGGGCTCAAGGCCATTAACAACAAAATAGTTGAACGATTTCAAAATAAACCTAAGTTAACAACCCATCCTTCGACGAAATGAAAAGAGACATACGAGACTAGGTCTAGGAATATACAGAAGATAGATTACATAGTCCTTATGAATTTATCATCTTACAAAACAAGTTCAGGTTTTGAAACCAAAACAAACTAGGCATTTATCCATTTCGGCTCTCGGCCTTTAAACAAAACTCAACATATTATAAACATTCAGGAGCAAGATTTTTCCCTTATCATTGTTTTAACAAACTGTTAATTTTTCATAATTTACTTCAATTTGATCTAGGATCTTAACTGAGAGAACAACATGTACAGCATATCTATAGCATATCAATCATGGACACAATAATGCAAGCACACAAGAGACATAGAGTTTACTTGGGGAAAACCATAAAGGTGAAAAACCCCAATAACTTTCTCAGAGATAGATAGAGCAATGATACAACCCAAGCATAAGAGATAGACATCTCCTAGCAGCAGCTACTCCTCCTCCACAAGTGATCCACTCTCCAAAGAGTGTGTGTGATAATAGAATGATCAAATAGAGTGCCTCCTGCACTCTATTTATACATGACTTGACTTGCCTAATAACCTTTACTAGGTCGGCCTTAACTTAACCACATAACATAATGTTGACTGGGCCGACATCCAATAGGGTGGTCTAATAACCCTTTGACCAACATGGCCGACCCCCAATAGGGTGGTCTAATAACCTTTCGACCCACATGAATTATACAGGGCCGACCCCAACAAGGTGGTCTAATAACCCATCAAGTATAAGTTACAACACTTAAAATATAAATGATGACACTTCCGTATAGAGGAACAATAACATCTCTATAGGAATACAAACACTTCTCTATAGAGGAATAAGACCATCTCAATAGGAGTACAATATACATATATGAAATACATTCCGAAGTTACATATACATCAACACTCCCTCTTAACTAGGAAGGTATTTCTTGACACAGGTCTTCTAGCATAAGTCTTCTTCTCTGGATCATCGTCATTGAATCATCATCCTCGAATCATCATTATCGTCACTACTGCTGCTATCTCAATCAATCTCTGAATCTACTTGTGATAGGAAGTTCTACAGAGTCATTCCTTTTTCATACTGGATGTAGGACCACCACTTGCAAGTCTTCATCATCACTGGCCATATTGTGGAATCATTAGGACTTATTATGTGTGTCACAAAACCTCGCAAGAGCATCCTAGGATTGATTACGAGCACACAGCTCCAACTATCGGATCTCCCAGGAATTTTTACATGCTACTGCACAACCTGTCCATGGCCACAATGTATCACGAAGCACAACCTAGATGCACACACATAGCGCTTACACTCATCGGCATGGGAGGACCAACCTACCACCATCCATGAAAGGCTCATAGCACTTACATCAATGACCATGGGAGGACCAACCTACCACCATGTCGGAATGGCACAACACTTATATTGCAGCCATGGGAGAACACATCTACAACCATGCTCAAATGGCCCAGCACTTATATCGGAGCCATGGGAGAATACATCTACAACCATGCTCGAATGGCCCTAGCACTTATATCGTAGCCATGGGAGAACACATCTACAACCATGCTCGAATGGCCCCAACACTTATATCGCAACCATGGGAGAACACATCTACAACCATGCTTGAAAGGCCCCAGCACTTATATCATAGCCATGGGAGAACACATTTACAACCTTGTTCGAATGGCCCTGGCAATTACATCACAACCATGGGAGAAGACATCTGCCACCACGTCAAAAAATCCCAACAATTACATCGCAACCATGGGAGAACACATCCATAGCCATGTTCGTAAAGCTCATGTGCATCTATGTCTTCAAAACTCATCACACATAATCCAACTGATTATGTAATGTATCCACCTGATACATGTGACCACATATGATCATCATCACTGCATCATCCTGATGCATGTCATCTGGAGCAACATCTTGAAGCTCATCATCCATGATCATCCTGATCATATAATGCATCCACCTGATGCATACCAAGTATCTACCTGATACATATCATCATACATGATCCACTTGATCATATAATGTATCTACCTGATACATACACAGATACATGATCCACCTGATCATACAATGTATCCACCTGATATATATCAACATACATGATCTACCTGATCATACAATCGTATCCACCTGATACATATACAGATACATGGTCCAAGCATCCAACATGATCCATATATACATAAATGATCCAACTGATCATATCTAGAATCCAACATGATGCACACATACATAAATGATCCAATTGATCATATCGAGCATCCAACATGATGCATACACATATACATAGTAGTAACTGGAGCATCATCCTGATGCTCATCATCCAGCGCTTACATCCACAGCCATGTGAAGGATCCTCCTTCCAACATGCTTGGAATGGATTCAGCAAATGCCTCCATCACTTCTTCCTTGAAGTGTCATCGATCTGAAGAACACCAAGCCTCTCTCTGAAGTACTCGAACTTCACTCTGGCTAGTGGATTCATCAACACATCTGTAATCTGCTCATCCGTCGCAACATACAGGAGAGCTTCACTACTCCCTTCTACACCATATCCCTTATATAGTGATATTTGATCTCTATGTGTTTCGACTTGTCGTGGAACACTGAGTTCTCAAACAGCTTCACACAACTCTGGTTGTCACAAAATATACCAGTATCCTCCAACGGTAGATCAAATAACTCAGACAGTAGCTTCCTTAGCCATACTGCCTCACAACTAGCCGAATAGGCTGCAACATACTCTCCCTCGACTATACTCAGTGCTACGCAGGACTGCTTCGTGCTAAACCAAGAGATCAAACCTAACCCCATACTGAAGTAGCACCCAGAAGTGCTCTTCCTGTCTACAGCACTGCCTACCCAATCTGAATCAACATAACCCTGCAAGTTAAACTTTTGATTCGCATTATACTTGAGCCCATTGTCAACTATACCCTTCAGGTACCCCAGAATATGCTTTACAGCAACCAAGTGAACACCTCTGGGATCCTTTAGGAACTAGCTCAATGTGTTCACTGCAAAGCAAATATCTGGTCTAGCGTTCGTCAAGTACATCAAGGACCCAATCATCTGATGATACACAGTGACATTAATCAGATCAGATGAAGGATCACACAAAAGCTTCAGGTTGGATGCCATAGGTGTGGCCATGGCCTTGCAATCCATCATCCTGAACCTCTTAAGGATATCTACTACATACTTCCCTTGTCCAAGGAAGATTCCATCTGCACTCTGCCACACCTCCATACCTAGAAAGTAGTGCATCATCCCCAAGTCCTTCATCTCGAACTCGGCAGCAAGCTTTCGCTACATGTCGGTAATAAATCTATCATCACCTGTAACAAACAGGTTATCCGCATACAAAAGTAGTATCACTGGATTGCCTTCCTCAACCTTGTAGTAAAGGTTGGAATCTGCTTTATGCTTGGTAAAGCCCAAACTGGATAGAAAACTATCTATCCTACCATACCATGTTTTGCACATATATGACTCAAACCCGAGTGGCTGCTCCACATACACTTCCTCTTTGACTACACCATTCAAGAAAGTTGTCTTGAAATCCATTTGTTGTATCTTCCATTTCATCACTCGTTTTGTCTTTCTCCATGCTATCATCTGCAGCATGCTTGATCTTATAGATCAATTTAGAAGTCACAGTAGACTTCCCTTCGGGTCTTGGGACTGCATCCCAAACATCATTCTTCATAATCGACTGATCATGGCATTCTTTCATTACTTCATCCCAGATCCTAGGAACTTCAATATCTTCAATAGTTATCTTTGTTGCTGGAACAAATGTTGTATTCCTTCTTTTGTAGGTGATGGTATACCATCTTTCCTACAAAACAAGTTAAATTGCATGATTAGAAACATCTAATAGTTTTCAAAACAAATTCTTACACAAAGAAATATGTCATACAGTCATGCAATTATTTTAGCCAATGCTTCAATACAACATTTATCCATATCCCGTAACTTTCTAGATGCCTTCCAATCTCTACCAGAACATTGTTAAGAGTGTGCACAACTTCCAACATGTCATCAAAGAGGTTTCATTCTTGATAAGTAGCAATGGAATGTTGTATAGTTCCATAGGCCACTTACCCATGTATATTAGTAGTATACTGTTCATCAATGCAACTATTATAATATGCACAACCTAATTCTAGGAACATCAGTATATACATTATTGAACAGTATTATTTAAACAATCAAATATGCAAGAAATGATAATTCAAATACTTATCTTTGTTTGTTTGTTGGGTGGACTCCCTCTAAATCTTTGCAACTCCATCCTGATGTGGATTGTGAGAAGTGGTCGACTCCCTCTGAATATCTGCATCCTTGCAGAAATTACTGGAGGGTGCTCCCTCTTGATCTTTACTTCCTGGATTACCCGTCCTTGAACTTATATCCATCCTTAATCATTATGCATGCTTATTAGTATCATCATTGTGTTATCCTCGAGGTCTCATACATAATCACACATTCATTAGTATAATATTAATACTATCAAAACACAATAATCTTAAACATGTATAGTCATGATCATTTCAAGCATAGATAATAAACATTAGTATTCAAGGTTTCAAGAAAGACTTCTTTTACTCATGCATATTCTTATTTGATCATAGGACTCTTCTGGTTAGTCAAATCATCAATCAAGATAAGAGACATCATATGCATAAACCCTTGATTACTTACATTTCTAACTTTATGAATAAACATAACCAATCATACCAAGTATACTTATATAAGGGATCCTAACACAAGGTAAGATTCTAACTTGATATAGGAAAAACATACTTGGATTACAATGTTAGCTAGTTATGTCTAACATACCCGCATGATGTCTTCTGGTTCTCTTCAATGACTTGTGCTAGTAACATGCATGTCTCATAAGTTAACCATTATAGAAACAAGTTATACATACCTCGTAAGTGTTGAGATATTGTAACTTCAAAGAATATTATATTTGTACTTTATTATTCTGGAGATGTTTCATTCCTCCGTGAAGATCTTATTGTATATCCGGAGATGTTTATTCCTCCGTCAGAATGTGGTACCTCGGGTTATTAGACTTCCCTAGTGGGGGTCGGCCCTGTATGTGTCGTGTGGGTCAAAGGGTTATTAGACCACCCTAGAGGGGTCGGCCCAGTTAGTTGTAGTGGGGTATTTAACCCATTGGTTAAATACGAGCCTACGTGTACCTGTGTAAAATACATGTCAGTGTAGTGTAGAAATAGAGGAGGTGTGTTCCTCATTTGACACACTCACTTGAGGATAGCGCACTTGTGGAGGAGAGGTCTGCAATTGTGGAGGAGGAGATCATGTCTCAGGGTTTCATCTTTGTATATTGCTGGTCATCTATATTGAGGAAGCTTTGCTCGGTTTTCTACCCCATGAGGGTTTCCCAGGATAAATCTCTGTCTCTTGTGTTTATGTTGTGCTTGTTGTTTCTTCAGTGATCCTGTATATGCTATTATTGTGAAATGGAATGTAATGCTGCTATTTTCTGTCTTAGCATATTAAATCTTAACATGGTATCAGAGCTAACCTGAAGGAAGGCAAGGTATGGCACTTACGACACTTGCTTTACTTACGACAATTTGAAGGTTAGGGTTTTACATAGCAAAAACCAGTCATCGTAGAACTTTCGCTATAAATCCATTTTGGCGAAGTTTGAAGATCTGAAAAGTTTGCAGGTCGAAGATAACATCCCCAGGTACTTGTGTCCAAAGGGAACCCTCAGATTCGTTGTACTTTATGAGTTATGATCAGTACAATTTAGGGTTTCTGCCTCTTCCAGATCTTAGTCAAAATCAGGTGACCTTGGAAAAAAGGTCATAACTTGGGCTAGGAAGATCCAAATGAAATTTCGTAAAAAGTGACAGGTAGTACACAGACTGCACTATTTCAGAAAACTTTTTTAGAGGCCGAAGGTGAAACAGTGACATGTGGCATGCTGTACAGGTTTGCTATCCTGTTTTATCCCATAAACAGGTCATGTTGCGACATTTGGCATAACTCTCTCTCAGAGAGTCCAATTGAGGTCAGACCTGTCAGGATGGAAAGGTAACAGGCCGAGCTATCTCAGAAAACCTTTTCAGAGGCCGAAGTTAAAACAGTGACACGTGGAACGCCGTACAAGTTCACTCTCCTTTTTTATCCCAAAACAGGTCACGTTGCGACATTTGGCATAACTCTCTCTCGGAGAATCCAATTGAGGTCAGACTTGTCAGGATGGAAAGATAACAGGTCAGGCTATCCCAGGAAACTTTTTCAGACCTTGTGGATCAAAAAGTTCAGATTTACACCAGAAACAATCAGGTACATATTTCTGTCAAAAGAGAATTATTTTTGAGTACCTTCATTCATGGCTTCCGGAATTTAGGGCTTTGGAGAAAGTTGGAATTTTTGTAATCGGAGACCATGGATGGATGCTACTCATCAAAATAGAAATTTAGAGACCAAGATCAGAATTTTTGGTTGGGCAGAAGGTCGGGCTTGATTAGACCCTAGTTCGGGACTTTGATCAGAAAAGTGGAAAATTAGGGCTTCTGTAAAAATGGGAATTTTTGCAATCTGTGACCATGGCTGGAAGCTCCTCAGAAAAATAGAAGCTTAGAGCTTTGGATCAAACCTTTTGATGGGGAAAAAGAGTGGGCTTCATCAAACCCCAGTTCTGGGTCACGTCCAGTGAATTCGGAAGTTTCAAAGGCAAAATTGAGGAGTGAAACTTTGCAATTTTCAAATTCTGAATATAACAACTTGATCAGCTCATCAAGGCACATGTTTCTATCCTGTCAGAAGTTTGAAATTCAAAGTTTGAATTTTTGGGGTTTCTCTGACAAACCCATATCCATCATCAAGGTCCAGTTCTTGCAAATCAAGTGGATAGGGTTAATCTTAGAAGAAGATGGATTGGTCACCTGCATAAGTGAAGGAGTTCCTGTTTCAGGGGGAGTTGAGGCTAAGGCCTTACATAAGAAGACTACAAGAAGTCTCGACAGGTATGACTTAAGAAGGCTCAGGTATGTCTTGAAATCTAATTCTTGATTAAGTTCATGATGTATTTGTCTTCATATTATTTATTAGTACAATCTTGATTAATGTTAGAATTGTCTTATCACCCTAGTAACAGTATGAATGCATGTGAATGATCAAAGACTTTCATTGATTAAGGCTATATGATTGTACTAATGCATTATGATGTTGTGTGAGGTTGATGTTGTCTGCTAACAAGATACAGGTACATCACAAAAGACAAATCAGGCTCCATGACCATAAAAACATGAAGACAAAGACTCATCCATAATCTTTGTTCCACTTACGAGGTATGTATGACTTTGTTATATTATGCTTAACCTATGAGACATGCAGGTTCTAGCTCAGGATCTCTAAATCATTGAAGAGATTGTTTAGGTATGTTGTACATAACCAAGTAGGTATACTAATCCAGGTATGTTTCCCATGAATCTTACCTTGTGTTAGGATCCCTTATATAAGTATACTTGGAATGATTGGTTATGATTATTCATAAAGTTAGTAATCAAGGGATTATGCATATTATGTCTTTTATCTTGATTGATGATATGCATGAGTAAAATAAGACTTCCCTGAAATCTTGAATACTAATGTTTATTAACTATAATCATGACTATACATTTTCAAGATTATTTAGAACTATAATGTTTTTATAACATTTAGAACATACTAATGGGTGTATGTTTGTGTATGAGATCATGAGGATGACACTTGAACATGCACAGTGGTACAGAATGAATAGAAGTTCAAAAGACATACAGAAGATCAAGCGGGAGGCAACCACACAAACATAAAAGATAAGTATTTGAGTTGTTATTTGAAATAGTAAATGATATTGCTTGTAATAGGTTGTATGCATATTTGTATTCCTATAACGTATCATGCTGAGTGTAAATATTCATAGAACATTGAACAGTACACTACTAATATGCATATGATTGGTAAGTTGGACAAACATTCCATTGTTGCTTGTCTAGAATGAAACCTCTTTGCTGACATGCTGAGAGTTGTGCACACTCTCGATAGTATGTTCTGGTGGAGATGGAAGGCATCTAGATAGCCACTGTATGCATACAGGATATGGGAAAGTGTTGTGCCAAAGTATTGGAAAAGATAGTTGCATAACTATGTAAATGATATCTGTATGCATAATAGGTTATCATGTCAATATGATTTGATGATTATGAAGTATTACTAATCCTGTACTTAATTTTGATTTGTAGGAAAGATCATGATGAATGATGAACACTGAACAAGCAATGGATGTTCAACAAAAGATTTACAAATCAAATGATAGAAGGCTTGTGGCTAGAAGATTCTCTTAGAAAAGAGAAAGAGAATCATGATGAGATGTTTGTTCCAATTGGATAGATAAAACCATTCTCTTAATGGTGTAATCAAAGAAGAAGTGTGATTTAGGTTCTGTATGGGTACCCAGGATCGATAATCAATTGATGAGCTTAATGATCACCACGAGTGATGTGGATCTCAACCTTTGCTACAAGGTTGAATATGGTTTTTATACATAGATGACATGGATGCAAGAAGGAACTCACCACAGAGTTCGAATAATATTGAGGCTCATATCAGTAGACCCATCTATCGAGAGATGGCACAGATAGATATGCAGAAAATCATTCAATGCAGAGTGTGAATGATGTTCAGTCACAAAGGGAGAATTGACAGTTTCTTAATAAGCTTGGGCTTTACCAAAAGCAAAGTTGTTCCTAACCTTTACCTTAAGGCTATGGATCATACTATTATTATGATATCTTTCTTATAGGGAATGAGAAACAGATCATGAAAAGAAAGAAGAAGATGGCTGCAGAAATGAAAAATGAAAGATCTCAGATTGATGCATTACTTCCTAAGTCTGGAAGTATGGCAAGGCTTAGAAGGAAACTTTCTCAACCAGGGAAAGTGTGCTGAGAAATATTAAAAGGAATTGATGTGTTGGAATGGCCACCCTCATGAATTCCAACTTGAAGTTCTTAGCAGATGACTCATTAGAGTTAGTGGATATAACTCTGAACAGACAAATTATTGGGTCTTTTATATATCTAACATATACTAGGTTAGATATATGCTTTGTTATGAACACCTTGAGTTAGTATCTAGTGGAAACTAGATGTGTTTACCTGATAGTTGCAAAGCATGTGATGAGGCACATAAAGGACATGATAGAATTTGATCTATGCTATCTTGAAGATCATGACTTCAGATGGCTATTCAGATTCTGATTGGGCAGGAAGTGTATCAGACAGGAAGAACACATCGAGAGGATGGTATTGTCTGGGATTAGCCATGATCTCGTGGTTTAGCTGGAAGCAGTCTAGTGTGGCTCTCGGCACAAGGAGAATATATGGCTGCTTGCTCTGCTAGTTGTGAAGAAGTTTGGCTTTAGGATTGTTTGACTTAGAGATAGAACCAACTGAGATCCTATGTGAAAAATAGATTTGTATCAAGATGACATAGAATCCAGTGTTCCATGATAAGTCAAAGATCATAGGGATCTAACAAGATATGACGCAGAAAGGAACTATAAAGTTTGAATTTGTAACAGGTTACCATTGTACTAACCAAACCTTTACCTCAAGTGAAGAAGTTACCAATATACTAACCAAACCTCTGTCTCGAGTGAAATTTGAATACTTCTGAGACAAGCTTGGTGTAGTTCAAAAGGACCCTCCTCGAAAGGGGGAGTAGTATAGTCACTGATGATAAGTTGATCTCATCGAACAACAAGGTCGATGATGAGGTAACCTGTTCTCCACACCTAGATACTTAGAAATATTTAGATTTACGACTCTTATACTTAGAATACTTAGTTTTAATTATACATGCTTTTGATGTTAGATGTATTTGTAAGAATACATGCTTTTGATGATAGATGTATTAGTGAGAATACATGCTTTTGATGATAAGATGTATTGGTAAGAATACATACTTTTGATGACACATGTATTGATTAATGTACTTGTATGGTTGAGGATACTTGTACTTGTATTGATGAGAATACATGTGGGGATTGTATCATCCCTGGACTTTCAGTCCTAAAGAGAGCCGTAGACGTGAGGTCTCCGAGAATGAAGTCCTTCGTGGACAGGTAGGGGATTGGATCATCCCTGGAATTTCAGTCCTAAAGAGAGCCGTAGACATAAGGTCTCCGAGAATGAAGTCCTTAGTGGACAGTTGAGGGGATTGGATCATCCCTGGACTCTCAGTCCTAAAGAGAGTCGTAGACGTGAGGTCTCCGAGAATGAAGTCCTTAGTGGACAGTTGAGGGGATTGGATCATCCCTGGACTCTCAGTCCTAAAGAGAGCCGTAGACGTGAGGTCTCCGAGAATGAATTCCTTGGTGGACAATTGAGGGGATTGGATCATCCCTGGACTCTCAGTCCTCAAGAGAGCCGTAGACGTGAGGTCTCCGAGAATGAAGTCCTTGGTGGACAGTTGAGGGGATTGGATCATCCCTGGACTCTCAGTCCTAAAGAGAGCCGTAGACGTGAGGTCTCCAAGAATGAAGTCCTTAAAGGACAGTTGAGGGGATTGCATCATCCCGGAACTGATAGTTCAAAATGTACGTGATGGGGATTGCATCATCCCGGAACTGATAGTTCAAAATGTACGTGATGGGGATTGCATCATCCCGGAACTGATAGTTCAAAATGTACGTGATGGGGATTGCATCATCCCGGAACTGATAGTTCAAAATGTACGTGATGGGGATTGCATCATCCCGGAACTGATAGTTCAAAATGTACGTGATGTGGATTGCATCATCCCGGAACTGATAGTTCAAAATGTACGTGATAGGGATTGCATCATCCCGAAACTGCTAGTTCAAAATGTACGTGATGGGGATTGTATCATCCCCGGACTTCGGTCCCTGAATTGATCCGTAGACGAATGGTCTCCGAGAAAGCAATGGTATTGATAATGTGGTTACTTGTATCAGTAGGATACTTGTATTGATGATGTGGTTACTTGTATCGGTAGGATACTTGTATTGATGATGTGGTTACTTGTATCGGTAGGATACTTGTATTGATGATGTGGTTACTTGTATCGGTAGGATACTTGTATTGATGATGTGGTTACTTGTATCGGTAGGATACTTGTATTGATGATGTGGTTACTTGTATCGGTAGGATACTTGTATTGATGATGTGGTTACTTGTATCGGTAGGATACTTGTATTGATGATATGGTTACTTGTATCGGTAGGATACTTGTATTGCTGATCAGGTGATGATGATGCTGCTGATCGTGTGATGACGATGCTGCTGATCGTGTGATGACGATACTGCTGATCGTGTGATGACGATACTGCTGATCGTGTGATGACAATGCTGTTGATCGTGTGACGATGATGCTGCTGATCGTGTGATGACGATGCTGATAATCATGCGATGACGATGCTGATGATCGTGTGATGACAATGCTGATGATGGTGTGATGACGATGCTGATGATCGTGTGATGACGATGCTGATGATCGTGAGATGACGATGCTGATGATAATGAGATGACGATGCTGATGATCATGAGATGACGATGCTGATGATCGTGTGATGATGATAATCGTGAGGATCCAGATGATGATATTTTTGTAGCTGTTCAAGTGCTACAAAAGATAAAGACTCAATACTGAAGATGTCGATGTTCCAGTATTGAAGATGTTCCAGTAACTGCTTGAGTTACTGATGATGTTGAGAAAGCTTCCAATGATTTATAGATGTATCATGTATGATGTTGATGACTCCTTGCTCGTGCAGATGCTGTTATAATATCCTTCTCGTTAAGGGGGAGTGTTGAGATATTGTAACTTCAAAGAATATTATATTTGTACTTTATTATTCCAGAGATGTTTATTCCTCCGTCAGAATGTGGTAACTCGGGTTATTAGACTTCCCTAGTGGGGGTCGGCCCTGTATGTGTCGTGTGGGTCAAAGGGTTATTAGACCACCCTAGAGGGGTCGGCCCAGTTAGTTGTAGTGGAGTATTTAACCCATTGGTTAAATACGAGCCTACGTGTACCTGTGTAAAATACATGTCAGTGTAGTGTATAAATAGAGGAGGTGTGTTCCTCATTTGACACACTCACTTGAGGATAGCGCACTTGTGGAGGAGAGGTCTGCAATTGTGGAGGAGGAGATCATGTCTCAGGGTTTCATCTTTGTATATTGCTGGTCATCTATATTGAGGAAGCTTTGCTCGATTTTCTACCCCATGAGGGTTTCCCAGGATAAATCTCTGTCTCTTGTGTTTATGCTGTGCTTGTTGTTTCTTCAGTGATCCTGTATATGCTATTATTGTGAAATGGAATGTAATGCTGCTATTTTCTATCTTAGCATATTAAATCTTAACAGTAAGTAGATCTTCTATGTGATCCATGACAATGGATGAATGTTTGTCTTCATGTCACCATGATCATATGTTCTTGAAGTAGAACATGATTTGTCTTTCTTGGTGTACCTTTCATGTTAGCGAACAACATAAAACTCATACAACATCACAATGCATTAGTACAATCATAAGTGTCAAAACCTTAATCAATGAATATCTTCTATCATGAATTAAAATTTTATTAAGGTGATACGACAAGTCTAGTAATTAGTCAAGATTGTACTAACCGTAATGATATGAAGACAAACATATCATAAACTTAACCATGAACGGAATTCGAAACACACCTGTAAGTCATACCTATCGAGATTGCCTGTAATCTTCTTCTGTAAGGCATTAGCCTCATCTCCCTCTAAAATAGGAACCTCCTCACTTATGCAGGTGACCAAACGAATCTCTTCTAGGATTAACCCAATCCACTTGATTTGTAGAAACTGGATCTAGAGCTGGATTAGGGTTTGTCAGAGAAACCCTAAAAATTCAAACTTTGAATTTCAATCTTCTGAAAGGATAGAAATATGCGCCTTGATGAGCTGATCAACCTGGTATACTTAGAATTTGAAAACTGCAAAGTTTCACTCCTCAAATTTGCATTTGAAACTTCCGGATCTTCTAGGCAGGATCCCGAGCTAGGGTTTGATCAAGCCCGGTCTTATTCCCAACCAAATAGTTCAATCTTGTGCTCTAAACTTCGATTTTTATGAGGAGCTTTCAGCTGTGGTCACAGATTTCCAAAATTCCAACTTTTGCAGAAGCCCTAATTTTCCATCTTTCCGATCAAAGTCCCAAACTAGGGTTTGATCAAGCCCGGACTTCTTCCCAACCAAAAAATCTGATCTTGGTCTCTAAATTTTGATGAGTAGCATCCAGCTGTGGTCTCCGATTACAAAAATTCCAACTTTCTCTAAAACCCCAAATTCCCAAAGCCATGAATGAAGGTGCTAAAAAATAATTATGTTTTGATAGAAATATGTACCTGATTGTTTCTAGTGTAACTCCAAACTCTCCAATCCACAGGGTCTGAAACTTATACCTGTGGTATCCCAAACTGACATCTTTCCAACCCCGTAGGTTTGACCTCAATTGGAATCTCTGAGAGAGATTTATGCCATGTGTCGCAACATGACCTATTTATGGGATAAAACCAGAGAGAAAACTTGTACGGCATGCCACACGTCACTGGTTTAGTTTCGGCCTCTGAACAAGTTACCTAAGAAATTACAGTCAGTGCACTACCTGCCACTTTTTATGAAATTTCATTTGGAGCTTCGTAGCCCAAGTTATGACCTTTTTTCCTAGGTCACCTGTTTATGACTCAGATCTGGAAGAGGCAGAAACCCTATATTCTACAGATCATAAAACACTAATTACAATGAATTAGAAGTTTTCCTTTGGACACAAGATACATGGGGATCTGATATTCGACTTGTAAAATTTTTCAATCCGAAAACTTCTCCAAAATGGATTTATAACGAAAGTGCTATGATGACTGGTTTTTGTTATATCAAGCCCTAGCATCGCAAGTGCAACAAGTGTCATACATGCCATACCATACCTTCTTTCAGGCTAGCTCTGATACAATGTTAATTTTTCAGAATTTACTTCAATCTGGTCTAGGATCTTCACTAAGAGAACAACATGTACAACATATCAATCATGGACACAATAATGCAAGCACACAAGATGCACAAAGTTTACTTGGGGAAAACCATAAAGGTGAAAAACCCCAATAACTTCCTCAGAGATAGATAGAGCAATGATACAACCTAAGCATAAGAGATAGACATCTCCTAGCAGTAGCTTCTACTCCTCCACAAGTGCACCACTCTCCAAAGACTATGTGTGAGAATAGAATGATCAAATAGAGTGCCTCCCGCACTCTATTTATACATGACTTGACTTTCCTAATAACCATTACTAGGTCGGCCTTAACTTAACCACATAACATAATGTTGACTGGGATGACACCCAATAGGGTGGTCTAATAACCCTTTGACCCACATGGCCAACCCCCAATAGGGTGGTCTAATAACCCTTCGACCCACATGACTTATACAGGGCCGACCCCAACAAGGTGGTCTAATAACCCATCAAGTATAAGTTATGGCACTTACAATATAAATGATGACACTTCCGTATAGAGGAATAATAACATCTCTATAGGAATACAAACACTTCCGTATAGAGGAATAATACCATCTCTATAGGAGTACAATATACATATATGAAATACATTCCAAAGTTACATATACATCAACACACACATCATTTAAAAAAATACGCAGGTTGCCAAGAGTATTTCTCTCTCAGGCGTGGCTCTTAGAAACAGTTCATTAAGTTCCAAATACCATAACAATATCATTTTCATTCATCAAATTGCAGAGGGTTAGACCCTTCAAATATCTGTTACACTTATCAAACCATTTGATACACAGTAAAACATTGTAGAGACAACGAAGAGGTTGGTCGAGGATTCAATTCTCCCTACACCAAAAACATGCCATACAACTTACAAACATTACAATGGTGGAAACATCCATATCCGGACCACAAGAGTGAATATTCGGCTAAAACCAGACCAAGACCGACAGTTTTCCAAGTTGCACCTACAGGTAGTCACCAAGGCTTATGAAGTTTCAGGCACATTTACCACTTAGCTTTGAACATAGAAATCCAAAGCTGAGGAGTACCTACCATAAAACACATAGCATGGTTAAAAGATAGAACACGAAGCGCAAAACAAAATACAGATAGGTGAAACATTATAAACTTTCAAATATAGCAAGAATGAAACTAACAACTTACTTGCGAGAGGAAACTTTGCTTCTGAACCAAACTTTCCTACATCTGACGAGAAATAGAGCCAAGCACACCAATACCAAACTCAGTAAAGGAAGGACTTGGCTCTTGGAGTTTACTGTGTAAATTTTTCAAGTCACAGGTTGAGGTATTGAACCTTGGAGAGGTGCCTCCAACTCCCTATAGTAAACCCTAAGAACCCACAGGCCAGTCGACCTCTGTAAACACCCCACTCCTAGCAAAATGAATGCTCAGGACTACGCCTTCATCGAGGTAAGTCAAAAGACGGTTAGGGTTAGCATCACAGCCAAGGAATCCATGTGAAGACCTGTCATGGGGATACCATTAGACATTCCACCATGCACACTTTTAATGCACTTTAGTTTCCATAGCTACCACCTTACATAAGCCTACCATCGCAATCATGCAGCAATGTTAATATTTCGATCTAATACATGGTTAAACCATACAACTTTGATATGGTTTGGTTACGTGTTATACCAAAGGTCAAAACCCTCATTTCACTAAATTATATAGTAAGACATAGAACCCTTGTAACAAACCCTTGTACATAGTATATAGATCGCAAAGTGCATAACATTAATGTGGTATAGATAATACTACAATGATCATAAACCCAACGTATAGATTAGTGTAATATAGGGTAGATGCATATAAATTATAGTTTGTAACTATCGGCACTTTCAAAGTGGCCGTGATAATACTATCATATAGGTTGGTGCATATAGTGCATAACATAAATGATAGGTTAGGAGTATTTTGCTAGCATCTAAGCTAGGCATGATGATCCCCAATATGTTCAAAGATTGACATAATAAAACTAATACGTAGGGTTTGCATACATAGTGTATAAATATCCAAAGATAAGAGTAAAATTACAGTGATAGTATTTAAACTTGGGGCATGATCCTATGATTATTTTATATATTCGAATACATGATGCAGTTCCTAACTGCAGGATCAAAATGCCTTTAGAATTGAAACCAAAGCTCAATACCTTCCACGATATCTTAACACAAGACAAGTGTAATAATATTAAATAAAAATTTATGAGATATGATTATAATCACTATGAAAGTATATAAGCAACTTTATACAGATTATAGCTGAAAAACAGAACTAGAATAGGTCTCACCCTAGAATACTCCAAGTTATTCTATTTCTCTTTTTAAACATTGAAGGCTAACTGATGTTAAATAAGATCTCTTGTTACACTTTGAAAGAAGTATCTCTATTACCTGCGATCTGTGACAGAAGATCAAATACATTAGCTGAATGGCTAAGTAAGCCTAGGGGTTCCCATAGGACCCCTTCATCATCAATAAGAAAAGTAAACAGTTAGCACATATGATGGAATTAATATCAAGTTAATCGACACCTATTAAAGTAATCATAACTTCTCTAGGATGTATGGTCAGGCTAAAAATACAAACACTTTTCTTGTACTTGTAAAACAACATAGACATATAATCGACGTAACATTTTATTACAGTGTCTCTCCTAGACAAACAAACAAACATTTATTATAATTCCGCATAGCAGATATAGCACTTAATGCTACTTATAAAAAAATTTAAAATTTTGAGATTTTTGACATGTTACATGTGGTATCAGAGCACGAGTTCAAACACTAGGCTTGAAATAGGCTCACGTGCGCAAAACAGAAAATGAAAACAAAAAACTTCATTACTAACTTTTATTTAAATTTGTTGAACTGTACAGAACAATTTGACATTTAATTTGCAGGTATGGACATACCGGAAGAATTGGCAGAGGATAGATCTCCTCATAATGAAAGTAATAATAACGAACATGAAAATATTAATGAAGAAGTCTACGTAGAACTAAATGATCAATCATCTGAATTATTATGTAGAGTTAAGGACTTAAAAACTAAAATAAGAACTATTAAAGAAGAAAATGAACGAATTTTAAGAGCATAAGAAGAATTAAACCAAAGTTTTACTGGACAAGTACCATCAAGATGGAAAAGATAAGAGAACAAAAGTAAAATATGAATCTGGAACAATGTCCTACAAACACAGAGATAAGAAAATGAAGTAATATAAAACTGAAAGTAACTCTTCTTCTGAATCTGATGATAAAACTTATTGCAGAAAATATAATTCTGACCAAGATAGCAATGATAGTGACTGTGGTCCTAAGAAAAGGTGTAAAAATTATGAACAAATTTAAGGGGAATTTAAAAAGATAAAACGACCAACTTTTAATGGTGAAAATGAAAAGGGAGAGGCAGCTGAAGCATGGTTTTCTGGAATGAAGAAGTATTTTCAAATTTATGATCACTCATCTCAATTAAAAGCTAAGATGGCCATATACAATCTAACTGGGAGGAAAGACATTTGGTGAAAAGATATCAAAAAATTTAAAAGCATTAAAGACAAGAATATAAAATGAAGTACATTTAAGAAAAGGTTTTTATCCGAACAGTATTACGAAGATAAGTCAAAAGAATTTTATGAGTTAATGTTGGGTTCTATGACTATGAAGGATTTATGTAGCAAATCTCTTAGCTTGTTACGGTATGTACCTTACCTACATGAAGAAAAACCTAAGATACAAAGGTTTCTAAGTTGCCTACCCTTCAAGATAAAATACACAATGGAATACGATAATCCTTCAACTCTTGAAGAAGCCATGAGGAAGGCTAATTTATGTTTTGAACATAATAAGAAAATAGAATGCGTATCGAGTTGGAGGAATAATAAACCAAGTAATTATAAGCATAAGAAGAAAAATTTTAATTTTAAGAATTCTGGAAATAATAAAAATTTCACTAACATAAATTTTCAGAATAATAATAATTATAGAGGTAATGCACCACAAAACTTTACAGCTACAAGGAATGTGCCTAATAATAATAACAAAAACAATAATAATAATAATACGAGGCCACCTTTAAAGTGTTATGATTGCAATGGACCACATACTAGAGAAAACTACCCACTCAGAAGGAAGACAATCAACAACATTCACACCATGCAAGCGGAGCCAACAGTCGGTGATGTAGCTGCTAAATTTTGAGCATTAATTCACAATACTCTAGGATCTTCACTGAGAGAATAACATATACAGTATATCAATGCATAGCAATCACAATAAGCATGACAAGCATCACAAGAATCAAAAGCATGAGAGACAAGAGACACAGAGTTTCTGTGGGGAAAACCCTAAGGTGAAAAACCCGACAACTTCCTCAAAGATAGAGAGAGCAATGGCTCAACCAAAGTACAACCAAAATACACTGAGATAGTCTCCTAGTAGCAGATGATCGTCCTCCTCACTAGTGCGCCACTTTCTAAGTGAGAGAGATGTGACTTTTTCAAATGATCTAAATAGAGATCTCTTGATCTCTATTTATACTAACCTCGGTTTGCCCAGTGACCTTATGGGGCCGATGTTTCAAGCTAGGTAAATCCACAATATAATATATATTTCAGGGTTGACCCCACACATGGAGGTATAATAACCCATCGGCAAGTACACACACTTGCGACACTTGTCAATCCACATGACGACACTTCCTTATAGAGGAATAACACATCTCTAATAAGGGTACAATAAATATATATGAAATACATAGATGAAATACATTCCGAAGTTACATATACATCAACACTCCCTCTTAACTAGGAAGGTATTTCTCGACACATATCTTCTAGACAAGTCTTCTTCTCGGGATCATCGTCATTGATGCATTTTCATCATCATCGTCACTGCTGCTACTATCTCAACCAATCTCTGACTCTACTCGTCATAGGAAGTTCTACAGAGCCAGTCCTTTTTCATACTGGATGTAGGCCCACCACCTGCAGGTCTTCATTATCATTGGCCATACTGTGGAAATCTCAGTACTTATTACGTGCGTCACAAAACCTTAAAAGAGTCTCTTGACTAGCAAGAACCCTAAAGAGCATCTGAGGCCTTTTTCATCCTGTCTAGATCTCCAGGACTTATTACATGTGTCCCCACCACAAAACCTTGAAAGAGAATCCCAGGACTGATTACGAGCACACAGCTCAACCTATCGGATCTCCCAGGGAACAAATTACATATGGTCACCACAAAACCTCGAAAGAGCATCCCAGGACTGATTACGAGCACAGGGCTCAACCTATCGGATCTCCTAGGGCACAAATTACATGTGGTCATGGAAAAACCTCGAAAGAGCATCCCAATACTGATTACGAGCACATGGCTCAACCTATCGGATCTCCCAGGGCACAAATCACATGCCATAGGACAAAACCTCGAAAGAGCATCTGCCAGATATCCCAGGGCACAAATTACATGCCATAGGAAAAACCTCGAAAGACTATATACAGATCTCCTAGGGAACAAATTATATGTCCTCCGAAGCAAAACCTCGAAAGAGCATTTTCCAGATATCCCAGGGTACAAATTACATGCCATAGGAAAAACCTCGAAAGACTATCTACAAATCTCCAAGGGCACAAATTACATGCTTATCTGCACAACCTGTTCCACGGCCATAGAGTATCAACCTGATACTCACCATACATCATCCTTATGTACACATGATCATCCTGATCATCATCACTGCAACATCCTGCTGCATGTCATCTGGAGCAACATCTTGAAGCTCGTCATCCATGATCATCCTGATCATACAATGCATCTACCTGATGCATACCAAGTATCTACCTGATACATATCATCATACATGATCCACCTGATCATACAATGTATCCACCTGATACAAATACAAATACATGATACAAATCACCATACATGATCCACCCAATCATATAATGTATCCACCTGATACATATACAGATACATGGTCCAAGCATCCAACATTATGCACACATACATATAAATGATCCAACTGATCATATCCAGCATCCAACATGATGCATACATACATATACATATAAATGATCCAACTGATCATATCCAGCATCCAACATGATGCATACATACATATATAAATGATCCAAATGATCATACACAGCAGAAACCAGAACATCATCCTGATGCTCATCATCCAACACTTACATCCACAACCATGTGAAGGATCCTCCTTCCAACATGCTTTGAATGGCTTCAGCAAATGTGTCCATCACTTCTTCCTCGAAGTGCATCAATCTGAAGAACACCAAGCCTCTCCCTGAAGTACTCGAACTTCACCCTGGCTAGTGGCTTCATCCGCACATCTGCAATCTCCTCGTCCATCGCAATGTATAGGAGCTTCACAGCTCCTCTCTACACCATATCCCTGATATAGTGATATTTGATCTCTATGTGTTTCGACCTATCATGAAACACTGGGTTCTCGGACAACTCCACACAACTCTGGTTATCACAAAAGATACCAGTAGCATCCAATGGGAGATCAAATAACTCAAACAGTAGCTTCCATAGCCATATTGCCTCACAACTAGCTAAGCAGGCTGCAACATAATCTGCCTCAGCTGTACTTAGTGCTACGCAGGACTGTTTCCTGCTAAACCAAGAGATCACACCTGATCCCATACTGAAGCAGCACCCAGATGTGCTCTTCCTATTTGCAACACTTCCAGCCCAATCTGAATCAACATAACCCTGCAGGCTAAACTTTTCATTTGCCTCATACATGAGCCCATAATCCACTGTACCCTTTAGTTACCTCAGAACATGCTTTACAACAACCAGATGAACACTCCTCGGATCTGTCAAGAACTGACTCAATGTGTTCACAGCAAAGCAAATATTTGGTCTCGTGTCCGTCAGGTACATCAAGGACCCAATCATCTGACGATACATAGAGACATCAACTGGCTCAGATGAAGCATCACATAGAAGCGTCAGATTCGATGCCATAGGTGTGGCCATGGCCTTGCAATCCATCATCCCGAATCTCTTCAGGATATCTACTATGTACTTCCCTTGACCAAGGAAGATCCCACCTGCACTCTGCCACACTTCCATACCTAGGAAATAATGCATCATTCCTAAATATTTCATATCGAACTCAGCAGCAAGATTCCTCTTAGTATCACACCAAGTTCTGGGAGCTTGCTGCAAGCCATACAAGGCTTTCTTCAATATGCACACATGTGACTCCCTGTCAAGTCTTGGGACTGCATCCCAAACATCTTCTTCATGATCGACGGATCATGGCATTCCATTTCTTTATCCCAGATCCTAGGAACTTCAATATCTTCAATATCTTCAATAGATATCTTTGTTGCTGGAACAAATGTTGTAGTTCTTTGGTAGGTGAAGATATACGGTCTTTCCCTACAAAACAAGTTGAATTGCATGATTAGAAACATCTCATAATTTTCAGAACAAATTCTTTACACATAAAGAAAAATGTCATGTAGTCATGCAGTTATCTTAGCCAATGCTTCAATACAACATTTATCCATGTTCCACAACTTTCTAGATGCCTTCCAGTCTCTACTAGAACATTGTTAAGAGTTTGCACTACTCCCAACATGTTAGCAAAGAGGTTTCATTCTAGATAAGTAGCACTGGAATGTTGTACAGTGCCATAGGCCACTTACCCATCACATGCATATTAGTAGTATACTGTTCATTAATGCAATCATTCTAATATGCACAATACATCTCCTAAGTCTAGGAACATAAGCATAAAATTATTTAAACAAACAAAATAGGCAAGAAATGATAATTGAAATACTTATCTTTGTTTGTTTGTTGGGTGGACTCCCTCTGAGTCTTTGCTTCCTGGCAGGAGCTGCTGAAGTAGCTTCTTCTACACCTTTCTGTTGTGGAATGTAGGAAGATGGTCAACTCCCTCTGAAAATATGCATCCTTCCAGGAGCTACGAGAGTGTTCTCCCTCTTGATCTTTGCTTCCTGGATTAGCTGTCCTTGAACTTATGTTCATCCTTGCTGACATCAATCTTCTTGAACCCTGGAAACTATATTCTGTAAGCCTTCAAGCTTTCACTGTAACCCACAAAGATACCTTTCTTTCCTGAAGGATCTAGTTTAGTCCTCTTTTCCTTTGGGACATGAGTGTATACTGGACAACCAAATATTTTGAGATGGTTGACTTCAGGTTTCTTACTAGAAAAGACCTCTTCTGGTGTCTTGTTGTTCAATATCTTGTGGGGTGTTCTGTTCTGCACATATACAGTTGTTCTAGCTGCTTCTACCCATAGATGCATAGGTAGATCCTGGTCATACAGCATTGCCCTTGCTGCTTCCATGATTGTTATGTTATTCCTTTCTGCAAATCCATTCTGTTGAGGATTATAAGGAGCAGTCAACTCCCTCTTAATCCCTGAATCAGTACAAATCCTTTTGAAGTCACCTGAGGTGAATTCTCCACCATTATAGGATCTGAATGTTTTGATCTTCTTGTCAGTTTGATTCTCCATTAAGGTTTTGAATTCCTTGAATTTATAAAACACCTCATCTTTTTTCTTCAAGAAGTATACCCAAGTCTTCTTGGAGAAGTCATCAATAAATTAGACATAGTAAACATACCCACTCAGAGAACTGGATGACATAGGACCACATACATCTGAGTGGATGATTTCCAGGATGTATTTTGCCTTGCTTTCACTGCTTGGGAAAGCCTTCTTAATGTTCTTACCTTTTGCACATCCTTTGCAAACACCATCATGTTTGGTCTTGATTTCAGGAAGACCCTCTATAGCCTTGCTTGCAATTGGAAGTGCCCTATAGTGCATATGAGCAAGTCTTCTATGCCAAAGTTCACTTGGATTCATGGATTCATGTACCATGGCATGTTCAGGTTGTCCCTTCAGTTTATACAAACCTCCCTCTTGCTCTCCAACCACTACTGCATCATCTATGTTGTTTCCCTTTGGCCACATGAGGACTTGACTATCCACAAATGCAACCCTCATACCTTTTCCATCCAATGCAGAGATAGAGAGTAAGTTCTTCTTGAGTCCAGGTACATAAAGGACTTATTTCATCTTCCAAGATTTTCCAGAATCTAGGTTGTAGAAGGCTTCGCCACTTCCTTTGATTGGGTATTGATAATCATCCCCAAGTTTCACCTTATGGGGTGATTCATGTTCAGATAGATTCACAAAAGATTCCTTAAACCCAGTCATGTGTTTGGAAGCCCCACTGTCAATCAACCAATCATTACAACCATGGGAGATAGTACCTATGAGAGCAGAAATTAGAACATATTCTTCTTCACTTGATGAGGTTGTTGTTGTTGTCTTTATTCTACTTGGGACAATCTGAAGCAAAGTATCCCTTCTCATTGCAATTGAAGCATCTGATATCTTTCTTATCTTTATGATAATGGTGGTGTGAGAATCTCCTGTTATGAGATGATACCTTCTTAGACTTGCCTTTCCTGGCATGTGCTGTGAGAGCTTGATCTTCATTTCCCATCTTTTCTTCTTGGGCCACAAGCCTAGCTTCTTCTTGAGAGCATTCTTCCCGTAATCTGTTGAAGGAGATCAACTTCTTCCTTGCAGAAATTCCTTAAATAAAGGAATCCCATAACTTGGATAGGCCATTTAGAGTGGTCATCACCACTTCACAATTCTCCACCATTTCATCCACTGCTTCTAGCTGTTCCTTGATCTGGGAGACCCTTGAAAAATAAGATTGAATGGTTTCTCCTTTCTGAAAATTTACTCCTTTCAATTAGCTCCGCAGGGTCATCTTCCGATTTATGTTCTTCCCTTCAAATAACTTGGTAAAAGAGTCAAACATCTCCTTGGGTGTCTTTAGAGAAGACACATGGGGTATGAGATGGTCTTTGATAGAATCAGCAATGATTCTCTTTTCCTTGACCAAGTTTTTCTTATGCAATACCTTATCCTCTTCATCCTCTGAGATAGGGATGTCTTCTTTTACATATGAGTCCAACTCATTCTCTTCGAGGATTAACCCAATCCTATACTTCCAAGTTCGGAAGTTATCATCTCCTTCAAGCTTATCCTAAAGCTTGGTGTGGTGAGACATCTTAAAGAGTACTTCAAATGGAAATAGAAAATATTTATGTCTTACCACTTGAAATGTCGAAAACTAGATCTGGTCTCGGATTAGGGTTTGTCGAAAAAACCCTAAAAATTCAAAATGTGAATTTCAATTTTCTGAAAGGATAGAAAGATGCGCCTTGATGAGCTGATCAGCTTGGTGTATTCAGAATTTGAGATTAGCAAAGCTTTACCCTTCATATTTGCCGTTTGTCCTCTTGGGTTCACTCAGGAGAGCCCGGAATTAGGGTTTGAGTTTCCCAGAGATCTACCCAGCCAAAAATCTCGATCCAAAGCTCTAAACTTTTATTTTTTCAAGGAGCATCCAGCTATGTCTTCATATTTCAGAAATTCTTATTTTTGTGGAAACCCTAATTTTTAGGGCCAAATCCAAAAATGCTCAGAACTGAATTCTGATTGGACAGATAGATTCCCCTTGATGAGTAGAGTCAATCTACTATACCTCTTTTCCAAAATCTGTAGAGAGAAACCCAATAAACAAGAAACACAAGTTTCCATCACTGCAAAATGTCTTCTTCTCAGGTTAGCTCTGATACCATGTTAAATTTTGAGCATTAATTCACAATACTCTAGGATCTTCATTGAGAGAATAACATATACAGTATATCAATGCATAGTAATCACAATAAGCATGACAAGCATCACAAGAATCAAAAGCATGAGAGACAAGAGACATAGAGTTTCCATGGGAAAAACCCTAAGGTGAAAAACCCCACAACTTCCTCAAAGATAGAGAGAGCAATGGCTCAACCAAAGTACAATCAAAATACACTGAGATAGTCTCCTAGTAGCAGATGATCCTCCTCCTTAGTAGTGCGCCACTTTGTAAGTGAGAGAGATGTGACTTTTTGAATGATATAAATAGAGATCTCCTGATCTCTATTTATACTAACTTGTTTTCCCAGTGACCTTATGGGGCCGACTTGTCTAGCTAGGTACATCCACAATATAATATATATTTCAGGGCTGACCCCACACATGGTGGTATAATAACCCATCGGCAAGTACACACACTTGCGACACTTGTCAATCCCCATGACGACACTTCCTTATAGAGCAATAACACATCTCTAATAAGGGTACAATAAATATATATGAAATACATTCCGAAGTTACATATACATCAACAGTAGCAAGAGAAATGCCTAGGATAAATGCAGCACTGAAAAATCGGCAAGCAAACCATCAAACTTCTATGGTCAAGATAGAAGGTATGATACAAAACAAATCTATTTCCAATTTAATAGATCGAGGTGCAAGTTTGAGTTACATATTACCTAATTTAGTTAAAAGTTGCAAGTTAAAGGTAGAAAAATTTGATAACTCGTGGTTAGTTCAGTTAGCAAGAGGCACCAAAAGAAAAGCTACATAGTTTGTCAAAAGTTGTGATTTACTTATGAATCAGTTGAAGATGCAAATTAAATTGAATTTTTTTCCATTAGGGTCATATGATGTATTAATTGGCATGGACTGACTTGAATAACATAGAGTAATACTTAACTGTTATGAAAAGTCTTTTACTTGTATGAATAATGAACGAAATACTAAAACAATAAAAGGAATTCCTAAAAAAACATCTGTGAGACAAATTTATGATTTACAAGTAAAGAAAGCAGTAAGAAAGGGCTGTAAAATGTTTGTTATGAATGTGATTAATGATGAATGTTCATCTAAGGAAGATAAGATAAAACTGGAAGACATACCTATTCTTGAGGACTTTTCTGATGTATTCCCGGAATAAATTCCAGGACTACCTCTGAAAAGGGAACTTGATTTCACCATTGAGTTAGTACCAGGTGTGGTACCAAACTCAAAGGCTCCTTACAAAATGAATATTCTAGAATTAAATGAACTAAAATCTCAGTTGAAAGAATTAATAGATAAGAACTACATAAGGCCAAGCGTGTCTCCTTGCGGAGCACCGGTTATCTTTGTTAAAAAGAAGGATGGTACCTTGCGACTGTGCATATATTACTGTCAACTTAATAAAATGACTACTAAAAATCAATATCCCTTGCCCCGCATTGACGATCTATTCGATCAGATACGTAGAGCATAGATATTCACTAAATTTGACTTGAGGGCTAGATATCATCAAGTTAAAATAAAGGATGAAGACATTTTTAAAACAGCCTTCAGGACTCATTATGGACACTACGAGTTCGTAGTTATGCCTTTTGGGCTAACTAATGCACTGGTAGTCTTCATGTGTTTAATGAATAATGTTATGCATAAGTACCTAGATAAGTTTGTAATTGTGTTCATTGATGATAATCTAATTTATTCAAAAACTAAAGAAGAACATGACAAACACTTATGAATAATTCTGCAAGTTTTAAGAGAACATCATCTTTATGAATAATGTGACTTTTATAAAGATAAAATACATTACTTAGGTCACATAATATCTAAAGACGGAATTTCCTTTGACCCAGATAAAATAAGAGCAATTAAAGAGTGGCCTTCCCTTAAAGACGTAAGTGATGTATGGTCATTTATGGGGATAATAGGTTACTATAGAAAGTTTATTGAAGGATTCTCTAGAATTGCAAATCCCATAATTTATTTGTAGAAGAAAGGAAAGAAATTCGCCTGGGATAAAAAATCCGAAGAAATTTCTGAGAATTTAAAAGAATTATTAACAACAACACCTATATTAAAAATTCTTGATCGCAATAAGGACTTCGTTCTATGCACTGATACATGCAACGATTGACTTGGTGGGGTCTTAACTCAAGAAGGTCATGTTATTGCTTATGAGTCTAGGAAGTTAAAAATCCACGAAAATAACTACACAAATTATGATTTAGAGTTGGAAGCCATGATACAAGCACTAAAAATGTGGCGCCATCACTTGATTGGAAGAAATTTTTCACTAATGACAGGTAATAAAGGTTTAAAATACTTGTTGGATCAAACAAATCTTAACGCAAGGCAAGCTGGGTGGCTAGCTTTCCTTAGCAAATACGATTTCGAGATTTGACACATTAAGGGTAAAGAAAACAAAGTTGTTGATGCCTTGAGCATAAATGTCAAATTAAGTTTTGCGGTAGCAATCAACACATTTAAAACGGATCTGGAAAACCAGATCAAAGAAGAATTAAACAAGATGAAAATTATCAGAAATTGTATGATAAAGTTACTGAAAATTTATCTCAAAATTTAATAATAGATTACAGTATTAATGAAAAGGGTTTAATGACTTATAAAAATAGAATTTATGTACCTAATGTGTCAAAATTTAAACTATTGATTTTGGATGTAGTCCATAAAAGTATTTATTCCGTACACCCTGGTTATCATAAAATGATAACTATGCTAAGAAAGGATTACTTTTGGCCCAACATTAAGAATGAGGTGGCCGAATACATAGCTAGATGTTTTGAATGTCAGACAATTAAGGATGAACATCAACACCTAGCTGGCCTATTGCAGCCATTGCCAATTCCAGAATGGAAATGGAAAATTATAAGTATTGATTTTATAACAAGTTTACCTAAGAAGCAGAAACATAATGACTCCATAATGGTGGTTGTGGATAAACTTAGTAAATCTACTCATTTTATTCCAGTTAAGACTACTTTTAAAGTTGCTAACATTGCAGATGTGTTTATGAATCAAATCTTCCGCTTACACGGGATTCCAAAGGTAATTATTTCTGATCGAGATTCTAAGTTTACTGGAAATTTCTGGACAACATTATTTAAAGGTCTAAATACTATGTTAAATTTCAGTACTTCCTTTCACCCACAAAGTAACGGGAAAACTGAAAGGGTTAATCATATTTTAGAAGACATGTTAAGAATGTATGTTAAAGATCAACCAACTAAGTGGGAAGACTATTTTCATTTAGATGAATTTGCTTACAATAACCATTATCAAGCATCTGCTAGACTTAGTCCATTTAAGATTTTATGTGGAAGGAAATGTACTACTCCTATTTCTTGGGATAATACTGTTGAGAGATTAATGTTAGGACCAGATTTGTTAAGAGATATGGAACTAACCGTGAAACAGGTACAAGGAAATTTAAAAATTGCACAAGATAGACAAAAATGTTACGCAGATCTTAAACAAACTGAAAGAGAATTTCAGGTTGGAGATCATGTCTTTGTAAAGGTAAAACCCAAGAAAAGTTCTTTTAAGCTTGGGAGTGGTGCTAAACTAGCGCCAAGGTACTGTGGGCCATTCGAAGTCCTATCAAGGATTGGACTAGTTGCATATCAGTTGGATTTACCATCTAACTTAAGAATCCATAATGTTTTTCACATTTCTATTTCAAAGAAGTATGTGCATGATGCTACTCATGTGTTGATGAAGCTACTTGGGAATTGGAAAGTAATATCCGGGCAGCATATCCAATTCTGTTCTAGGGAGGCTCTGATGAAGAATAAGCAACATCAAGGATGATGTTGAGCTTAAGTGGGGGTGTTTGTAACATACCCATTACTTGAAACATTTTATGCTTAAGAAAAACATTATCTTAACTTTTATTGTAAAGTTTTATATTTGGCCAAGTGGCGAGGGATGACTATAATTACACAATATCATTATTTAATAAAATAAAATAGGAGATACTCACCAAAAGAGACTGTTGAAAGAGTGTTTACTAACCCACTAGGTGGAATGAAATCTAGGGTAGAAGGGACAAGTGGCAGCATCAGGAACTCAGTAACTAGCTATTGTTATGGGACAACTGCCTTGAGTTGTGGTCAAAGTTCCCTGAAAGATGGTACTAGAGCTTGAGGCTCATTTAATTGGAAACTGGACACTAAAAGACCTAGCCATCTTTATAAGCCATCAAATTTGAGCAGAGGCTCACACTTTTTTTGACGAGAAAATTTACCTTGTGGTTCTGTTGTATGCACACAAGATATTCAGTGAGGGGAAGCTATGTTTTGAGTTGTATTGTAAGTATGTTTCACTTCTGTTGACTACAGAGTTTTCTTTCTGATTGCAGAGGTTTATTTTGAGGTGTATTGCAAGTCTCCATTGATTTCTGGAAGTACAACCTGATTGCCTTGCTTCTACACAGAGTCTTCTACCTAGTGGTTTAGTAAACAGGCTCGGGGGTACGAAGGAGCAAGTGATATTGGTTGCTTCTTCTGGAGAAGGTTGGGAGGAACAAGCCCCTTTGGGTGTTTGTCCACTCCATCTACGTTATCAGGTTCTACTTGTTATTTTGTAATATCTCGAATTTTGGACTGACTCTTTTATGATGTTATATTGGGCCACGGCCCCAGCACCTATGATTTATTCTGATTATTGGGCATAATCCCTAGTACACATGATTTATTCTTTTGTAGACTGACATATTGGGCATGGACCCTGACTAAATTTCATTACTTGATTATATACTGGGCAAGGAATCCCCAATGTTCTTATTATGTTTTGATGTGGGTACAAAACCCTAATATACTGAGATGACCTTTTCTTGCATACTATGCAGTGATGTGAATGACATAATTGACTTATATGGTGTGTTGAGCGTGGACTCATAAACTAACAATTACCTATGTATTGGGAAAAATCCCCGATGTATCGAGAGGAAATATGATGTACTAAGAGTAAGCCCTGATGTACATTGAGTGTTGGGCATAAACCTTGGAACATTCCAAGCTTGATAAACAAATACCGGATCTGAGACAACTTAAATATTCTAGATGTGCCTCAACCACATTCTAGCACTAGTGTTGAGCAGGGACTCTGTAATTGCACTAGTGTAACGCCCATGTGAGAGTGTTGAGTTAAATGGCTCTCAAGAGCACTCGGGGTTACAGAGTTTCAAATTGTTGAGTCGGAAAGACTCTAAATAGCACTTTTATCACATCTATTTAATCTGGTTAAATGATTCATCTTTTATCTATCATCACCTACTGCGGGAGCTACCATGTTAAATGAGGGAATTCGACATGAAAGAGAGAGACTAGAGGTGCCTAACCAAGCCACTGAAAGACCGTCCAAAGAAGTGGACCGTATCCCTAAATTGTTAAACAAGTATCTTCTGAAGAAACAAGATTTAATATTATTATTAAGAATTTAAACAAATAATAATGTGATTATTTATTTATAAAAAAAGGACTCTTTACAAGCACATAGTTAGGCATAATGGGATGCCACATTAATTTAAATATTAATGAAGTATTAATATTTAATGGGCAGCCACCTTGGCAACTAATATTAATAGTACGCTAATACTTGGATAGAAATACTACTATGGAAATGATGATTTAGTTAATATTATTATTGATTGTTAAAATAAATAATGTATTAACAACTAAATAGAAGTATAATTATTATTAGGATAATTCTTGTTATTATAGTTATTATGGAAAGTTTAAATTAATCACTCATAACTAAAACAAAGGAAGAGTCCTAGTTCAAGAGAACTAATTATTAAATAATTTAACTTCTTTTAAATAAATATCAATTATTTAATTTAAAGAAACTGTTGTTCCAACAGTCCAAGTTAAAGACTCCCCTACTTAAAGAGGGAAGATCCCAAGTTTTGAGATCATCTTCTTTTATTATCATTCTCTTATGGTAATCAGAGAAAGGCATTCTGCTCCAAGAAACTGAAGTAGCCTCACCTAATAATTTCCAGATCTAAACCAACAGTGGACCTAGGCTCTCTCTCTCTCTCATTGCATGTTGGAACCAATCTCCAGGGGATCCAAATAGAACCAGGAACGGATCAAGGGTCAAGGTTGGGAGGAACGTGGTAGCCCCAAAGTAATTTGTCCAGGTCAGCTGAGTTTAGAGGGATCTACACTAATCATTGTTTGAGTGTACAGGTGACTTCAGGAAGGGAGCAAGCTACCAGCAATCAGGTATGATATATGAACTCTCCATTTTATGCTAACAAATTAGATGGTTAGATAAGTAACACAGGGTGCTTCCCCAACATCCTTTGGCATTACCTTTCATTTACCCTAGTGTCATTTAAATATAGACTTTCTGATAGGATTAAATAGAAAGCTTTGTGTAAGTTGGAATTACGTATCTAGTGAAGTTTTGCTTAGCAAAATATCTAGCAGGTCTAGCTATGCTATCCTGTGCTAGAAACTACATGCTGGAGCAAGCTTAGGGTTATTATATAGTTTTAACACTTATGTTTTTTCTACCTGAATCGTTTATAACTTCGTAGTACAAAGATTATTTAGGTCTTCTTGAAAACACTTATTATCATACCTTTCATGTTTAAAGAATCATTATTAGTCGTTTGCTTTCCATCCTGTAAAACTAGATATATTTCCACATGTAAAAATCTAAATGATTCTTACCAGCAGCCAACTACTTACAAAGACAACACATCAGGCATTGTAGGAGTTACATTTGATAAAACATGGACATAGTCAATTAAAATTATAACCAACTTCACAAGCTTTTGGAACCCCAACGACTATTGTTTCAAGGATCAACAACCCATAGTACACGTAGTTTTCTCCCTATCATTTTCTTTAAAAAAAAGAAATGTATCAACCTACTGGTCAAGGGATCGAACCCCACCCCTGACTTTCCATTTGAACCTTCTATCATAACTAAACGCTACAGCATAGTATTAACCTAGAAACCCATTGTTTTTTTTTAAGAGCAAAGCATTAAGCAGCTAGGATTACCATTCCCAACTAAACATAGGAGATTGTTACACGACCCCTCTTTACAACAAAAGAGTTTTACAATCAACGGCACCATAGCCTTGTTGTTCTAGTTAAAAACCAGAATACATTAGCATTCATTCAAACATTATTTTGTTAAATGCAGGAACTGGGATCGAATCCCTCTATCATTTCACTCACCCAAAACCTTTCTAGGTTCTACCTTTTTGCATTCCTAGGAACACCGTAGTGAAAACCCAATCCCAATGATTTCAGATATATCACATTCATTTTCTGGGTTACGAACTAGCACATCAATGTTAAAATCGAGAAAACCACAGGGTAGCACAGCCATGGCATATAAACATAGAATTTCACACAATTCTTATATCATGTTAATAACGAATTCAAAACCATTTAGAAATGTAGATTATGGTGGGACTGTTCAAATCCTCAAACCCATACAAACAAAGTCTATCATTCACTTAAACAAATTCGAGAGCTTCCATAAAGTCCAATAACCCAAACCATGATATCGTGCTCCATTCAAAATAGTGAGATACATTTAAATTACAAGTCTAGCCAGAAGGAGACCTTCAGACTTCAAATATCTAGTGAGCCAAGGGGCTCAATGAAGCCTTCCAAAAAACATAAATACAGTACCCCTATCACAACAACAAGAGGAAAGAGCGATGACGGCAAGAACCTGGACTTACCCATGAAATCGAATAACTTGACTATCCACTGTAGCGCACACAGAAGTGCCCGCTAATCTTCACCTGTCAATTAAAATCATGCTCTGGTTAAACCTTGAGAAGTATAGATAACCAGCAAACATCTAATGAAGTAAAGATAGCAAAATAAATGATGGGAAGAGAGACATCACCTGAGCTATGGTAGTTTGTTGCCTTGCCCCATCACTTCAGCAGTTACCAGGTGCACTGACCATGAGCATAGCTCAAGTTAGGCATGAAAACCCTCACCAAAACAGAAGAAAAATGCAACACAGGTGGAACCAAGACAAATGAAGATGAAGAATGACCTTCACTAGTGCCAAACCCCAATACATTAAACCCTCATGCCAGCTAGTCTCACCATGCATGTATCATGGGGGACATCTATTATCCATCAATTCACATTAAATGCAGATCGATTTAAGTCCAAACACCATTGTATATGGTTGTAGGATTATTTCAACGACTATGATAGTTGCAAGCCAGCTTTCCATAGTTTTTACACTAAGAATAGTATAACATTATATCATAATTGTTAAACCATAGCCATATACACTAGGTCCTTCACATTCTTTTATGGCCCTATACTTCAAACACTTAATTCGCTAGTACATGGTAGTGGGCTAACCCAAGAACAGTTTGTCCATAGAAATACCTACACACAGTCAAGGAATAGATACATTAGCAAAATGCTAAGTAATACCAAATCCTTCCCAGGTTACCCTTACCTCTCGGCAGCTCTGCCGGGGGTACTTCTTCCCTTGTTATCAAACCATCAGTGCCCCACCATGGGCTTTAACTTTCTTCAACAAGATTTCCACATCACCTGAGGTAACAAGAGACGTTTATAAATATGTACAAGGGTCTTTAAAACAATAAGTTCCTTTTTAATGCTTTAGTATTGGTATATTGACCATAAAGTTACCTTACATACTGCTTATCGCTTTCGCCAAGCCAAAGAGACTTACAACCAAGTAAGATTATATTATTCAGGAAAAAGAATTTAGATATCCAAGTTACCACAAACAATTACTGCTGCATATCATCACTTTTTGTCTAGATATTAAAGTATTAGAAAAATTTTGAAATTTTACTAATTTTTGGGATATTACATATTTCATTACTAGTAATTATAACTTATTGTATTTTTGGGTTATTGTTTTCTAAATATTGTTAGTTATTACTAATCAGATTGAAATCAATTATTTTCTGAACTATATGAAGAAGCAATCTGATAATGATAGATTAAAATACTTCCCTGTATTCTTCCACACACTGTCTTTGTGTCGTACTCTAGTGCAGGGAAGGGTGTTTAAAAATAGATAAATGATATGCAATAGATAGAATGATTGAATAGATAAACTCAGTTATGTTTCCTGTATTTTCCTTATTTGTTTACAATATGCAATAGATAGAATGATTGAATATATAACTTTGTTATGTTTCCTGTATTTTCCTTATCTGTTTACAATTGCAAATAAAATATCTTATGTCTCAGTCATAGAAAAACATAGCAACATTTACTTTATTCAGACATTGTAATATCATTACGTTCATAGCAACATAAGTAAGATACATAAACATTTCCCAATTTCTGCACAAAAACCTAAAGTACAGTTATAGGTTAACTATTCCTTTCAGAATACGAATAGTGTACACATTTTTCCTCTTACTATTTTCTCTTAGTTATGCATTATAAATACTAGCAATAATCAACATCCATAGTTTAGATTTTCTTAAAACAAAGTATGATCGGAATTTACTGCAATATAGAACAAAACCAAACACATCGATTATATAGTACTACTATTACATTTATGTATCATTGATACTATAATTTAAATAAAATGCAAAGCAACTTTCATTTAGGGCAAATTCCCAAAGTCTCAACCCTAGCTATTTCAAGTAATAATAGGATAACCTTTCATCACTTTAAACAAATCAAATGGAATTTATAAGAAAGAGCTTGATAACACGAAGACTAACTCTATATTGTATTCCTATAGAGATGTTATTATTCCTCTATACGGAATTGTTTGTATTCCTATAGAGATGTTATTATTCCTCTACATGGAAGTGTTGTCATCTATATTGTAAGTGTCGTAACTTATACTTGATGGGTTATTAGACCACCTTGTTGGGGTCGGCCCTGTATAAGTCATGTGGGTCGAAGGGTTATTAGACCACCCTATTGGGGGTTGGCCATGTGGGTCAAAGGGTTATTAGACCACCCTATTGGGTGTTGTCCCAGTCAGCATTATGTTAAGTGGTTAAGTTGAGGCTAACCTAGTTGAGTAAAGGTCAAGTCAAGTTAGTGTATAAATAGAGAGTGTGTCGCTCTGATTTTACACATTCTATTCTCTCTCATACTCTCGGGAGAGTGGCGCACTTGTGGAGGAGGAGAAAATGCTGCTAGGATATGTCTATCCCTTATGCTTGGGTTGTATCATTGCTCTATCTATCTCTGAGGAAGTTATTGGGGTTTTTCACCTTTGTGGTTTTCCCCAAGTAAACTATGTGTCTCTTGTGTGCTTGCATTATTGTGTTCATGATTGATATGCTGTATATATGTTGTACATGTTGTTCTCTCAGTTAAGATCCTAGATGAGATTGAAGTAAATTTTGAAAAACTAACATGGTATCAGAGCTAGCCTAAAAGAAGGCATGGTATGGCATGTATGACACTTGTTGCACTTACGATGCTAGGGCTTGATATAGCAAAAACTAGTCATCATAGCACTTTCGCTATAAATACATTTTGGCGAGGTTTCAGCATCTGAAAATTCTACAAGACGATGCTAAGATCCCCATGTACCTTTTGTCCAAAGGATAATCTCTAATTCGTTGCGCTTTGTGATTTATGGTCTATACAATATAGGGTTTTTGCTTCTTTCAGATCTTAGTCAAAAACATGTGACCTTGGAAAAAAGGTCATAACTTGGGCTAGGAGGCTCCAAATGAAACTTCGTAAAAAGTGACAGGTAGTGCATGGACAGAAATTTCTCAGGTAATGTTTTCAGAGGCCGAAACTGAACCAGTTACACGTGGCATGCCGTACAAGTTCGCTCTCCTGTTTTATCCCATAAACAGGTCATGTTGCGACACTTGGCATAACTCTCTCTCAGAAAATCCATTTGAGGTCAGACCTATGGGGTTGGAAAGATGACAGGTCGGGATATAAAAAAAAAACATTTCACGCCCTGTGGATCGAAAGGTTTGGAGTTACACTAGAAACAATCAGGTACATATTTCTATCAAAAGAAAATTATTTTTGACTGCCTTCATTCATGGCTTCCAAAATTTAGGGTTTCAGAGAAAGTTGGAATTTTTGTAATCAGAACGTACGGCTGAATGCCACTCATCAAAATAGAAATTGAGAGACCAAGATCAGAATTTTTGGTTCGGAAGAAGGCCGGGCTTGATCAGACCCTAGTTCAGGACTTTGATAAAAAAAAGTGAAAAATTAGGGCTTCTACAAAAATGGGAATTTTTGAAATCTGTGACCATGGTTGGAAGCTCCTTAGAAAAATATAAGCCTAGAGCTTTGGATCGAACCTTTTGACTAGGTAGAAGGGTGGGATTTATCAAACCCTAGTTCGAGGTCATGTCTAGAGAATCCAGAAGCTTCTAAGGAAAATTTGAGGAGTGAAACTTTACAGTTTTCAAATTCTGAATATACCGGCTTGATCAGCTCAAGAAGGCACATCTTTCTATCCTTTCAGAAGTTTGAAATTCAAAGTTTGAATTTTTAGGGTTTCTCTGACAAACCCTAATCCAGCTCCAGATCCAGTTCCTACAAATCAAGTGGATTGGGTTAATCCTAGAAGAGAATGGATTGGTCACCTGCATAAGTGAAGAAGTTCCTATTTCAGAGGGAGATGAGGCTAAGACCTTACATAAGAAGATTACAAGAAATCTCGACAGGTATGACTTATCCAGGTATGTTTCGAGATTTGTTCATGATTAAGTTTATGATATGTTTGTCTTCATATTACTATGGTTAGTACAATCTTGATTAAATTTAGACTTGTCGTATCACCTTAATAAAATTATGAATGCATGATAGAAGATATTCATTGATTAGGGTGTTGACACTTATGATTGTACTAATACATTATGGTGTTGTATGAGGTTTATGTTTTCCACTAACATGAAAGGTACACCAAGAAAGACAAATCATGTTCCAGTTCAAGAACATATGATTATGGTGACATGAAGACAAGGATTTATCCATTGTCATGGATCACTTAGAAGATCTACTTACGAGATATGTATAACTTGGTTCTATAATGGTTAATGTTAAATTTTCAGAATTTACTTCAATTTTATCTAGGATCTTAACTGAGAGAACAACATGTACAGCATATCAATCATGGACATAATAATGCAAGCACACAAGAGGCATAGATTTTACTTGGGGAAAACCATAAAGGTGAAAAACCCCAATAACTTCCTCAGAGATAGATAGAGCAATGATACAACCAGAATACAAGAGATAGTCTTCTCCTAGCAGCAGAGCCTCCTCCTCCACAAGTGCGCCACTCTCCCAAGTGTGAGTGAGAGAATATAATGTGTAAAATGAGAGAGACACGCTCTCTATTTATACACTAACTTGACTTGACCTTTACTCAACTAGGTCGGCCTCAACTTAACCACTTAACATAATGCTGACTAGGCCGACCCCCACTAGGGTGGTCTAATAACCCTTTGACCCACATGGCCAACCCCCAATAAGGTGGTTTAATAACCTTTTGACCCACATGACTTATACATGGCCGACCCCAACAAGGTGGTCTAATAAGCCATCAAGTATAAGTTACGACACTTACAATATAAATGACAACACTTCCGTATAGAGGAATAATAACATCTCTATAGGAATACAATATACATATATGTGAAATACATTGCGAATTTACATATACATCAACACTCCCTCTTAACAAGGAAGGTATTTCTCGACACAGGTCTTCTAGCACAAGTCATCTTCTCTGGATCATCATCACTGCTGCTGCTATCTCAATCAATCTATGAATCTACTCGTCATAGGAAGTTCTACAGAGCCAGTCTTTTTTCATACTGGATGTAGGCCCACCACCTGCAGGTCTTCGTCATCACTGGCCATACAATGGAAATCTCAGGACTTATTACGTGCATCACAAAACCTTAAAAGAGTCTCTTGACTAGCAAGAACCCTAAAGAGCATCTGAGGCCTTTCATCCTGTCCAGATCTCCAGGACTTATTACATGTGACCCCACCACAAAATCTCGAAAGAGAATCCTAGGACTGATTACGAGCACAAGGCTCAACCTATGAGATCTCCCAGGGCACAAATTACATGTGGTCACCACAAGACCTCGAAAGAGCATCCTAGGACTGATTATAAGAACAAGGCTCAACCTATCGGATCTCCCAGGGTAAAAATTACATGTGGTCATGGCAAAACCTTGAAAGAGCATCCTAGGACTGATTACAAGCACACGACTCAACCTATCGGATCTCCCAGGGCACAAATTACATGCCATAGGACAAAACCTCGAAAGACCATCTACCAGATATCCCAGGGCACAAATTACATGCCATTAGGAAAACCTCGAAAGGCTATCTGTAGATCTCCCAAGGCACAAATTATATGTCCCCCCAAGCAAAACTTCAAAAGAGCATTTGCCAAATATCCCAGGGTACAAATTGCATGCCATAGGCAAAACCTCGAAAGACTATATGCAAATCTCCCAGGGCACAAATTACATGCTTATCTGCACAACTTGTTACACGGCTACAGAGTATCAACTTGATACTCACCATACATCATCCTGATGTACACATGATCATCCTGATCATCATCACTGCAACATCCTATTGCATGTCATCTAGAGCAACATCATGAAGCTCGTCATCCATGATCATCAACATCATACAATGCATCTACCTAATGCATACCAAGTATCTACCTCATACATATCATCATACATGATCCACCTTATACAAATACAAATACATGATACATATCACCATACATGATCCACCTAATCATACAATGTATCCACCTGATACATATATAGATACATGGTCCAAGCATCCAACATGATGCATATACAAAAATACATACAAGTGATCCAACTGATCATATCCATCATCCAACATGATGCGTACATACATATAAATGATCCATCTGATCATATCCAGCATCCAACATGATGCATACATACATATACATATAAATGATCCAACTGATCATATCCAGCATCCAACATGATGCATACATACATATAAATGATCCAACTGATCATATCCAGCATCCAACATTATGCGTACATACATATACATATAATTGATCCAACCAATCATATCCAACATCAAACATGATGCATACATATAGCAGTAACTGGAGCATCGTCTTGATGCTCATCATCCAACGGTCACATCCACAGCCATGTGAAAGATCCTCCTTCCAACATGCTTGGAATGGCTTCTGCAAATGTGTCCATCACTTTTTCCTTGAAGTGTCATCAATCTGAAGAACACCAAGCCTCTCCCTGAAGTACTCGAACTTCACCCTGGCTAGTGGCTTCGTCAGCACATCTGCAATCTGCTCATCCATCGCAATATACAGGAGCTTCACGGCTCCTCTCTGCACCATATCCCTAAAATAGTGATATTTGATCTCTATGTGTTTCAACTTGTCATGAAACACTGGGTTCTCAAATAGCTTCACACAACTATAGTTATCACAAAAGATACCAGTAGCATCCAATGGGAGATCAAATAACTCAGACAGTAGCTTCCGTAGCCATACTGCCTCATGACTAGCTGAAGAGGCTGCAACATACTTTGCCTCAGCTGTACTCAGTGCTATGCAGGACTGCTTCCTGCTAAACTAAGAGATCACACCTGATCCCTATCTGTAGCGCTACCTGCCCAATCTGAATCAACATAACCCTACAGGTTAAACTTTTGATTCGCTTCATACTTGAGACCATAATCCACTATACCCTTCAGGTACCTCAGAACATGCTTTACAGCAACCAGGTGAACACTACTTGGATCCATCAGGAACTGGCTCAATGTGTTCACTGCAAAGCAAATATTTGGTCTCATGTTCGTCAGGTACATCAAGGACCCAATCATCTTATGATACATAGAGACATCAACTGGATCAGATGAAGCATCACAAAGAAGCTTCAAATTTGATGCCATAGGTGTGGCCATGGCCTTGCAATTCATCATCCCAAACCTCTTCAGGATCTCTATTGCATACTTCCCTTGTCCAACGAAGATTCCATCTGCACTCTGCCACACCTCCATGGCAAAAAAACAAATAGTGCATCATCCCCAAGTTCTTCATCTCAAACACGGCAGCAAGCTTCCGCTGTGTGTCGGCAATCAATCTGTCATCTCCTGTTACAAATAGGTCATCCACATACAGGAGTAGAATTACAGGATTCCCTTCCTCAACCTTGTAGTAAAGGTTGGAATCCACTTCACTCTTGGTAAAGCCCAAACTGGATAGAAAGTTGTCTATCCTACCAAGTTCTGCACACATATATGACTACACCATTTAAGAAGGTTGTCTTGAAATCCATCTCGTGTATCTTCTATTTCATCACTTTTATATTTCTCTATGCTGCCATCTGCAGCATGCTTGATATGATAGTTCCATTTGGAAGTCACAACAGACTTCCCTTCAGCTCTTGGGACCACATCCCAAATATCGTTCTTCACGATCGACGGATCATGGCCTTCTTCCCGTATCCTGGGAATTTCAATATCTTCAATAGATAATTTTGTTGCTTGAACAAATGTTGTAGTCCTTCTTTTGTAGGTGAAGGTATACAGTCTTTTCTACAAAAAAAGTTAAATTGCATGATTAGAAACATCTCATAATTTTCAGACAAATTCTTGCACATAAAGAAATATGTCATACAGTCATGCAATTATCTTAGCCAATGCTTCAATACAACATTTATCCATGTTCCACAACTTTCTAGATGCCTTCCAGTCTCTACCATAACATTGTTAAGAGTTTGCACTACTCCCAACATGTCAGCAAAGAGGTTTCATTCTAGATAAGTAGCACTGGAATGTTGTACATTTCCATAGGCCACTTACCCATCACATGCATATTAGTAATATACTGTTCATTAATGCAATCATTCTAATATGCACAATACATATCCTAAGTCTAGGAACATGAACATATACATCATTGAACAATTTTATTTAAACAAACAAATATGCAAGAAATGATAATTAAAAATACTTATCTTTGTTTGGTTGGTGGGTGGACTCCCTCTGAGTCTTTGCTTCCTTGCAGGAGCTGCTGAAGAAGCTTCTTATACACCTTTCTGTTGTGGAATGTAGAAAGATGGTCAACTCCCTCTGAATATCTACATCCTTGCAGAAACTACTGAAGTGTGCTCCTTTGCTTTCTTGCAGGAACAACTGGAGTGTGCTCCCTCTTGATATTTGCTTCCTAGATTACCTGTCCGTGAACTTACATCCATCCTTAATCACTATGCATGCTTATTAGTATCATCATTGTGTTATCCTTGAGGTCTCATACATAATCACACATTTATTAGTATAATCTTAATACTATCAAAACACAATAATCTTAAACATGCATAGTCATGATCATTCACAGATAATAAACATTACTATTCAAGGTTTCAGGGAAGTCTTCTTTTACTCATGCATATTCTTATTTGATCATAAGACTCTTATGATTAGTTAAATCATCAATGCATAAACCCGTGATTACTCAAACCTATACCTTCATGATTCTTCTGGTTAGTCATATCATCAATTATGGTACGAAACATAATATGCATACAGCCATGACTATTCAAACCTATGACTTCATGAATAATCATTATCAACAACACAATAGTATAAGATCCTAACACAAGGTAGGATTCTAGCTTGATATAGGAAAAACATACCTAGATTGGCATGCTAGCTAGTTATGTCTAACATACCCGCATAATGTCTTCTGGTTCTCTTCAGTGACTTTTTCTAGTAACTTGCATGTCTCATAGGTTAACCATTATAGGACCAAGTTATACATACCTCGAAAGTAGATCTTCTATGTCATCCATGACAATGGATGAATCTTTGTCTTCATGTCACCATGATCATATGTTCTTGAAGTAGAACATGATTTGTCTTTCTTGGTGTACCTTTTATGTTAGCGAACAACATAAACCTCATACAACATCACAATACATTAATACATTCATAAGTGTCAAAACCTTAATCAATGAATATCTTCTATTAAGGTGATATGACAAGTCTAGTAATTAATCAAGATTGTACTGTAATGATATGAAGACAAGCATATGATAAAATTAACCATGAAACATACCTGTAAGCCATACCTATCAAGATTGCTTGTAATATTCTTATGGAAGGCCTTAGCCTCATCTCCCTCTGAGACAGAAACTTCTTCACTTATGCAGGTGACCAATCCATTTTCTTCTAGGATTAACCCAATCCACTTGATTTGCAAAAACTGGACCTAGAGTTGGATTAGGGTTTGTCAAAGAAACCCCAAAAATTGAAACTTTCAATTTCAAACTTCCGAAAGGATAGAAATATCCACCATGATGAGCTAATCAAGTTGGTATATTCAGAATTTGAAAACTGTAAAATTTCACCCCTCGAAATTGCCTTTTAGATTTCTGGATTCACTAGGGAGGACCTTGAATTAGGTTTTGAGTTTTTCGTAGCTTCACCCAACCAAAATATTCGATTCAAAGCTCAAAGATTCTATTTCTCTAAGGAGCTTCCAGGTGTGGTCACATATTTCCAAAATTCCAATTTTTGCAGAAGCCCTAATTTTCCATCTTTCTGATCAAAGTCCTGAACTGGGGTTTGATCAAGCCCGACCTTCTGCCCAACCAAAAAATCTGATAGTGGTCTCTAAATTTTGATTTTGATGAGTAGCATCCAGCCATGGTCTCCGATTTCAAAAATTCCAACTTTCTCTGAAGCCCTAAATTCCGGAAGCCATGAATGAAGGTGCTCAAAAATAATTCTGTTTTGACAGAAATATGTACCTGATTGTTTCTGGTGTAACTCCGAACTTTTCGATGCACAGGGTTTGAACAATTTTCCAAATATATCCCGCCCTATTATCTTTCCATCCCGATAGGTCTGACCTCAATTGGATTTTCTGAGAGAGAGTTATGCCAAGTGTTGCAATGTGACCTGTTTATGGGATAATACAGGAGAGTGAACTTGTATGGAGTTCCATGTGTCATTGGTTCAACTTCGGCCTCTGAAAACGTTTTCTGAGATATTAAAGTCTGTGTACTACTTGTCACTTTTTACGAAATTTCATTTGGAGCTGCCTATCCCAAGTTATGACCTTTTTCCCAAGGTCACCTGCTTTTGACTCAGATCTGGAAGAGGCAAAAACCCTATATTGTACAGATCATAAATCACAAATTACAACGAATTAGAGGTTTTCCTTTGAACACAAGGTACATGGGGATCTGAGCTTCGACCTGTAAAATTTTCAGATCCGAAAACATCGCCAAAATGGATTTATAGTGAAAGTGCTACGATGACTAGTTTTTGCTATATCAAGCCCTAGCATCGTAAGTGCGACAAGTGTCATACATGCCATATCATGCCTTCTTTCAGGCTAGCTCTGATACCATGTTAAATTTTCATAATTTACTTCAATTTGATCTAGGATCTTCACTGAGAGAACAACATGTACAGCATATCAATCATGGACATAATAATGCAAGCACACAAGAGACACAGATTTTACTTGGGGAAAACCATAAAGGTGAAAAACCCCAATAACTTCCTCAGAGATAGATAGAGCAATGATACAACAAGAATACAAGAGATAGTCTTCTCCTAGCAACAGCACCTTCTCCTCCACAAGTGCGCCACTCTCCCAAGTGTGAGTGAGATAATAGAATGTGTAAAATGAGAGAGACACGCGCTCTATTTATACACTAACTTGACTTGACCTTTACTCAACTAGGTCGACCTCAACTTAACCACTTAACATAATGCTGACTGGGCCGACCCCCACTAGGGTGGTCTAATAACACTTTGACCCACATGGCCAACCCCCAATAGGGTGGTCTAATAACCTTTTGACCCACATGACTTATACAGGGCCGACCCCAACAAGGTGGTCTGATAACCCATCAAGTATAAGTTGCGACACTTATAATATAAATGACAACACTTCCGTATAGAGGAATAATAACATCTATATAGGAATTCAATATACATATATGTGAAATACATTCCGAAGTTACATATACATCAACATTTAACTTATGAGATATGAAGGTTACTAGCACAAGTCATTGAAGACAACAAGAAGACATCATGTGGGTATGTTAGACATAACTAGCTAACATACTAATCCAGGTATGTTTTTCCTATATCAAGTTAGAATCCTACCTTGTGATAGGATCTCTTATATAAGTATACATGGCATGATTGATAATGATTATTCATAGGTTTGAATAATCATGGGTGTATGCTTATTATGTTTCTTACCTTAATTGTTGATATGACTAACCAGAAGAGTCATAAAAGTATAGGTTTGAGTAATCACGGGTTTAGGCATATTATGTTTCTTACTTTAATTTATGATATGACTAACCATAAGAGTCCTTGAATGCTAATGCTTATTATTTCTGTTTGAAATGATCATGACTATACATGCTTAAGATTATTGTGTTTTGATAGTATTGAGAATATACTAATAAATGTATGATTATGTATGATATCTCGAGGATATCACAATAATGATACTTGTAAGCATGCATAGTGATTGGGATGGATATAAGTTCAAGGACAGGTAATCCAGGAAGCAAAGATCAAGAGCGAGCACACTCCAGTAGTTTTGCAAGGATGCAGATATTCAGAGGGAGTCGACCACTTCTCACAATCCACATTAGGGTGGAGTTGCAAAGATTCAGAGGGAGTCCACCCAACAACCAAACAAAGATAAGTATTTGAATTGTCATTTCTTACATATTTGTTTGTTTAAATAATGTTGTTCAAATGATGTATATACTCATGTTCCTAGAATTAGGTTGTGTATTATGCATATTAGAATAGTTGCATTGATTAATAGTATACTACTAATATACATGGGTAAGTAGCCAATGGCACTGTACAACATTCCATTGCTACTTATCTAGAATGAAGCCTCTTTGGTGACATGTTGGGAGTTGTGCACACTCTTAACAAAGTTCTGGTAGAGATTGGAAGGCATCTAGAAAGTTACGAGATATGGATAAATGTTGTATTGAAGCATTGTCTAAGATAATTGCATGACTGTATGACATATTTATTTATGCGTAAGAATTTGTTCTGAAAACTATGAGATGTTTTCTAATCATGCAATTTAACTTGTTGTGTAGGAAAGATCGTATACCATCACCTACAAAAGAAGGACTACAACATTTGTTCAACAACAAAGTTATCTATTGAAAATATTGAAGATATTGAATTTCCCAGGATCTAGGAAGAATGCCATGATCGAGGAGTACCAGTCGATCATGAATATGTTTGGGATGCAGTCCCAAGACCTAAAGGGGAGTCTGTAGTGACTTCTGAGAGGATCTACAAGATCAAGCACGCTGCAAGTGGTAGCATAGAGACTTTTGCTCCTGTAGCCAGTTGCACTTCCATTAGATCAATACTTACTCTGGCTGCAGGGATGAAGTGGAAGATACACTAGATGGATTTCAAGACAGCTTTCTTGAATGGTGTAGTTGAAGAATAACTGTATGTGGAGTAGCCACTTGGTTCTGAGACACATGACAGGGAGTCATATATGTGTAGAACTTGGTATGGTAGGATAGACAGCTTTCTATCCAGTTTGGGCTTTACCAAGAGTAAAGCGGTTCCAACCTTTACTACAAGGTTGAGGAAGGTAATCCAGCGATCCTACTTCCATATGTGGATGATCTGTTTGTAACAGGTGAAGATAGATTGATTGCCGAAACGTAGCGGAAGCTTGCTTCCGAGTTCGAGATGAAGAACTTGTGGATGATGCACTATTTTCTAGGTATGGAGATGTGGCAGAGTACAGATGGAATCTTCCTTAGACAACGGAAGTATGCAGTAAAGATCCTGAAGAGGTTCAGGATGATGGACTGCAAGGACATGGCCACACCTATGGTATCAATCCTGAAGCTTCGATGTGATGCTTCATTTCAGCCAGTTGATGTCACTATGTATCGTCAGATGATTGGGTCCTTGATGTACCTGAAAAACACGAGACTAGACATTTGCTTTGTGGTGAACACATTGAGCCAGTTCCTGATGGATCCGAGGAGTGTTCACTTGGTTGCTGTAAAGCATATTTTGAGGTACCTGAAGGGTACAGTTGACTATGGGCTCAAGTATGATGTGAATAAAAAGTTTAACCTGCAGGGTTATGTTGATTCAGATTGGGCAGGTAGTGCTGTAGATAGGAAGAGCACTTCTGGGTGCTACTTCAATATGGGATCAGGTGTGATCTCTTGGTTTAGCAGGAAGCAATCCTGCGTAGCACTGAGTACAGCCGAAGCAGAGTATGTTGCATCTTGTTTGGCTAGTTGTGAGGCAGTATCGATGAAGAAGCTATTGTCTGAGCTATTTGATCTACCGTTGGAGGCTACTGGTATCTTCTGTGACAACTAGAGTTGTGTGAAGCTATCTGAGAACCTGGTGTTCCAGGACAGGTCGAAACACATAGAGATCAAATATCACTATATCAGGGATATGGTGCAGAGGGGAGCAGTGAAGCTCCTGTATGTTGCGACAGACGAGCAGATTGTAGATGTGTTGGCGAAGCCACTAGCCAGAGTGAAGTTTGAGTACTTCAAAGAGAGGCTTGGTGTTCTTCGGATCGATGACACTTCGAGGAAGAAGTGATGGAGACATTTGCAGTAGCCATTCCTAGCATGGTGGAAGGGGAATCCTTCACATGGCTATGGATGTAAGCGTTGGATGATGAGCATCAGGATGATGTTCTAGTTTCTGCTCTGTATGATCAGTTGGATCATTTACATTTTTATGTATGTATATGCATCATGTTGGATGTTGGATATGATCAGTTGGGTCATTTATGTATGTGTACGCATCATGTTGGATGCTGGATATGATTAGTTGGATCATTTATGTATGTACGCATCATGTTGGATGCTGACGGATACATTGTGTGGATCATGTATCTTTGTATGATCAAGTAGATCATGTATCTTGATGGATACATTGTGTGGATCGTGTATCTTTGTATGATCAGGTAGATCATGTATGCTGATGGATGCATTGTGTGGATCATGTATCTATGTATGTATCAAGTAGATACATTGTATATGTTGATATGTATCAGGTATATACTTGGTATGCATCAGGTGGATGCATTGTATGATCAAGATGATCATGGATGATGATCTTCTCCAATTGACATGCATCAGGACAATGCGGGTAATGATAATCAAGACGATCATGTGCACATCAGGATGATGTATGAAGAGTATCAGGTTGATACTCTGTGGCCGTGGACAGGTTGTGCAGATGAGCATGTCTAGGAGATCCTATAGTTCATAGTTGTGTACCTGTAACATCCTGGGATGCTCTTTCGAGACATTTCTCTAGGAGGACATATAATATCACCCTGGGAGATCCTTCAGGTCGGAGTTATGTACCCGTAACATCCTAGGATTCTCTTTCGAGGTTTTGTCCTATGGCATGTAATTTGCTCCCGGGAGTTCTCGACAGGATGAAAAAGGTCTCAGATGCTTCAGCCAGGTTTTGCCATGACCACATGTAATTTGCTCCTGGGAGATCTGGACAGGATGAAAAAGGCCTCAGATGCTTCAGCCAGGTTTTGTGGTGGACCACATGTAATGTGCTCCTGGGAGATCCAATAGGTAGAGCTGTGTGCTCATATTAGCCTGGGATGCTTCAGCCAGGTTTTGTGGTGAGATCAGATGTAATGTGCTCCTGGGAGATCTGACAGATAGAGTTGTGTGCTCGTAATAGCCTGGAATGCTTCAGCCAGGTTTTGTGATGGGTCACATGTAATGTGCTCCTGGGATATCCGACAGGTAGAGCTGTGTGCTCGTAATAGCCTTGGATGTTGCAACCAGGTTTTGTGACGCACATAATAAGTCCTGAGGATTCCACAGTATGGCCACTGATGATGAAGACCTGCAGGTGGTGGGCCTACATCCAGTATGAAAAAGGATTGCCTCTGCAGAACTTCCTATGATGAGTAGATTCAGATATTGATTGAGATAGCAGCAATAGTGACGATGACGATTATCTAGTGACGATGATCCAGAGAAGAAGACTTGTGCTAGAAGACCTGTGTCGAGAAATACCTTCCTAGTTAAGAGGGAGTGATGATGTATATGTACCTTTGGAATGTATTTCACATATATGTATATTGTATTCCTATAGAGATTTTATTATTCCTCTATATGGAAGTGTTTGTATTCCTATAGAGATGTTATTATTCCTCTATATGGAAGTGTCGTCATTTATATTGTAAGTGTCGTAACTTATACTTGATGGGTTATTAGACCACCTTGTTGGGGTCGGCCCTGTATAAGTCATGTGGGTCGAAGGGTTATTAGACCACCCTATTGGGGTTCAACCATGTGGGTCAAAGGGTTATTAGACCACCCTATTGGGTGTCGGCGCAGTCAACATTATGTTAAGTGGTCAAGTTGAGGCTGACCTATTTGAGTAAAGGTCAAGTCAAGTTAGTGTATAAATAGAGAGTGTGTTTCTCTCATTTTACACATTCTATTCTCTCTCACACTCTCGGGAGAGTGGAGCACTTGTGGAGGAGGAGAAGCTGATACTAGGAGATGTCTATCTCTTATGCTTGGATTGTATCATTGCTCTATCTATCTCTAAGGAAGTTATTGGGGTTTTTCACCTTTATGGTTTTCCCCAAGTAAACTCTGTGTCTCTTGTGTGCTTGCATTATTGTGTTCATGATTGATATGCTATAGATATGTTGTACATGTTGTTCTCTCAGTTAAGATCCTAGATCAGATTGAAGTAAATTCTGAAAAACTAACAGTCTACACCTTACAGGTTAGACATTAATTCATGGATTCGAAACCCTTATCGTATATACACTAAGTAAATCAAATAGTAACTAGTGTTGGTTAAGGTTTCACAACCCTTATGACCGTAATCCTTAAACTTTAAAAGCACAGAAATCTTTTAGACAAGGTTTCAAACCAAGGCACTTTGCCTTTTATAACAAATAGTAATAATACAGTCATGGTTTCAACATCTTGTACAAGCCTAATCTAAACACAAAAACTACATTCGACAAAGGGCTCAAGGCTATTGACAACAAAATAGTTGAACAATTTCAAAATAAACCTAAGTTAACATCCCATCCTTCGACGAAACGAAAAGAGACATACGAGACTAGGTCTCGGCATTTACATAAGATCAATTACAGAGTCCTTACAAATTTATCCTTTTACAAAACAAGTTCATGGTTTTGAAACCAAAACAAACTAGGAATTTAGCCATTTTGGCTCTCAGCCTTTAAACAAAACTCAACATATTATAAACATTCAGGAACGGGATTTTTCACTTATCATTGTTTTAAGAAACATCATTTAAAAAATACGCAAGCTACCAAGAGTAATTCTCTCTCAGGCACGGCTCTTATAAACAACACTAAGTTCCAAATACCATAAAAGTACCATCTTCATTCATCAAATTGCAGAGGGTTAGACCCTTCAAATAGTTGTTACACTTATCAAACCATTTGATACACAGAAAAACATTATAGAGCCAACGCAGAGGTAGGTTGAGGATTCAATGCTCCCTACAATAAAAACATGCCATATGGCTTACAAACATTACAACGGCGGAAACATCCACAGCCAGACCAGAAGACTGAAGATTCGGCTAAAACTAGACAAGGACCGATAGTTTTCGAAGTTGCACCTATAGGTAGTCACCAAGGATTACCAGGTTTCAAGCACATTTCCCACTTAGCTTCGAACATAGAAATCCAAAGCCAAGCAGTACCTGCCATAAAACACATAGCATGCTTAAATGATAGAACACGAATCTCAAAACAAAATACAAACAGGTGCAACATTATAAACTTTCGAAAATAGCAAGAATTAAACTAACAACTTACTTCCCGAAGGAAAATTTGCTTCTGAACTGAACTTTCCTACATACCACGAGAACCAAAGCCAAACACACCACTAGCAAACTCAGTAAAGGAAGGACTGGCTCTTGGAGTTCACTATATAAATTTTTCAAGTCATAGGTCAAGGTATCGAACCCTGGATAGGTGCCTCCAAATCCCTATAGCAAACCCTAAGAACCCACAGGCGAGTCGGCCTCTCCAGCACCCGAATCCCAGAAAAATGAATGCTCAGGACTATGCCTTCGTCGAGGTAAGTCCAAATACGATTAGGGTAGCATCACAACCAAGGAAACCACGTGAAGACCTGCCACAGGGATGCCATTAGACATTCCACCACCCACACTTTTAATGCACTTTATTTTCTATAGCTACCACCTTACGTAAGTCTACAGTCGTAATCATGCAGCAGTGTTAATATTTCAATCTAATACATGGTTAAACCATACAACTTTGATATGGTTTGGTTACATGTTATACCAGAGGTCAAAACCCATCATTTCACTAAATTATATATTAAGGCGTGGAACCCTTGTACATAGTATATAGATCGTAAAGTGCATAACATTAATGTGGTATAGCTAATACTACAATGACCATAAACCCAATGTATAGATTAGTGTAATATTGGGTAGATGCATATAAAGTATAGTTTGTAACTATCGACACTTTCAAAGTGGCCATGATAATACTATCATATAGGTTGGTGCATATAGTGTATAACATAAAAGATAGGCTAGGAGTATTTTGCTAGTATCTAAGCTTAGGGTGATGATCCCCAATTTTCATGTAGAGCATAGTTTTAAATCCAACATTATGTTCAAATATTGACATAATAAAACTAATACATAGGGTTTGCATACATAGCGTATAAATATCCAAAGATAAGAATAAAATTACAATAATATTATTTAAACTTGGGGCATGATCCTATGATTATCTTATATATTCGAATACATGATGCAGTTCCTAAGTGCAGGATCAAAATGCCTTTAGCATTGAAACCAAAGCTCAATACCTTCCACGATATCTTAGCACAAGAGAAGTGTAATAATATTAAGTACAAATTTATAAGATATGATTATAATCACTATGAAAATATATAATCAACTTTCTACAGATTATAGCTGAAGAACAGAACTAGAATAGGTCTCACCCTGGAATACTCCAAGTTATTATATTTCTCCTTTTAAACATTGAAGGCTAACTAAAGTTAAATAAGATATATTGTTACAATTTGAAATACATATCGCTATTACCTGCGATCTGCAACAGAAGATCAAATACATTAGTTGAATAACTAAGTAAGCCTCGGGGTGCCCATAGGACCCCTTCATCATCAATAAGAAAAGTAAACAGTTAGCACATATGATAAAATCAATATCAAGTTAATCGACACCTATTAAAGTAATCATAACTCCTATAGGATGCATGGTCGAGATAGAAATACAAACACCTTTCTTGTACTTGTAAAACAACATACACATATAACCGACGTATCATTTTATTACACTATGTCTCCTAGACAAACAAACAAACATTTATTATACTTCTGCATAGCAAATATAGCACTTAATTCTACTTATAAAAAATTTTAAATTTTTGATATTTCTGGGATGTTACACAGGGCTACATCCAAAGGTGGAAAGAAAACAATACCGTAAACTCACAAGAACATGCAGAGGAAATATAGGTTTATATCTTAATAAAAAACAAGGAGAATATAGAATACATCTCATGTCATCGAACATTTAGGATCTTTACAAACCAAAGAAACATGCAAAACACACGACATTGAAAGTATACAATGGAAACGAAATCCTAGAATGCAATTCTGCTCCCGCAAGTTCAAATCCTATTAACAACCATTGAGAAAATAAGTGACCTTAATGCAAAGAGAAGTCATGCTTCATTATAGTTGTTGAGAGAGGAGTTTATCCCCAGGTTTAATTCAGCTAGCATCCATGGAGGTGCAAACCCTATAATGCAATGAGAATTCTGACCTGTTTGTAAATATTGTTGGTTTCAATGTGCAATGGGCGGTCAAAAGAGGAAGGGTAACCTGAGATGAATTTTCAGATTTCTGGAAAAAACACTTTCAAAACAACCAATCACAAAGCAAAACGGGAAGGTAGAATGGAAGCTCTAAATCGCAACTCTAAAGAAATCGCAACAAACGAGGATAAATGTCAACAATATCAAAAGAGTTGTGCATACTTGTAATTCCAATGCAAACTAGTTTCTCGCAATGAATACAAGAACGGAGTCTGGCCAGCAGCAAAATAACGGCGAACAACGGGTCTTCACAAACTTATTTACGAAGGGTTTTCGCAAACTGTTTCCTGTGCATTGGACTGATAGTTTAATACTGTCTAAATATGGAACAAACTCTTCTAACAATACTCCATGCATCGACTGCTTGGAAAGCACGTGCCAACACACAGGCTACACAGTTGATATGTGGTGGTTGATCATTGATATGTGGTAACCCAAACGGTTTTGGTTACCTCCACCTCCCAAGACCTCCACCGCATAGAGTCGGGGATGACAACAAGCATGCTGACATAACCACAGAATTGCTCACCTCTAGCATGTGGAGTCAAGCAAGCATTTAAATCATTACCGAAACCTTAAACAGTTCATTATCCTTAACTAAAGAAGACAACCATTTAATTGATCTCGGTCGCACACTTGTCCTTTGTTACCTTAAATCTAGAAAATCCATAGATCTTAGTCCATTCCCCCAAAAAATATAAGATATTAATGCCTATCAGCGTAAAGAAGATAGGTTTTAACATAACCAAGCCTTACAAATACCTACACTTATTTTACTCTAAGAAGGTGCAGCACTTGGGCATGCTCAAAGATTTAGTAGTCCAGATGGTGCTGATCTCTTAAAGTCTCTCTCACCGATTCAATGGAGAGATAATCTATTTTATTTAATGTAATAAAATCACACACAACTTCTGATTTGATTACTCGGCTACGCCACCTGCATAAAAAAATATATCGATGTGTATTACATGAGGGAGCCTATACTTATGTTATGGCTTTGTCATGTCGGCAAGCTACAGGTTCTCCCAACCCTGTGTCGGCTACCAGTCTGCTACTAGATTTTTATGGAAGACCTAGTTAACTGTTTGGGATCATTCTTTAGTTTTCTTCTCTGGTTTCAAACGAGAAACTCTTGCTGTAGCATTTGGTGTAAGTTACAAGAATTGATTAGGATTTCTCTTATCGATTTTAAGCAAAATTAGATCATTGTTTAGTTTTTGTACATGGTATGTTTGGCACCATACTTCAGTTCTATAAAGCACCATTGGAGTAGGAACCAAGAACCAAGATAGGTGCATCTTTATTGATCAAGATGGTTTTGTTAGTAGTAGCTATATTTGGAATAAAAAACCAACTTTTGATGGATCAAGATGGGTGTGGAAGTTGTACTTATATTTGGAATAAAGAACCAGCTCTTGTTCAATCAAGATCGGTATATTGGTTATGAGAATACTGTTGAGAAAACTGGAGACTCCAAGAACACTCAGAGACAAGTCTATGCGCAAGCTCCTCATGCTATAAGGTGCTTCATTATAGAAATACTCCTGTAATGCTATTGTAGTAGCCACTTCTCCTTTCCCACCAGCACAAACTGTGGAGTTAACCAGAAAACACTGATAGGGATTGGGGCATGGGGTTTGTCAAGTAAGTGATGAGTTTCTACTACATCTATCCTATTCTTTTCTGTGAGAGTTGCAGACACTATGCAAATAATGTTGATGAACATGCCAATTCCAATCCTTTGGAGAATAGTGAATCCTCATTCATTGCCTGTCATTCCTATGGATAGTGGTACAATTAAACAGTCATATATAGTCACGAAAACAAGCCTAGAAAGGGTGGAAAATGCTAAAAGAGAAACTGACGGGAATTTGAAATGGGGACCTATACTTCTATCCATGGTGCTGCCCTGCTTTATAAAGAATGATGTCATCTGTGATAGTGTATACATTCCAAAGGCTAAGCAAGAGAACCAGATGGGAACCATCCTTAATATAAGCTTCATTTCCTCTACTTGAGTTATTGTGTAGACCTTCCATGGATTTGGATTCTCATTCCCCTGTGTATAAGTGTTCCATTCTGAAGAATCTTGTACTATTATGGATGCTTTTTCAAGAAACCTAATGTGTTGCCAATCCAAAAAATAGATATCAAAATAATTTTACTGGTTGTTGACATTCAAATAGTTATAATTAGGTTGATTAGCTATGTTATGTAACTATTGCAGAAATACCACAGGCGAGAGAAATGAGAGCAATGAGTAAAGAATTGAAGATGGTGTTTAGAATTGTTAAATTAATCTTTACTTTAACCACGCATGCAAATAACTTCTCTCGGTGAAACAAATGGGATCTGTCCAACATTTCTTTTTAAATCAAAATAAGAATCTATGTGACTTACCGGTTTCAAATTTTGACTTACTGTAAATTATCTGTGTGCGATAGAAGCCTCTAGCTTGATTTTATGCACTCCACATCCTGATTCTCGTAAAGCAAGCTCATATTTGATGGCATGTTAATACTCCTTTTTCTTATAACACTGACTACAACTTGAGCGATATGAGTGATGGGGCTGCCTCCAGGAAGCTTGTGTCTATAGAATGGTGTTCCATACAAAAATACAACAGTGGCTATAGCCATGGCTACTGTCACAATTCTGAATCCGAACCCGTAGATTACATTATCTTCAACGTATGCAATAACTGTGACAGCTAAGAGAAGGCCAGCTAAGAGCCCAAAATACCAGAAATTAAAGAAGGAACTCTTCTTAAGCATCTATGTTTTATCTTCCTCATCGAACTGGTATGCACCAAATGCTTGTAGGGAGGGCTTGTGTCCACTTGTCCCCAAGGATATCAAATACAAAACCAAGAAAAACACACCAAGTTGGGTGGGTGTCGCTTTTGTCTGGGTATTCTTCTGATCTATGCTGCGAATTCCATCTCATTGATCGAGTGGCTTCAGAGAATTTAGAGATGTTGACACCCTCAGCAATGCTAATCCCTGGAAGGAAACATTGATTTATACAACATAAATTAGATCCAAAACTGTATAAATATAGCTTGCAACAGTTGCTATGCAAACGCATTTTAAAAAAGTAGACTCATTGAGAGATATATTATCAAGGATATTATAACCATCCAGTATCGGCCGTAGTCAACATCTGCTATAAAACCCTCTATAAGAGGCGTAATGCATGTGACACCCAGCCAGTAGCTAACCCTTTTAGCAGAAGTTGCAAGCCCTTCGTGCAAGACACTTGTTAGATAGATTCTTAGGTTTGCTGCAATTGCAAAGTACTCGATCCTCTCATTGAATCCACAAGGAGGCATGAATCCATGGTAAGGTTCGAATATTCAATACCAACCACCAAAAATTAAAGAGAAAGAAAACAAACTGGTACAAAGGGACTGTTGAATAGGAGGTGAAAGCTTCAAGAGATTCGACACAATAAACTCAAGGATTTTACAAAAACTCAAGGAAAATGCAAAGCATTACAAAACATTACAAAAAACTCAAGGATTTTACAATTGAAAGAAATTATGAACAAAAGCATCTCACATCTATGGTCCAAGTTGAGTAGATCCTCCGACGAGGGCCGAAAACCATTAAATCTACAAATGATTGCCTCAAATTTAAGGTAAGTAAAAATATTTTCTACCTATGGTTCTGAGATCTTCAATGTTGGCACTGCTTCCATCTTCTCCATAATGTAATGCCTCGGCAGAGTTGTGTTTTGATCTGGTATTCCAGTCTCCTTTGCACATGCTATGTCCTTGTAAGAAGCCGAGGAGGAATATTTTCAGGATCCCTCAGCACCATTTGTCATTCCAAATACATCCAATCATGAAATATGGGAAATAAACCTTCTAAAAATGATGGATATCTCTCAAACTGTTATGAATTTGGAAAATATGTCGCACAAGGACCTAAATGGCGGCATTCTACTAAAAACCCATGTGACGGAATTTTGAAATTTGCCTCCATTTTCCTAGAAATCAAACTCGAATCTGACTTCCTGGAAACGTGACGGCTACAAGTTTTCTTCAAAACAACAAGAACAATTTACCCCTCATTTTGTAAATTGTGACTGTCAAAAGTTAGTTACATGTTAGAAACCCCTTTTAGCTTCATAAACTGGGTGACACTCGATGAATTTATTCAAGCTGGTCTTCTGGTGCAAAGGTATACATACTTGCAAGTGAGGGGCTCCCAAGTCACCCCATGCTGGAAGAACATTGGCAAAGGTGAATTGATTTAGTTGAAAACCTACTTGTTTCATTTGGTGTTGCCTCTGTGGCCATAGAAATTACAATTCATATACTTGAAATTCCAAAATACGACTGTGATTGCATAGCATCTCTCATTGTTAGATTACAGACAAATGTGATTTGATGTGATATGAAGATTAGAGGTTCCATCTCTGCCCTATTTCGATCAATGGAATGGATGTTTTTTTGTTCAATATGCACTGGTTTGAATTGTTAGCAGCTGTAATTCCTTCACCACCATACTCTAGAAAAGACAACCACCGCCCTGCTGAGTGGCCGCTGAAACTCTGAGGAGTCAGCCACCATGTAATATCCCTTTTTCAAATTTTATTAAAATGCCCAATTTTCCACTTTTTTTCCAATTTCGACCTTTGACTAGTTTTACTGTTTTGACCTCCAAATCAACCCAAATGCTCCCAAATCTTCTGTAGGAGTGTATGAATGGTATTTATACTTGAATATGAGGTTCAGGGATGTTTTATGGCCCTCCAAATACTGCTGCAAACTTGATTTGTATTCTGATCAATATATGTAATTTTGACTAGTAATTTGTGCATCAAATCCCCCTCGGGTAACACTGCAAATGGCCTTCCAAATGCCTTCAAACTCCCACAAATTTATGAACAGAGGTATATAATGTGTTAAGTATGTGATTAAGGTCTCATATGCACCATTAATTGATTTTTAATACTGTTCTAACTCTCTCACATTCAACAGCAAAAACCCCCAATTCGACCCTTGGGGAAATGGCACTATTTCACCTCCCAATACAACTAAACTGAGTAAAAATGCTTCAAATGCTCAAGTACAGTACATGAAACTTGTAGAAGACATCCATGGAAATATATTTATCAAAAATATATCAGATAATCATCCATACATTCGAAATCATCATCAATACATTGGCTCACAACAAGGTAGTGGGGAAATGGCATTGTTCTTCCATTAAAAATGAGATTTATACATTTCTACTTGGAATTTCGACCTGAAACTTTTTGGAGATGAAGAACAGAGTATTTACTTCATATTACAAAATAAATGGGGCATTAGAAGCTCCCCCAAAGAGTACAATAGCTCACCAAAAACGCCCTCCCTCAAGGAGCACGAATATGCCTTCAAAACTGGAAACGGTGGAGAGAAAGTGCTGCACTAAACCAAACCATGAAACTTCCTATAGCTGCTACCTGCAAATACAAACTCCATTAAAGCACCATGAAAGACCTGAGTGGCCTCTCCAAACACCAACTTGGATGGGAATCTTTCACCCTCGAAATTGGCTAAGGCAAGAAACTAGTCATCCACTAGCTCTCTCTTCACAAATGCAATTTTTCTCAAATCATCAAAAGCCATTCTCATACTTGATTTCTACATTTTATAACCAACATTAGCCTTCAAGGGGTCGAAATCCTCTCAATAGATTCAATAATTTTCCATTTAGAAAATATTCCTCATTTGCCACTTGTCTCCTAGTTCCAACCTTCCATCTTCTCCCAAATTCGAATTTGAGTCTCTTTAGATTCCTCCAACTCCATGAGCGCCTTCTTGAGCCTATTTTTGGGGCTGACATGTCATAATGGTCAGGTGTAAGAAGTCAGGTCTGAATTTTGTCATAAAATGTCATAGATGCTTCATTATTGTTGTCATAAAACTAGGGAATATAGCCCATGTGTCCACTAGTCTCCAATTTGACTCTTCCTCTCCCATGGAGGTTACTATTCCTTCCCATTTCGACCTAATATGCTCAATGCCATGTGTTATGACTTACCAACTCACCCAAGAGTGTTCACCTTCCCATGAATTCGAATTGGCAAGAGAGAGATGCCATGTGTCATTGAAAAATCAAGCTAGTGTGGGTCCCACCACCTCCATATGTCTCCAAAACCACTTGCCACCTAGAATTTCTCTTGAATTTATTTATTCATCATATTTATTAAATTCTTGAACCCTTCTAATGTCTAAATATCATTTATTAGTTTCCTTATTACCATCCCACATATGCCCATCCAACCTAGGAAACTAGTAGGATTGATGGGATTGTCTTACTATGCACTTATTTGAATGGGGACATTACAGTCCTCCCCACCCAAGATTGCTTGTCCTCAAGCAATTTCAAATTTGGATGCTGCAAAATCTTCTCCTCTTCCCATGTGGCATCTTCATTTGGTAAGTCCTTCCATTGCACTAAATATTCTTTGATGATTCTACTCCTCAACCTTCTTTCCCGTGTCTTCAAAATCTTTTCCGGAACAAGTGTGAGCTGACCTTCATCATCCAAAGGAGGAAGTATTTCTGAAGTGATGATTTTCTGACCAAGAGCTTTCTTAAGACAAGAAACATGAAATACATTGTGGATTTTACTCCCTTCCGGAAGTTCTAGTTCATATGCTACTTCTCCAACCTTTCGCACTACCTTGTATGGCCCATAGTACCTTGGTTTTAATTTTTCTGCTCCATTCTTTTTGAGAGATGTTTGTTTATAGGGTTGCAACCTTAAATATACTAAATCATTGACTTGAAAGGTTCTCTCTTCTCTATGTCTATCAGCATATTGTTTTTGTTGATTTTGAGCAACCTGCAAATTGTCTTTCAAGAGCTTTAAAATTTCTTGGCTCTCTTCCACCCAATCTTTAGCCTTTGGGGCTCTACTATCACCAAATATAATGTCAGCAAATGTAAGTGCATCATAACCATATAATGCTTTGAAAGGAGACATTCCTATTGACATATGATAAGTAGTGTTGTAGCAAAACTCCCCCAAGTGTAGCCATTTTGCCCATGCTTTTTGCTGCCCTCCCACATAGTTTCTTAGGTATCCTTCCAACCATTGGTTTACCCTCTCTGTTTGTCCATCAGTTTGTGGATGATAGCTGGTACTTGGAGTCAATTGAGTGCCTACCAATCTAAAAAGTTCTTGCCAAAAAGCACCCATGAATCTACTATCTCTATCACTGACAATGCTCTTGGGGAGCCCATGCAATCTGAAGATTTCTTTGAAAAAAATATCAGCCACTTGTGCAGCACTAAAATATGATGTAACGGCAAAGAAATGAGAAAATTTTGTCAACCTATCAACTACCACATAGATGCAATCCTTACCTAAAGATTTAGGCAATCCGGTGATGAAATCCATGGAAATACTGTCCCATTTTTGCTCCGGAATGGGCAATGGTTGTAATAGGCCGGCTGGACATGTAAGTTCTGATTTGTTTTGTTGACATGCTTTACATTCATTCACATACTTCTGAACATCTTCCTTCAGCCCCTTCCAAAAAAATCTTTGCCTCAACTGTCTATAAGTTTTGAAGATCCCCGGATGGCCCGCTAGTGGGGAATCATGTGCTTCTTGCAAAATTCGGTACTTGAGCTTGGAGTTATGAACTAAATAAATTCTTCCCTTATAATATATCAGCCCATTAAAAATCCTATAATTATCATCCCCTTTGATTCCATCCAACACATCACAAGCAAATTTGTCTTTGGCATATTCAACTAGTAGCATGTTTTTCCAATCCTTGGCAATATCCATGAGAGAAAAGGAAGGCCTTCTTGACAAAGCATCTGCTACTATATTATTCTTTCCTTTGACATATTCAATATCAAAATCATAAGCTTGAATCTTGCTTACCCACTTTTGTTGCCTTTCATTTAGATCCTTTTGGGTGAGAAAGTGTCTTAGACTATTATGGTCAGTTTTCACCACAAACTTGCTGCCCACCAAGTATTGTCTGAATTTGGCCAATGCATGCATAATGGCCAGCATTTCTTTATCATATATGGAGTAAAGTTTTTCATGAGGCTGCAACTTTCTGCTCTCAAAGGCTATGGAGTGTTGGCCTTGCTTTAGGACAGCCCCTATTCCTCCACCTGAAGCATCACATTCCACAACAAAAGGTTTAGTAAAATTAGGAAGTGCAAGTATGGGACAACTACTCATTACCTCTTTCATTTTTTGGAATGCTTTTTCATCCTCTTCATCCCACTTGAAAGCATCCTTCTTAGTCAAATCAGTGAGTGGAGAAGTCAACTTGGAGAACCCTTTCACAAATTTTCTGTAGTAGGTGCATATGCCAATAAAGCCTCTCAATTCGGTAATATTTTTTGATGATGGCCATTCCAAGATAGCCCTGATTTTTTCCATGTGTACCTTCACTCCTTCTTGCCCAATAATGTGCCCAAGATACAGTAGTTCTTTCATCCCAAACTCACATTTTGATAATTTAGCAAATAAGGACTCTTCTTGCAAGATTTTCAACACAATCTCTAACTGTTGCAAATGCTCTTCCCATGTTTTACTGTAAATGAGAATATCATCAAAGAAAACCAAAACAAACCTTCTTAGTTGCTTGCAAAATATCCTATTCATACATGCTTGAAAGGTGGCTGGAGCATTAGTTAACCCAAAAGGCATGACAAGAAATTCAAAGTGGCCAAAATGACATCGAAAAGCGGTCTTTTGCACATCTTCATCTTTCATTCGAATTTGGTGATACCCTGATCTAAGGTCAATTTTTGAGAAGTATTTGGCCCCATGTAGCTCATCCATGAGCTCATCAATCCTAGGAATAGGATACCTATTCTTGATAGTCTTTTTGTTCAAGGCTCTGAAATCTATGCACATTCTCAATGTTCCATCTTTTTTCTTCACTAGCACTACTGAAGAAGCATAAGGGCTAGAGCTTGGTCTAATGAGCCCCAACTCTAGGAGTTCTTGGATAGCTTTTTCAATCTCATCTCTAAACCTTTTAGGATGTCTATAAGGTGGTATTTGAATGGGTGAAGTACCCTCCTCCAAAACAATACTGTGCTCAACCCCCCTATCTGGTGGCCTACCATGTGGAAGGTCTCTAAAAACCTTTTCATATTTTTGCAAAAGTCTCTCTATCTCCTTTGGGTGTTTGACAATATTTATAGTTGGCTTGGGAGATGTAATATGACATTCAGCAGCCCATTCTATATCCCCATGCCTCAATATAGATCTCATGCTATTGCAAGTCACTACTTGATTTGGATAAGTGTGTTGCCCTCTCACAACTCTTTGTACTCCTTTTGAATCTTGGAATTTCATTTCGGGAATTTGATAATTTACTGTATGCTCTCCTATTGAATACAACCATTGCACTCCCAAAACCACATTAGTATCAGCAACATCGACCACATAAAAACTATCAACAAAAGTATAGTTACCTACGGTGACTTGCAGCTTTGGAACCCATGTTTTGCATTGCATTGTGTTGTGACCGGGAATGACAACTGTGAAGCCATCAAATGGTTCAATAGGTATCTTTCTTTTCTCTACCATCTCTGCATCAATGAAGTTATGAGTGGCTCCTCCATCTACCAAAACTGAATTTCTTTGTCCTTGTACCACACCTTTGCATCGGATAGTATGATAGCGAGGTACTGCTGAAAGCACTGCCATTCTTGCTTTGTCCGGTGAAGGCTGATTTTCTTCTTGTCTTTCCTCTTCTACTGCTGTCTCATATGCCTCTTCTTGATCTGAAATATGTCCATCTTCATCCATGCCCCCATCATACCCCTCATTATCAGAAAATACTTCTATGTATTGAGCCTTTCCTTTGGTACATTTGTGCCCCGGTGTCCATGGTTGAAAGCATGTGAAGCATAGTTTCTTTTTTCTAAGTTCATCCCTGTTTAGTCCCTCTTTTTTATTCCTCTCAAATGACTCTCTTTGCCAAGGTTTCTTATCATATCCATCCCTTTGCCAAGGTTTCTTTTCAAATTTATAGCTAGGCTTAGGAGGAAATCTCGTTCTAGGAAACACATTTTGGAGATCCCTAGTCAAGCTCATTGCATCTTTTAATGTAGTTGGCTTGTGGGCTTTGACCAAACCTCTTAAGGGTTCAGCCAAACCTTCAGTGAACAGCAATACTAATCTTCCCATAGATACATCAGCCACCTTGACTGATAATTTTTGAAAGTCCAACATATATTCGGTAGGGGACCCAGTTTGCTTGAATTGAGCTAGTTCTTTGAAAGGCAATTCTGGATCTTTTTGTTCAAATCTTTCTAGTACCCTGTCAACAAATTCTCCATATGTTTTAACCTGATTATGACCCAAGGTCTTCAGCCCATGAAACCACCATTCATTGGCATCTCCTTCCAAATTCAAAATGGCCATTTTTAATGCATCCTCTTCCAACATAGGATTCAGCTGAAAATATACATCCAATTTTTGCACCCAAGTGTTAGCAGAATTTTGAGAAGAACCATCAAAAGTAGGAAGTGACATTTTTCCAATAGCACTATTCAATTCTTTGTTTTGGAATGGACTCCTATTTTCTCCCTTCATTTTAATCTTTTGCATAGCATCAATGTAGTCACTGAGTGGTACACCTCTTTTACACTCTTCATTCAAATCATTCCAATCATTTACTAGTTTTTTGTAATCCAATTCAAGATTGGGTTCTTCTTTGGGTGTGAGAAATTTAGGTGCAGTATGCCTTTGTTTGCTTTGAAATTCATCAGGTCTATTATGAGGTCCTGTACTTGAGAAAATATGCTCATTCCCTTTCATCTTTTCCCCTGAGTGTGAACCACTATTATCTCCTATCATCCCTTTGCCTGAAAGTTGGCTACCCAACAATTCGAAACCTTTCATCATTTGTTTATTCATATCTAGAATAACCATGGTAAGTCCTTCAAAACATGGTTTTAAGGCTTCAATAAATTCCTCCTTATGTCTTAATTTTTCCTCCTCCTCTCTACCCATTGTTTTAGAAAAGAACTCTTTTTCTGCTACTATCTCTTCTTCAACCAAAACTTCTTCAACTACTGATTCAAAGGGTGGTGTTTTATTTGTTTGGCTTCTTGTTAATACCATCAGGTGCCAAGACCATGCTCTGATACCACTTGTAATATCCCTTTTTCAAATTTTATTAAAATGCCCAATTTTCCACTTTTTTTCCAATTTCGACCTTTGACTAGTTTTACTGTTTTGACCTCCAAATCAACCCAAATGCTCCCAAATCTTCTGTAGGAGTGTATGAATGGTATTTATACTTGAATATGAGGTTCAGGGATGTTTTATGGCCCTCCAAATACTGCTGCAAACTTGATTTGTATTCTGATCAATATATGTAATTTTGACTAGTAATTTGTGCATCAAATCCCCCTCGGGTAACACTGCAAATGGCCTTCCAAATGCCTTCAAACTCCCACAAAATTATGAACAGAGGTATATAATGTGTTAATTATGTGATTAAGGTCTCATATGCACCATTAATTGATTTTTAATACTGTTCTAACTCTCTCACATTCAACAGCAAAAACCCCCAATTCGACCCTTGGGGAAATGGCACTATTTCACCTCCCAATACAACTAAACTGAGTAAAAATGCTTCAAATGCTCAAGTACAGTACATGAAACTTGTAGAAGACATCCATGGAAATATATTTATCACAAATATATCAGATAATCATCCATACATTCGAAATCATCATCAATACATTGGCTCACAACAAGGTAGTGGGGAAATGGCATTGTTCTTCCATTAAAAATGAGATTTATACATTTCTACTTGGAATTTCGACCTGAAACTTTTTGGAGATGAAGAACAGAGTATTTACTTCATATTACAAAATAAATGGGGCATTATAAGCTCCCCCAAAGAGTACAATAGCTCACCAAAAACGCCCTCCCTCAAGGAGCACGAATATGCCTTCAAAACTGGAAACGGTGGAGAGAAAGTGTTGCACTAAACCAAACCATGAAACTTCCTGTAGCTGCTACCTGCAAATACAAACTCCATTAAAGCACCATGAAAGACCTGAGTGGCCTCTCCAAACACCAACTTGGATGGGAATCTTTCACCCTCGAAATTGGCTAAGGCAAGAAACTAGTCATCCACTAGCTCTCTCTTCACAAATGCAATTTTTCTCAAATCATCAAAAGCCATTCTCATACTTGATTTCTACATTTTATAACCAACATTAGCCTTCAAGGGGTCGAAATCCTCTCAATAGATTCAATAATTTTCCATTTAGAAAATATTCCTCATTTGCCACTTGTCTCCTAGTTCCAACCTTCCATCTTCTCCCAAATTCGAATTTGAGTCTCTTTAGATTCCTCCAACTCCATGAGCGCCTTCTTGAGCCTATTTTTGGGGCTGACATGTCATAATGGTCAGGTGTAAGAAGTCAGATCTGAATTTTGTCATAAAATGTCATAGATGCTTCATTATTGTTGTCATAAAACTAGGGAATATAGCCCATGTGTCCACTAGTCTCCAATTTGACTCTTCCTCTCCCATGGAGGTTACTATTCCTTCCCATTTCGACCTAATATGCTCAATGCCATGTGTTATGACTTACCAACTCACCCAAGAGTGTTCACCTTCCCATGAATTCGAATTGGCAAGAGAGAGCTGCCATGTGTCATTGAAAAATCAAGCTAGTGTGGGTCCCACCACCTCCATATGTCTCCAAAACCACTTGCCACCTAGAATTTCTCTTGAATTTATTTATTCCTCATATTTATTAAATTCTTGAACCCTTCTAATGTCTAAATATCATTTATTAGTTTCCTTATCACCATCCCACATGTGCCCATCCAACCTAGGAAACTAGTAGGATTGATGGGATTGTCTTACTATGCACTTATTTGAATGGGGACATTACACACCACCACACTATTTTGAATATGTCTTGCTATCACAGTTTGAAAGGGGAAGCACACCACAATGATTTCTGAAGAAGTAGTTGCATCCATCTTCCACAGTTGATCGAATAACTATTGGGGCTGAGTATTGCATTGATTTTTGAAGAGCCAAATCTAAAGAGGCATTCACTGACATGTTCAGGATGATCAGAAGTTAAAGGAGCTACGCGTTCACTGTTGCAGCTCATCTAGCTCTGTTGCAGCCTGTCAAAAATTGAAGGGGCGTCCAGCATTCTTGTTGCAGCACATGAAAGGGCAGAGCATTCATTATATTTTGGAGAGCCAATTTTCTGAAAGGACAATCTAATTAATGAGACCGACTAATCTCATGGTGTATATATACCTATGTAATTCATAGAGAGAAATAGAGTGAAATAGAGAGAGAGAGACAATGGACTGGAATACAATCTCTGAGTTGAATATGAAACAGAGCTTCAACTCTGTAATATTGTTTCTATATTCGTCTCTTTCTTTGTGAGTTTGTAAACTCATGGTTGAATGTTGAAATGAGGTTTTTTGCTGTAGCATGAAAGTTTTATGAGAATATATGATTGACTGTGTATGTTTAGTTTTGTTGTAGCAAGTTAGATTTCAGAATTGCTGAAACAGAATATGCTGAAACAATCAAGTGTTATGAACGCAGGGGTTATCAAAACATAGCTGAAAGAGTCAGCTGATACAGTCGTGTAGTTTACTGTTAGCTGAAACAGTCGTATAGTTTACTGTTAGCTGAGACAGTCTTGTAGATTGCAGTTAGCTGCAACACAACAAAAACAATCATGTAGGTTATTGTTGAGTGAAACAGTCAACTGTTACTGTGCTGAAGAGTACAGTGAGCTGTGACTGTTCTCTAGGTGAATATTTATGAGTCTAGTGTTCTGTGCATGTTGCTGAAAGTGAGAGCAACACCCCTTTCCTTCCCACAGTGGTATTAGAGCTGAGTGTTTATGATTTGTGTTCGTTGGTTCTGTGCTCACTTCATGAATGGGTCGTATGATTGTATGTTGAAACTTTTGTGTGTTGTTTGGAGATCCTGCTATTGAGTTTTACTCCAGCGACCACTTCATGCTACGTAGAAAGAGCAGCAGTAAGTTAAGTCGAGCTCTTTGATTGTGAGAGCTCACGTGCTCCCTTAAGTAAAGGTTGAGTCATCTTTTAGTAGTTGAAGTCTGAATCAAGTGTTTCTTGTGTTGTTCAAGCCGAGTTGTAGTCCGTGGATGAAGTTGATTTTATGTTTGTGTTCCCTCACATAGCGGTTGATCAGTTGAAAGGAATACATTATTTCTTGTTGAGAGCTCCCATATAACTTAATGGTAGAGTAGTTTGAATTCCATTGTTTTGGAAGTTTGTTTGGTTTGAGTTGAAGCTCGTATGCGTGAAAGAGGTCTTGGAGAGAAATTTAAAGTCTGTGCAAGTGTTTGTTTGAAGACAAAGACATGGGGAAAAGTAGAAGGCTTAAACGAATGAAGAAGAATATTGTTAATGCAAAAGAAGTTGGTTTTTCCATAGAAAAGATATGAGGAGAAGCCATTGAGGAACCTACTGAAGCAGAGGAAGTTCAAGAGAAGGTATAGGATACTAAAGCAAATGAAGTTCAAGACAAGTTAGAAGATGCATGGAGTAGCATCTATTATCCACCGCCATATTTCTCAGGTATAGCATATGATTCTTGGATAGTTAATATGAAAAATTTCTTTCATGATAGAATTTTATGGTATTTAGTTGTGAATGGAGTTAAGAATCCCCAGGATGAGGAAAAGGATGCATTTGCGTTGTACTACATCCAGCAAGCTCTGGATGATAATATTTTCTATGTAATTGCTGAAGCAAACACAGCTAGGGAAGCTTGGGAAAGTTTGAAGAGACAATTTCATGTAAGGGGGAGATATATGGTTGAGTTACAGCCTGTTAATATTTCAACAGACAAATTTGCAGAAGCAGCAGAAGATAGTCAAATTTTTTGTGAATCTCATTGTTGTGTTGATATATCAAATGATGAAAATGATGTTGAAACTAAAGAAGAAGATGAGGCTATTGTATGTCATGTAGCAGCAACAGAATTTGAAGAAGTTGAAATTGCCATTGATAAAAATGTTGATGTAGATGTCACTGAAGTGAATTGTGAACATGACGAAACGGTTAACATGTAGAATATTGATGAATATGATAAATTCCTCAAGTGTGAGGACAATGGAGAAGTATTTGTGCAAGAAGAGTCCTTAAAGGACACACTCATGAAGGTATTAAATTTATGTATTGAATCTGATGATTCTGGACATGTAGGTACAATGAATCAAGAAGATAAATGTGAAGATGTTGTAGAAGTCGAAAGCCAAGTTGAGCTTGAAATAATTTACAGTAGTCATGTTGCAGAAAATGAAGAGTGTTGCATTGATCCATTTGGTGCACATAAGGAAAATGATAAAGATATTGGTGAAAAATACATTTCTGAAAATGATGTATCTACTGATGGAAAATGTGTTGGTGAAGAATCTGCAACGATATCGAATGGTGCAAAAAACGACAGAAAAGCGAATGAGATGTTTTCTAATAATTTGTTTGATAGTGATTGTGCAGGTACAAAGGAAGAAAACAATGAAGTCTTGACTTGTAAGTCAAATATTGAAGATGTTATAACTTCCAGTGTAGCAGTTTACTCTTTGAATATTCCAGTGATGTCTATTGCTGATGACAACGATGAAAAAGGTGCCAATGAAGCAACCAATATTGGTAAAATTTCTCATGGAGAAGTAATGGTCAATGATGATCATGATGGTGTAATGAAGACTACCATATCAGCAGTATGTGAGGCAACATCAGAAGTTAACAAAGATAAAGTGCACTATGTTGAAGTGCTTGAACCTGTTTGTGAGTTTTTCGAAAATATTGATGATTTTAATTTTGTTGATGAATTTGATAAGATTGTTGAAGAATGCACAAAAGTTGCAGTGATTAAAGCAGAAGGAATCTATAATGATGCTGAGATTAAAAAGGCTAATGATTTAGCGATTGCAGAAGAAGTGATAGAAAAAGAGTTGCAGAATGTTGTGTGTTTTGTTGTAGACAGAGCAGCTGAAATAAGGAATGTTTTTCTTGATGAACAGTTGAAATTTTTGGAAGAATGGCTCGAAAAGCCAAGATATGATGATAAAGATGATAGTCTTGTTGCAGAAGCAGATATGGAGAATGTTGATTGCCTTGTTGTAGCAGCAGAGGCAGATTTGAATGAAGAGACAATGATAGCTCTCAGAGAAATGAAAAATGAAAAGAACCAATATGGTTCACAGTATGATAATTTATATAATGTTGACAAAATGTTTGAATGTGCAGATGAGAAACCAATCGAAGATGAAGGAGAATCCTTTGAAGATGATGATGAGTTTTATTTGAATGAAGAAAATTGCAGCGAAGATAGACTGGTTGAATAATCAGTTGAAAATGTATTCATGTCATGGAGTCTTGAAGAAATCAAGCATTATTATCAATTAATGTGTTTACAGAATGACATTGAACAGATTACTCTTGGTGAAGTCAAAGATAACTCGTGGGATCTTTGTTTTCCCACGTTACAATATTTAGAAGAAAATATTTGGATTGAAGTCCTTGGCATAAAGAACATTGGAAAATTGAATGATGGTAAGCAAATTGAAGAACTTTTTGCAGCTGAAGTTGATCATAGTGAATTTGAGGAATCAAAGAAAACACTGAAGGTAAAGAAGAAAGTGAAGATGAAGAATCAAAAATATTTTTGGTATAAAGTTTGGCATTCTAAGTCAAGTAATGGTGAAGCTAAAGCTGAGAATGATGTAATAAAAACTATGAATGATGATTGGTTTGTAAATTCCAAGAAGGTTGAATGCAATGGACTTAGTGCTGAAGCAAAGGATGAAAAATATGAAATGTTACATTTTGTTGATTATGAACAGCTAACTGAAGCTGAGAAGAACAAGTATTGTAAAGTTGTTGAGCAAAATGAGTCAAGATGTAAAGTCAAAATGGAGAGATGGCTGAAGCCACGAATGAAGCAAGAGCTGTAGAAGATCAAGGTAAAGATGAAGATAAAACAGAAAACAAAGTTTACATATTTCAAAGTTTGGAGTCGAAAGAGAAAAAGAAATGCTCATGAAAGAGTTAAAGAAAAGTTGCACTAGAATGCTGCATGAAAGAATGTGAAACAAATTTTTGAGTTGTTTAGCTATTGATGTAAGTCTTGCTGAGACTTAGACCAGCAAGCACTATAGTTGTTTTTGATATGCTTGTAAAGTTATAGTTGTTTGTGTTTGATGTATTTTTGGGGTGAAGTATTAAGCGGGAAAATGTTGGTAGCCGTAATTCCTTCACCGCCATAGTCTGGAAAACACAACCACTGCCCTGCTAAGTGGCCACTGAAACTCTGAGGAGTCAGCAACCACCACAACGTTTTGAATATGTCTTGCTGTCACAGTTTGAAAGGGGCAGCACACCACAATTATTTCTGAAGAAGCAATTGCGGCCATCTGCCACAGTTGATCGAATACCTATTGCGGATGAGTATTGCATTGATTTTTGAAGAGCCAAATCTGAAGAGGCGTTCACTAACATGTTCAGGATGATCATAAATTAAAGGAGCTGCGTGTTAAATGTTGCAGCTCATCCAACTCTGTTGCAGCCTGTCAAAAATTGAAGGGGCGTCCAGCGTCCCTATTACAGCACATGAAAGGGTAGAGCATTCATTATATTTTGGAGAGCCAATTTTCTGAAAGGACAACCTAAGTAATGAGAGCGACTGATCTCATGGTGTATATATACCTATGTAATTCATAGAGAGAAATAGAGTGAAACAGAGAGAGATACAATGGATTGGAATACAATCTTTGAGTTGAATATGAAACAGAGCTTCAGCTCTGTAATATTGTTTCTATATTCCTCTATGTCTTTGTGAGTTTGTAAACTCATGGTTGAATGTTGAAATGAGGTTTTTTGCTGTAGCATGATAGTTTTATGAGAATATGATTGACTGTGTATGTTTAGTTTTGTTGTAGCAAGTTAGATTTCAGAATTGCTGAAACAGAATATGCTAAAACAGTCAAGTGTTATGAATGCAGGGGTTATCTAAACATAGCTGAAAGAGTCAGTTGATACAGTCGTGTAGTTTACTGTTAGATGAAACAATCGTATAGTTTATTGTTAGCTGAGACAGTCCTGTAGATTGCAGTTAGCTGCAACACAACAGAAACAGTCCTGTAGGTTATTGTTGAGTGAAACAGTCAGCTGTTACTGTCAGTTGTGACTGTGCTGAAGAGTACAGTGAGCTGTGACTGTTTTGTAGGTGAATATTTATGATTTTACTGATCTGTGCGTGTTGCTGAAAGTGAGAGCAACACCCCCTTCCTTCCCACATGAATGAGGATTAAAACCTAGTGCCAAAACACTTTTCTCAATGTGAAAAAATTATCTTCCACATGTTGGAAAACTTTTAGGCACCAAAACTAATTAGTTGTATAATATGATTAATTCCTTCTAAAGCATAGTAAATAATTAAATTTGTTTTTTATTTTAATGGTTTGATTTATGAGTTGTATAATATGATTAATGGCTTTTAAAAAGCATAGTAAATAATTTTTTTATTTTTATTTTAATGATTTGATTTATGTATTTCTTTTGGTTTATATATATAACCTATATTAATATTTACAATTACAAATGGAAATATGTAATAAAGTAACTATATTACATATTAATAACTATATTAATATATATTAAAATGACTATATTATATATTCCTTTAGTGCTTGAGGACCGGGTGTCCTCCACCGACCATGTCCAAGGCCGCAAGGCCATGTGTGGTTCTTTGTGGCATTATTAATGGATTTGGATTCCTAAATAGTTTATTTATGGCCAAAGTCATGGTCCTCTTCTATAAATTGTCATTCCTAAATCCCCAAGACACGTGTGTATTGCTCAAAACCACCTAATTTAACCAGCATCACCAATCATAGGCCAGTCACACCCTTAAGAGACCATGTGTGGTTGGTGGAGGCAACCTTCTTCGTCATTGATGCCTAGAATATTCCTTTAGGAACCTATGATCAAGCCTCTTCCATTGACCATGTCAAAGGCCCTAAGGTAACAAGACCTAGATACATGGTGCCTTAGATACCCCAAAAAAATCATGTGTGGTGCTTTGAGGCATTTTTCATGGATGTGATGCCTCAATGATTTATTTAGGGCCAAATGAATTGTATTCCTCCCTAAAACTTCATTCCCAACAACATGATACACATAAATACTACTCAAAACCACTTAATGGAACTGATATCCTCAATCATAAGCCAATGATACCCTAACAATGCCATGTATGGTTGGTGGATACAAATTTGTTGGCCTTAGATGGGTATAATATTCTCTTAGTTCTTCATCTTCATGCCTCCTCCCATGACCATGTCTAAGCTTGCAAGTCCCTAATACTTGGACACATAGTGCCATGGATAACCTTGTAAAGTCACACAAGGCTCTTTAAGGAATTATTCATTATTTTGTATGCCTCAATGTTTTCTTTAGGGTCAAAGGCATGGTGTTTCCCCTATAATGATATTCCCAAGTCATCAAGACACATACATATTTCCCAAACCCACCTAATGGAATCATCATCCGTAACCATATACCAATGATACCCTTAGGAGGCCATGTGTGGTTTGTGGAAGAAACCTTCTTAGCCTTGGATGGCTAAAATAATTCTTTAGGGAACATGGTTTAGGTCTTCTCCATTGACCATGTCCAAGTATTCAAGTCCCCAAGACCTAGATAAAAAGCTCCATGGGTACCCTTGCAAAATCATGTGTGGTTCTTTGAGGCAATTTTTCAAGGCTCTTGAGATGCCTCAATGATATATTTAGGGCCAAAGGTGCAGTATTATTCTCTACAGCATCCTTCCCAAGGCCCTAAGACACCTACATACTTCTCAAACCCACATAATGTCACTAATATCCTTAATCATATGACAATGAAACCCTTGAGAGGCCATGCATGGTTGGTTTAGGTGATGTTATTATCCTTGTATGACTAGAAGATCTCTTTAGGGGCACAGGCTCATGTCTCCTCCTTGACCATGTTTAAGGCCCCAAGACATTGATATATAGTGGAAAAATATCCATGCAAGGTCATGAATGGTGCTTCATGCATTGTTCATTTCTCTAGATGCCTCAATGGTTTCTTTAGGGACAAAGGCATGGTCGGTTTCCCCAAAACATCATTCACAAGTCCTTGAGATATGTAGATACAACTCAAAAACACATAATTGAAATTACATAATCAATCATAGGCCAATGATACCCTCAAAAGGTTGTATGTGGTTGCTAGAGGCAATATTCTTATCTCTGAATGGATAGAATATTCCTTTGGATCTTGAGATTCAAGTCTCCTCCATTGACCATATCCAAGGCCTCAAGGATGGTTCTTTTAGGGAAACATTTGTGGTCTTATTTCCTAGGAAATCATTCCCAAAGCCCTAAGACACATATATTCTGCTCAAATGCACGTAAAATAATTAATATTCTCAATCATGGGCCAATGATACCTTAAGAGGCCATGTGTGGTTGGTGGAGGCAATATTCCTAGCCTTGGATCGCTAAAAGATTATTTTTGGGCCAAAGATTCAAGTCTCCTCCCCCTACCATGTCCAATTCCGCAAGTCCCCAAGGCATGGATATTCATTGTGCCACGAATATCTCTATGAAGTCATTCATGATGCTTAGAGGCATTGCTCCTTGGATACAAGACCTTAGGAGACAACTTGTTATTGGTGTAGGAAACCTTCTTAGTCGTAGATGGTTAAAACATTCCTTTAGGGTTTGAGTTGTAGGTCTCCTCTATTACTATGTCCAGGTTCTTAAGACCACAAGACCTAGATACATACCACAATGGATACCCATGAAAAGTCATGTGTAGTTATTTGAGGCATTGTGCATGGATTTATATGCCTCAATGGTTTCTTTAGAGCCAAAGGTATGGTTTTCATCCCTATAATTCCATTCCAAAGGCTCTAGGACACCTTCATAATTATTAAACCACCTTATGGCACAAACATCCTAAATCATAGGCCAATGATACCTTCAATAAGCCATGCGCGGTCGGTGGAGGAAACCTACTTAGTTCTAGATGCCTAGAAAATTCCTTTAGAGCCTGAGGTTTGGGTCTCCTCCATTAACCATGTCCAAGGCCCTAAGGCCACAAAATCCAAATGCATAACATTATATATTGTGCATGGTGGTTTGAGGCAATGTTCTTCTTCCCTGGAACACCATTCCCAAGGCCCTAACACATTATACACTACTCAAAACTTGTTGTCACCAACATCATAATCATAGGCTAATAATACACTCAAGTGGCCATGTGTGGTTGGTGGATACCACATCCTTAACCTTAGATGGATAAAATATTCCTTTAGGGATTGAGGATGAATTTTCCTTTACTGACCATGTCCAATGTCCAAAGGAAAAAAACCTAGATACATAGTGCCATGGATACCCCTATGAAGTTACGCATGATGCCTTGACACATTGTTCATGGCTCTAAATGCCATAAAAATTAATTTAGGGACAAGCACATAGTCTTATTCCTTAGAATATCATTCTCAAGGCCTTGAAACAAGTAGATATTACTCAAAATATATAATTGTACTAAGATCCTCAATCCTAATCCAATGTTACCTTTAAGAGGTTATTTGTGGTTGGTTGAGGTATCCTTCTTATCCTTTGATGGATAGGAGATTCCTTTAGAGCCTGATGTTCAGGTCCCCTCCCTTGACCATGTCCAATACCCAAGTCCTAATGACCTGGATGCATAGTGCCATGCATACCTTCTGAAGCCATGTGTGGTGATTTCTGGCATTATTTATGGCTTTGTATGCCTAAATAGTTTCTTTAGGGCCAAAGGCATGGTCCTCTTCTATAGAGTGTCATTCCCAAGTCCCCGAGACATGTGTCTAATTCTCAAAACCAACTATTGGCATTAAAAACACTAATAATAGACCAATGATACCCTCAGGAGGCCATCTGTGGTTGGTGAAGGCATCCTTCCTTGACATGGATGGCTAGAAGCTTCCTTTTGGGGCCTATTTTTAAGTCTCTTTCATTGGCCATGTCGAATTCCCTAATTCCACAAGACCTAGCTACATAATGCCATGGATATCCCTACAAAGTCATGTGTGGCTCTTCGAGGCATTGTTCATGGCTATGGAATCCTCAATGATTTATTTAGGGCTAAAAGCATGTTATTCCTCCCTAGAACTTCATTCCCAACACCCTGAGACATGTACATACTCCTCAAAACACCCTAATGTCACTAAAATCCTCAATCATAGGACAATGAACCTTGAAAGGTGATGTGTTGTTGGTGGATAGAACCTTCTTATATCTAGATGGCTAGAAGATTCCATTAGAGTTTGAGCTTCATGCCTCCTCCCATGACCATTTCCAATCCCCCAGGTCCCAAAGACTTGGATACATCGTGCCATGGATACCCTTGCAAAGTCACGCATGGTGCTTTAAGGAATTGTTCATGGTTTGGGATGCCTTAATGGTTTCTTTAGGGCATGTTGTGGCTACAACAGATCCCATGCTCAAGTAAGCACGGGAGCCCCGACCTTAATAAAACACTAAGGTGTTTGGGTGAGTTATTTTATAAATATTAGAATTTTAGATTTTACCTCTAGAATTCTCCACCCATGCCTTTGATTTCCTTGGTTTCACCTGTTTGATTTTTGCCAAAGTGTTTCAGTTTCAAAAAAGCCAAAATTTATTATTATTTTTGTTCACTGATAAAGTCATCCCGAAACCCGACGTTTGAAGAACCCGCAATCCGCAATCTGACAATCGCGGCTTGCAGGAATATTGTTTTTTAAAATGTTGGGTTTTGATGATTCCGAAACCCACAATCCGATGGTTGCAGACTACGGAATCACTCTATAATGAGATGGGATAACATTTACCCCGAAACCAGAATCCCGCGGCAGCACCATTCGACTTTCGGGATGGTCTTCTCTTGTCCACTTCGTGCATGCTTCCGCAACCCGTAATTTTGGGATGCGGCTTTCGGGATTGTGTCTTCATGATTATTTTATGTGCGTTCCCGCGACCCACAATCCACATTGTGAAATGCGGCTTTTGAAGTAGTTTTTTTATTTTGACATTTTTACTTGCGAAACCCGCAACCCGCAAATCTATACTTTCGGGTTTCAGCTTGCAGGGTTTTGAATAAAGAGTTTTACGAGCATACCTGAACCCGAATCCGCGTTCCGCCACAGTCGATCTCTGTCATCCATTTGTTATAATCGCACGGTTGGTTTTATTTCACTGAATGTATTTAATAGGGTTTTATTTTACTTTTTAGTTTCACATTTTCACTGTTGAAAAACATACGCTGTTACGTTCTCAATTTACTGAGGATTGCGTGTCAGGTGTCGTTGTTCAGTCGGTTCGCTCAGGTAAGTCCATTGTTATCCTTACGCTACTAGCCTACATTTTAGTATTTTTGGGTTGAATTTTATTTAATTTTCTGCATTTGATCAGATATTGTAAAATTACTCCACTAATTCGAAGAATACATGGTCTAAAACGTCACTCAAAGACCCCCTGAACAAAGACCTGAATTTTGGTATTCTTTCTGACACCAGTGGAGGAGTTACAGAGACATACCAAATAGACTGGTCCAAGATATATTCCATTTTTTATAATGATGACTTTTCCCATATCGAGGATGATACACCAGTCTACGAGAGAATTAGCGCTTCCCAAATTCACGCCATTACTGCACGCCCTACCGTCCTACCCTACAAAGATGCAGTTAAGTGGTTAATTGAGAATGCTGATGTTAAGGACCGTTCATTTAATGACAGTGCAGGTTGCAAATTGACAAGTTTTCGCCCTGAGGTTTTTATTCGAGCATTTGCTCTGAAACCCTATGTTCAGACACTCTCTACTGAGTTCATTCAGACGTCCAAAACCTGGTATAATTTTGAGCAAATGATTAAGTCTTCGATGCTCAAACATAATGCTTTTGTGCCTAAGTCGGATAACCTTTACCCTATCATCTGGTTTAAAGAACCCTATTCTCTACTAGCAGCCATGCTTTGTCGGATTTTTGGTCAACCCAATTTTTCTCATTCTAAGGCAGAGTGAGCACCCATAGCACATCATGTGTTACTTACAGGTGAATCTTTCCCGTGGGCCTCTATTCTATCATCGGAACTGAAAAATGCCATTCAAGATTATCAGAAGGCACTGGCCCATAAGAAACCACTCTTCTTCCTATCGGCATATGTTTTGGACGTTTTCTGTTCAGAGTTCCCATATCCCAATTTAGGTTGGCATTGGACTCCTTCAGACCCACCTATACATATTTACCATTCAGCACTTTGGGAGGGAAATTTTGTCATATATGAAATTTGTGATTGTTTTGTGGGTACCATTTATTTCAAGATCTTCCAATACCACCCACTTGCATTCTCAGAAGATCCTAATGTTTTTATCAAGACAATGGGTGATTCATATGTAGGTGAATACTTTACATACATCAGAATCTGGGGAAGTGAAATAGTTCATTTCTTGTTCCGAATAGTCCCGAACAAGATGGTAATACAAGAAGTTTCCTTTCAGACTGTTATTAGTGGTATGTATCAGAAACTCATGGGACCTAAGAAGAATAATTGGCCTAAGTTTGCACTGAATCTGGGTCAATTGGTCATCCCAACTTCAACTTGGGCTATGGCTCTGGGTGATCAGATAGCTGCTCTGAGATTAGGTGTTGCCCCGAAAAGGAAACATGACCCCAAGAAGTTTTTTGGATGCACACTTAAAGCAAGTTCATAAAAAGATGGACTACACACATGAAACAATCCCTTATGATTCCATATACCAAGGGGTAGACACATTTTCTCAAGTCTTGGCCAAAGTAAAGGACTCTCAAGGACAACATGATATTTTACAGTACCAGAAGCAACTGAAAGATAGGATCTTAAGCTACAGGGGCATGCAGATGAATCTTGTTGAAAAAGCAAGAAAGGACAGGGAAGAGAACGAAGCTTGGAAGTCTACCAATCCTCTGACCACCGTTCATGATGAAGACAAAGGTAAAGCTATTCAAGGGGAACTATCTAAAAAGAAAACTAATGAAGAAGGTAAACTCATGCTGCAAATAGACCATGAATCCAAACAACAAATGGTGTAGCTGTCATCAATGTTACAGACTCAGTTGTTAGAACATCCAAGGCCTACGGACAAAATTCAGCCACTGGGTACACTGGGTGATCACTTCTCTACTCCAGGTACTCCAGAAGATGATGAATTGATCATAGCCAAGGCTAATCCAGCTAAGAGACAGAAGGTCATGCCTTCCTCATCACAAGTTTCTACAGTAGATGTAATTGACTGTGATGAAGAAATAACTTCATCTTCTCTAGTCCCAGTATTGGAAGAGGTTACTGGAGATGCTAAGACTGACACTGAATTGTTGGACAATATTGATATGGACCAGTCTTTCCATGAACAGTCAATGTTGGAATTTAATGTTGCCCCTGACATCACTTCGTCAGCAATTGTGTTACCATCTGTGAAGCTAAATTATACTGTGCCTCTAGGAGGGACACTTCCATTCTCATTATCCCATTTGTATGATACCCTCAACAACACCAATACTACATCGCCAGAGTACTCAGTTCCTTTATCCACTTCACCTTTTGTTATTGCAGAAGTCCAGCCTTTGGCTGTCCCTCTGCAGTCATCTATAGTTGATTCATCAATAACCTCCATCGATGCATCCGCTATGTCTTCTCCTCCACCTTCCCCTAGCAAAGCACAGAGTACACTTCCACTCCCAAAAGTTAGTAGTCATATTCAGGTTCTTCTTTCTGAAGTCTCTGTCTCATTACCCTCCCCAGACAAAGTTCTGTCAGCCCCTGAAATTAGTATTATGTCTCTAGCCTCCATTCAAGTTACTTCACCTATCCCTACTTCTGCTGTCACACAGACACCTTCTCTGATTTCCACAATTGGTGTCACGTTTGTTCTTGCACTGTCCATTACTGAGGACACAGATACAGATGTGGTTCCTCTTGGAAACTATTTCTATCGTCAGGATGACAAGGCAGTAGTTAAAAGAAGTAGGAAAAGAGGTCAAGGCAAATGTGGCTTAGAAGCGCATGAGCCAGAGTAGGTGATATGGGTTCCCAGAACTAATAACCCAAGAATTGAAGCAGTTGAAACAGCAACAGCCTTAGCGGATTTTTCCACTGCTAACTGGGATTCAGTCCAGGTCTTGGACAAAGAAGTTGACATCAGGGAGGAAGAAATTAGAAACCTGAAAGAAGAATTAGTTAAAATAAGGGAACGACATTCTATTGACATGGATAACCTTAGGAAAGTTTGGGTAGACAAAGTACAGGATCTAGAATAGAATAATGCTACTCTTCTTACTGAATTTAATCTTTTGCAGTCTCAACATTTAGCTAGTCTTGTAAGGATAGCCTCTTTAGAAAAGCAGATGGAAGATGCAACTGCAAGTGCAGCTTCCTCCAATGTTCTCAAGTTCACACCCTTGCACCTAAAAAACCTTGCTCTTGAAGTGAATCAGAGTCAGCATGAATTACTGAAGAAGTTATATATTGACTTAGACGAGATCAGGGAAAATTTCATTAATTTTTCTAAGATGTCTTCTACTCTTGAGGAATAGAAAGAAAAAAGGCTCCAAGCCTATAATGCTAAAGATCAAATTGGTCAATGGCAATTGTATATCAAGAATGCTCTAGAGAACATCCCAATCCTTAATACTTTCCAGATGAAGAAATTTAAAGCATCGCTGAACTCATGGCTTGATTTGAATGAATCATCTGATGAGATCATTACTAAGTCTCAAGATACTTGCACTAGGCGATGGTACACCACTGATAATATCTTGAATGACTTAGGTTTGCCACTCGTGAATCCTTTTCTGGAGGCTCTCCCACCAAAGTGCAGACTTGAGGAACTTGACAACATATGTGAAGAATTCACACAGAAGATTCGAGACTTGGAACAAATCAACATCCAAGATGTGGATCGTTTGGTTAAAGAACAGGTCATCATGGAAGGAAGGATCCTCATGTACCAGCGCATTTGGCATAAGTTGGCAAAGCATGATATGGAGAACAACACATGCAATGTTCAGTTGTCTCTCGAATCAGTTGTTTTTCGAAATATAGATGAGCTGTTAGATATTTATGAAAAATGGTAGGATTTTCTGGATCGTTAAATCAAAAAATGACTTTGTAACCCCTTTTTTGTAGAATCTCTCCTTTTGGGACTCTGATGTAAATTTACTATTTAAGGAGGAATGTTTCCCTTAGCAAGGGGTTGGGGCATTTTGGAATTTTGATTCAGCAGGAGTATGGACTGAAGATGCTCTGTCTATTCAATCCATTGTAATTTTGGTACAAGACTTTTATATGCAGTAAACTTGTCTTTTCTCCACCTTCTTGTGTTCTTCAAATTTCTTTGAGAATCGCTGAGTTAAATGTTTCAGACTGTCATTGGTTTAAATGTATTTAATCTTTTGCAGGTTACTTATTTCTGCACAAAGACTTCATATTGATTTTTCTATATGTTAGGTCCAAGCTATTGATTGTTCTGTTAAATTTCTTTGATTGAACAGTTATTACTTTTATATTTCTACAAATGATTTGATGCAATTAAATATGCATAATCAATTGTTAATTTTTCAATTAACACCATGATTACAGATCAGTTATTTGAATGAGCCTAAACGCTTTGAAGGATTGTCACTTAATTTCTTAATTGATAAAACTTTAACTAACAAGTGAAGAACCAGAAGACATTTCTGTTTAAGGTACTTGATCACTTGTTTATCATACTTCAGTTCTGATCTGCACATTATCAACTTTTGCTCTTTAGGTTAGATCTGAGTTAGGATAGATTCTTTCCCTAGGTAGGTTAGGTTAGGTTTGTTAATCAGCTATCACACTTCGTTTTCCTTAATAGGAAAACTGATCTTTGAAAGATCAAACCTTTTACTCTTAGAGTGCCAGTGGAGGCCAAATATCCGTGGGTGATTACCACACCAAACAGCTCGAGGATAGGGTAACTCTTGCACAGGGTTGACTGAAGCCTTTAGCTGGGTTTTCATCACCTATTGTGTGCCTTGGAACCCATTCCATCACTTTGCACTTACCCTGCACCCCCGAGGCACCAACAAATGGTGCTAGAAGGAGTGTGTGAACTGACACATTTCCCACAATAAGAGCTAACTTCCAGTTATTATCATTTCATGGCTCTTTCCCAAATCCTTGCATGGGAGTCTGACATCGCATTGAGCCTACCAGGGCCTTTACATGAACTCCCCAAAAAGGCAGTTAAGATCTTGCCAAAATTTGATGCAGAAGGTAATGTCTCTATCACCGAGCATATAAGAAAGTATGAATCTATTTTGCATTTATTTAATATCATACATGATGATGTTGCTTGCAGATTATTTCCATTTACCTTCAAAGGTAAGGCTTCTCTTTGGTTTCATTTTTTACCTCTGAATTCAATTTCAAGTTGGTTAGAGTTTAAGAATGTTTCCAGAGATTCTTTTGAAGATTATGATGTGGTTGAGATTCATCAAAACCTAATTCAAATGCAAGTATTTGATGGAGAATCAATTCAGGATTTCAACACACGTTTCCGACAAGTGTACTATAGGTTACACAAAGAACATAGACCCGCAGCACAACTCACTTTCTGTTGGTATGTTAGATATCTTCCCAAGATTATAGCAATGTTTATTTTGAGACAAGGGATAACAGATTTTAATGAAGCATGTAAAGAGGCTCAAGTTCTTGAGAGAGACTTGAAGGGGTATCCTTCCAATCTTTTTTATCCTTTCCTTTCATATAATCTTGAATGTGTTAATGAAGAATTAAATCCTTCACAAAATGCTCAATTAAGTTCTCAAATGAATGACCTATGCGATGAAGTCATGTCTATTAACAAAAACAAGGATAATCAAAATACCTTACATCATTTCAAACAAATGTTTTTCGCATCCGATTCAAGATCTTCCCCATATACAAAAAGGGAATAAGGTGCACATTCTAATAAACCTTCTTCCTTTTCAAATAGATGTGAGTATGATGAATGTTTTTCATCTTCCCTTCATTGTTCGGAGTCAGAAGCCGTTGTAGAAAATCCTCATATTTCTGATCCATGTAATGGACCATTTGTTCGAACAAATGTTGAGCATTCCCCTTCGTATCACAATAATTCAACTATCTATAAAAATGAAGATTTAAGAATCTATGAAAAGGATTCTCTATCTATTTCTAATAATTTTGCAAGTCCTTCTCATACAACTAATACCCATTTTTCTTCATTTAATCAAAAGGTCCATGTTCGAATAGAGAATTTTCAAGATCTTGATTGTATTTCACATTCTGAACAACATAATGATTTCTCTAATCTTACAGAATCTGAAAATTCTTTTTCTTCATCCTTCGATTTTGACTATGATGAGCAGAATATCAACCATAAGTCTTTAGATGATGAGTTAGCTGAGATCGAAATTGAATTTCAAAATATTTGTTCTAAATATACTTTTTCGATAAATCAAATCTCAAATGAAAAGTTGTTTCGATCAAATGCTTTGAAATCAAATAAAATTGGTACATTTGACAAGAACGAATATTTAAAAGATGAAGTTGATTGGTCACGAGATGTGAATTCCGATACTTCCTTTCAATACAATATTGATGATATATTGTTAAAGGAAGTATTCTATGCTCTCAATTTTGATGAAAATGTTTTGGATCATGATCTTAATAATTTCAAACACTTTTCATGATTCCATTTATTTATCATTGGAACAATCATTTTTGAGCAATTTCCCATGTCATTTTCATCTCTTTGTAAATAAGAAACTTAGTTTATTTTTTCCTATTTTTGGATTTCCATTTTCAAAAATTTTGTTGTTGATTCATCATTTGTTTTATCTTGCAGACTTAAAGTTGCTTGATTGGCTTCATTGGATATTTGAGTATACTTAATGTTTGTTTATTTTGGAATAGTGTAGGAGTAGGTGTAGAACAGATTAATTTTGATGATTTCTTAATAAGTAAGAGAACCCTTTTTTATCCTCTTCAATAAAGCATTTGTGACGACGAGTTGAGTCTAACTTGGGTTTTAGTATTGTTCAATTACTGGAAGGAGTTACGTACACCTATTCAGTGGATGTTTTACTCTTCGAGAGTAATTGTGTATAGACTAGGCTGATATTTTGTACATAAATTGATTTTGCATATTCGGCTTGTCTCATTTCCTTCATGTATTTAACTTTTGATGTCACACCTCCACACATATAGCAATATCCATAAAATCAGTTTATTTCTTGGTGATGAGTCCAATTTTGATCTTATGACTATCTACCAGCTATGATTTGGAAATTGTTCAACTTAGGACATATGGCTGATGAACACAAGACCTCGAATTAATATATATCTACGATGGTCATTATCTTACACATGTATTATTTGTTTAATTGGGGCCTCAGGGATAGCAGAGTCTCCATTGTCTTATGTCTCATGGTCGAGTTGCATATCATAATAACCTTGTCTGCTTGTTCTGCTCTAGTTCCTTTTACCATCACCTTAAATAATAAACCTTATAATAAAGAAAATTACAAGCTGAGGGGTCTTACTGTCAAGCCTGCTCATTAGGTTCATATGTGCCAAGTAGAATGACATCTTCACAACAAGCTACCACACTTGGAAGATGAATTTCAGTTTTACTGGGAGTTGGAAGATTTTATCACAGGTCAGTCCATTCATGATCAGCAAAGCACTGGTGAGTAATGTTACCAACATATGGTCACCAAGCCATGGTAATGCCTTGTAATTTTCCAACTTATTGAAACATGGATTAGTACATATCTTTTAGCTCAAAAGATACCTGTGTATATAAGAATAGGTAGGTCTTATCACAAGCCAACCCTGCCATGATCATAAGTTCAATTTGGACTGAGGCCATCAAAATATGGTTACCAAGCCATGATAGTCCCTTTCAGCACCTCAACTAAAAGGCAAGGAGTCTCGTTATCGAGCTAGCTTGATCAGTTTTTGAATTATGCCTGTGAGTGGCACTGCTTATATCTGATCACCAAGTCAGGGCAGTGGTCTTATACACACATCTATTTTTGGATATATATAAAAAAAAAATGCATGTAAATAGTGTTTCAAAGAAGCAAGGTGATGTGTAATTGGGATAGCCGAAAGCATTTTCGAGTGTGGCTAGCTTCAACACAAGCAGCCTTCCATGACTACATACAGCTGAAGGGTCTCATGTTATTCTTCAAATCCTTTTATCAGATTTTGCATTATTCTCAAATGTGACCAGACAATGAGTATTTATTAATTTGGGTTCCATGATAGTTAGCTGTGTTCCTTGTGATCATTTTTGAAAATTCAGGCTGAAGAAAGAGTGTCTGGCTAGCATGTTTGAATGTCTTCTTTAAACTGGGTTGTCATTACAGAGATAACTGGTTCTTCCCAGCCAATCACCATTTGTTGTGGCCACAACAGATCCCATGCTCAAGTAAGCATGGGAGCCCTGACCTTAATAAAACACTAAGGTGTTTGGGTGAGTTATTTTATAAATATTAGAATTTTAGATTTTACCTCTAGAATTCTCCACCCATGCCTTTGATTTCCTTGGTTTCAACCGTTTGATTTTTTCCAAAGTCTTTCGGTTTAAAAAAAGCCAAAATTTATGAGTATTTTTGTTCACTGGTAAAGTCATCCCGAAACCCGACGTTTGAAGAACCCGCAACCCGCAATCTGATAATCACGGCTTGCGGGACTATTGTTTTTTAAAATGTTGGGTTTTGATGATTCCGAAACCCGCAATCCGATGGTTGCGGACTACAGAATCACTCTGTAATGGGATGGGATAACAGTTACCCCGAAACCCGAATCCCACAACAGCGCCATTCAACTTTCGGCATGGTGTTCTCTTGTCCACTTCGTGCGTGCTTCAACAACCCGTAATTTGGGGATGCAGCTTTCGGGATTATGTCTTCATGATTATTTTCTGTGCGTTCCTGCGACCCGCAATCCGCATTGCGGAATGCGGCTTTCGGAGTAGTTGTTTTTATTTTGACATTTTTACTTCCCGAAACCCACCACCCCTAGTCGGTGGTCAGCTTTCGGAAGTCCTTTTCATTGATTCATTATTTTTACCAATCTACAACCCACAAATACATACTTTTGGGTTTCGGCTTGCGGGTTTTTGAATAAAGAGTTTTACGAGCATACCTGGACCCGATTCCGTGTTGCACCATAGTCGATCTCAGTCGTCTATTTGTTATAATCGCACAGTTGGTTTTATTTCACTGAATGTATTTATTAGGGTTTTATTTTACTTTTTATTTTTGCATTTTCACTGCTGAAAAACATATTCTGTTACGTTCTCGACTTACTGAGGATTGCGTGTCAGATGCCATTGTTCAGTCGGTTCGCTATTTCAGGTAAGTCCATTGTTATCCTTACGCTACTATCCTACATTTTACTATTTTTGGGTTGAATTTTATTTAATTTTCTGCATTTGATCAGATATTGTAAAATTACTCCACTATGTCGAAGAATACACAGTCTAAAACGTCACTAAAAGACCCCCTGAACAAAGACCCAAAGTTTGGTTTTCTTTCTGACACTAGTGGAGGAATTACAGAGACATACCAAATAGACTGGTCCAAGATATATGCCATTTTTGATAATGACGACTTTTCCCATATCGAGGATGATAGACCAGTCTACGAGAGAACTAGGGATTCTCAAATTCACGCCATTACTGCACGCCCTGCCGTCTTACCCTACACAGATGCAGTTAAGTGGATAATTGAGAATGCTGATGTTAAGGACCATTCATTTAATGACAGTGCAGGTTGTCAATTGACAAGTTTTTGCCCCGAGGTTTTTGTTCGAGCATTTGCTCTAAAACCCTATGTTCAGACACTCTCAGCTGATTTCATTCAGACGTCCAAAACCCAGTATAATTTTGAGAAAATGATTAATTCTTGGATGCTCAAACCCAATGCTTTTGTGCCTAAGTTGGATAACCTTGACCCTATCATTTGGTTTAAAGAACCCTATTCTCTACTGGCATCCATGCTTTGCCGGCTTTTTGGTCAACCCAATTGTTCTCATTTTAAAGCAGAGTGAGCACCCATAGCACATCATGTGTTACTTATAGGTGAATCTTTCATGTGGGCCTCTATTCTATCATCGGAACTAAAAAATGCCATTCAAGATTATTAGAAGGCACCAGCCCATAAGAAACCACCCTTCTTCCTATCAACATATGTTTTGGACGTTTTCTGTTTCAGAGTTCCAGTATCCCAATTTAGGTTGGCATTGGACTCCTTCAGAGCCACTTGTACATATTTACCATTCGGCACTTTGGGAGGGAAATTTTGCACCTTTCATATATGAAATTTGTGATTGTTTTGTGGGTACCATTTATTTCAAGATCTTCCAACAACAGCCACCTGCATTCTCAGAAGATGCTAAATTTTTTATCAACACAATGGGCAATTGGTATGTAGGTGAATGCTTTACATACAGCAGAATCTGGGGAAGTGAAGCAGTTCATTTCTTTCCCAGAATAGTCCCGGACAGCATGGTAATACAGGAAGTTTCCTTTCAGACTGTTATTAGTGGTATGTATCAGAAACTCATGGGACCTAAGAAGAAGAATTGGCCTAAGTTTGCATTGAATCTGGGTCAATTGGTCATCCCAACTTCAACCTGGGCTACAGTTCTGGGTGATCAGATAGCTGCTTTGAGATTAGGTGTTGCCCCGAAAAGAAAACATGACCCCAAGAAGTTTTTGGATGCACACTTAAAGCAAGTTCATAAAAAGATGGACTCCACACATGAAACAATCCCTGATGATTCCATATACCAAGGGGTAGACACCTTTTCTCAAGTCTTGGCCAAAGTAAAGGACACTTAAGGACAACATGATATTCTACAGTACAAGAAGCAACTGAAAGATAGGATCTTAAGCTACAGGGCCATGCAGATGAATCTTGTTGAAAAAGCAAGAAAGGACAGGGAAGAGAAAGAAGCTCGGAAGTCTACCAATCCTCCTTTGACCACCATTCATGATGAAGACAAAGGTAAAGCTATTGAAGGGGAACTATCTAAAAAGAAAACTAATGAAGAAGCTAAACTCATGTTGCAAACAGACCATGAATCCAAACAGCAAATGGCGCAGCTATCATCAATGTTACAGACTCAGTTGTTAGAACCTCCAAGGCCTACAGACAAAATTCAGCCACTGGGTACACTAGGTGATCACTTTTCTACTCCAGGTACTCCAGAAGATGATGAATTGATCATAACCAAGGCTAATCCAGCTAAGAGACAGAAGGTCATGCCTTCCTCATCACAAGTTTCTACTATAGATGTAATTGACTGTGATGAAGAAATACTTCGTCTTCTCCAGTCCCAGTAGTGGAAGAGGTTACTAGAGATGCTAAGACTGACACTGAATTGTTGGACAATATTGATATGGACCAATCTTTCCTTGAACAGTTAGTGTTGGAATTTAATGCTGCCCCTGGTATCACTTCATCGGCAATTGTGTTACCATCTGTGAAGCTAAATTCTACTATGCCTCTAGGAGGGACACTTCCATTTTCATTATCCCATTTGTATGATACCCTCAACAACACGACTACTACATCGCCAGAGTATTCAGTTCCTTTATCCACTTCACCCTCTGTCATTGTAGAAGTCCAGCCTTTGGCTGTCCCTCTGCAGTTATCTACAGTTGATTCATCAATAACCTCCATCGATGCATCCTCTAAGTCTTATCCTCCACCTTCCCCTAGCAAAGCACAGATTCCACTTCCACTCCCAAAAGTTAGTAGTCATATTCAGGTTCTTCTTTCTGAAGTCTCTGTCTCATTACCCTCCCAGACAAAGTTGTGTCAGCCCCTGAAATTAGTATTACTTTTCTAGCCTCCACTCAAGTTACTTCACCTATCCCTACTTCTGCTATCACATAGACATCTTCTCTGATTTCCACAATTGGTGTCACGTCTGTTCCCGCACTGTCCATTACTGAGTACATAGATACAAATGTGGTTCCTCTTAGAAACTATTTCTATCGTCAAGATGACAAGGCTATAGTTAAAAGAAGCAGGAAAAGAGATCAAGGCCAAGGTGGCTTAGAAGCGCATGAGCCAGAGCAGGTGATATGGGCTCCCAGAACTAATAACCCAAGAATTGAAGCAGTTGAAATAGCAACAGCATTAAGGGCTTTTTCCACTGCTAACTGGGATTCAGTCCAGGTCTTGGGCAAAGAAGTTGACATCAGGGAGGAAGAAATTAGAAACCTGAAAGAAGAATTAGTTAAAACAAGGGAACAACATTCTGTTGACATGGCCGACCTCAGGAAAGTTTGGGTAGACAAAGTACAGGATCTAGAATAGAATAATGTTACTCTTCTTACTGAATTTAATCTTTTGCAGTCTCAACATTCAGCTAGTCTTCTAAGGATAGCCTCTTTAGAAAAGAAGATGGAAAATGCAACTGCAAGTGCAGCTTCCTCCAATGTTCTCAAGTTCACACCCTTGGAGCTAAAAAACCTTGCTCTTGAAGTGAATCAGAGTCAGCATGAATTACTGAAGAAGTTATGTATTTCCTTAGATGAGATCAGGGAAAATTTCATTAATTTTTGTAAGATGTCTTCTACTCTTGAGGAACAGAAAGAAAAAAGGCTCCAAGCCTATAAATCCGAAGATCAAATTGTTCAATGGCAATTGTACATCAAGAATGCTCCAGAGAACATCCCAATCCTTAATACTTTCCAGATGAAGAAAGTTAAAGCATCCCTGAACTCGTGGCTCAATTTGAATGAATCAGCTGATGAGATCATTACTAAGTGTCAGGATACTTGCACTAGGCGATGGTATGCTGCTGATAATATCTTGAATGACTTAGGTTTTCCACTTGTGAATCCTTTTCTGGAGGCTCTCCCCCCAAAGTGCAGACTTTAATAACTTGACAACAGATGTGAACAATTCGCATAGAATATTCGAGACTTGGAACAAATCAACATCCACGATGTAGATTGTTTGGTTAAAGAACCGGTCATCATGGAAGGAAGGATTCTCATGTACCTGCGCATTTGGAATAAGTTGGCAAAGCATGATATGGAGAACAATGCATGCAATGCTCAGTTGTCTCTCGAATCAGTTGTTTTTCCAAATATAGATGAGTTAGATATTTATGAAAAATGGCAGGATTTTCTAGATTGTTAAATCAAAAAATGATTTTGTAATCCCTTTTTTGTAGAATTCCTCCTTTTGGGACTCTGATGTAAATTTACTATTTAAGGAGGAATGTTTCCCTTAGCAAGGGGTTGGGGAATTTTGGAATTTTGATTCAGCAGGAGTATGGAATGAAGATGCTCTATCTATTCGAGCCATTGTAATTTTGGTACAAGACTTTTATATGAAGTAAAGTTGTGTTTTCTCCACCTTCTTGTGTTCTTCAATTTTCTTTGAGAATCACTGAGTTAAATGTTTTAGATTGTCATTGGTTTAAATGAATTTAATATTTTTCAGGTTACTTATTTATGCACAAAGCCTTCATATTGATTTTTCTATATGTTAGGTCCAAGTTATTGATTGTTCTGTTAAATTTCTTTGATTGAACAGTTATTACTTTTATATTTCTGCGAATGATTCGATGCAATTAAATATGCATAATCAATTGTTAATTTTTCTATTAACACCATGATTATAGATCAGTTATTTGAATGAGCTTAAACACTTTGAAGGATTGTCACTTAATTTCTTAATTGATAAAACTTTAATTAACAAGTGAAAAACCAAAAGACATTTTTGTTTAAGGTACTTGATCACTTGTTTATCATACTTCAGTTCTGATTTGCACATTATCAACTTTTGCTCTTTAGGTTAGATCTGACTTAGGATAGATTCTTTATCTAGGTAGGTTAGGTTAGGTTTGTGAATCAGCTATCACACTTCGTTTTCCTTTATAGGAAAATTGATCTTTGAAAGATCAAATGTTTTACTCTTAGAGTGCCAGTGGAGGCCAAATATTCGTGGGTGATTACCACACCAAACAGCTCGAGGATAGGGTAACTCTTGCATAGGGTTAACTAAAGCCTTTGGCTGGGTTTTCATCCCCTGTTGTGTGCCTTGGAACCCATTCCAGCACTTTGCACTTACCTTGCACCCCCTAGGCACCAACATGGCCAAATGAATGGTCTTTCCCCTAGAATTTCATTCCCAAGGCATTGAGACACATACATATTTTCAAACCCACCTACTGGAATTGTCATCCTTAATCATATGCCAATGATACCCTCGGAGGCCATGTTTGATTGGTGGAGGAATCCTTCTTATCCTTGGATGTATAAAATATTTCTTTAAGGCCTAAGATTCAAATTTCTTCCACTGACCATGTCCAATACCTCAAGTCCCTAAGACCTACATAGAAAATCTCAATGGATACCCTTGCAAAGTCATGCATAGTGCTTTGAGGCATTGTTCAGGGCTCTAGATTCCTTAGTGTTCTATTTAGGGCCAGGGGAATGGTATTATTATCTATAGCATCATTCCTGAGGTCCTAAGACACCCGCATACTTCTCAAAATCACATAATGGTGTTAATATCCTCAATCATATGATAATGATATCCTCAAGAGGTCATGTGTGGTTGGTTGAGGCGATCTTCTTAGACTTGGATGTCGATAAGATTCTTGTATGGATAGAGGTTCAAGTCTCCTCCCGTGACCATGTCCAAGTCCCCAAGGCCCCAAGAAATGGATACACAGTTCCATGGATATCCATGTAAGGTCATGCATGGTGCTCTAGGCATTGTTCATCACTCTAGATGCCCCAATTGTTTCTTTAAGGCCAAAGGCATGGTTTTCTTCCCTACAACATCATTCCCAAGGCCCTGAGACATGTAAATACTACTGAAAAACACATATTGGAAATGATATAATCAATCATAGAACAATGATACCCTCAGAGGACATGTGTTTTTGGTGGAGGAAATATTCTTATTCTTATATGGATGGAGGAATCATTTAGAGCTCGAGATTTAGGTCTCCTCCACTAACCATGTGTAAGGCCCCAAGACCACAATACATAGATACATAGTGCCATATATACCCCTCTGAAGTAATCAATGTTGCTTTTAGGTAGTATTCATCGATCTAGATGCGTCAATTATTTCTTTACGGCCAAAAACATGGTCTTCTTCCATGGAGCATAATTCCCAAGGGCTTAATTCATGTGCATGCTACTTAACACCACCTAACTATAACAACGTCCTCAATCATAGGCCAATTATACAACTAGGAGGTTGTGTATGGTTGGTGGAGGCAAACTTCTTACCCCTAGATAGTTACAAGCTTTCTTTAGGGACAAAGGTTAAGGTATCCTCCACTAACCATGTGTTGTTGTTGGAGGAAACCTTCTTAGCCCTTGATGGCTAGAAGATTCCTTTAGTGGTCGATATTTAGGTCTCCTCCATTGATCTTATCTAAGGCTAAAAGGCCATAAGACCTAGATACATAGTGTCTCAATGGATTCAGATGCCTTAATGGTTTCTTTAGGGATAAATTCATGGTCATCTTCTATGTAATATCATTACGAAGGCCTTGGGACACCTACATAGGGCTCTTGCTTTACTTTTATGACTCCAATAAAGGACTTGAGATCCATCCCTCTATGCAAAAACTCTTGATTATGCTCATATCCAACTATTATGTCAAATATCAACTTTAAATGGTGTATGTTATGGTTAATGGTCTTGATCATTTCCCATTACCTCAATAATATTATGTTAGGGTATAATTATTTCAATTTCTTCCCCAACTATTTATTGAGACCCATCGGTAGTACGCAAAACCACATATTTCCACCCATATCCCACTTTGAGAATAATGATATCTTATACATTGCATGATCTTCTAAGTGATAGTTTGAGTCATTACTATTAGCTTGATATGCTTAAAACCATCCTTTAGGGCATAGTTTCTATAATTCCTTTAATGAATATGTCTAAGGTTTTCATACTTAGTGTCACTTATATGAATGATCAGATGCCAAGGATGGTTTTTGGAGTTTATGGGTGTGGTTTAAATCTTCCCGTAGGGTTTAAGGCCCAAGTTTCTTCCTATGACATTATACCAAAACCTAGGACCCGTGCATACTAGAAAAAACCTCATAATGGTGTTGATTTCCTTACTTAGAGGTAAATAATAACCCCAATATGTCATGTGTAGTTCTTTGAGTTGTTGTATTTTTCCTTAGATGCACAAACTATTTTACTAGGGAATAAGGCCTAGGTTTCCTCTCTCAAACATGTTAAGGGCCTCAACAACCATATATAGTGCTTAAAAACAACCTCTTACTTACATTAATACCCCCAATATCAAGCCAATAATACCCTCAAGAGGCCTTATGTGGTGTTTCAAGGTATACTTGTTAATGTTATATGCCTAGAGGTTTCCTCTAAGGTCCAATGCATGGGGTTCCTTCCTTAATCATCTCTATGCCCTAAAGACTTATACCCAGTTTTAGTTCCTCCAACTCCCACCATTATCCCTATTATAAGGAGATATATCTTCTCAAAAGTCATTTGTGTTAGTGTGACAAATCCTTATTATCCCTACATACCTAGAAGTTTAATTTAGGCTAAGGTCTAGGTTTCTTCTCTTAACTAGGTCGATGGTCAATAAACCTATCACTAGTGATCAAAACCTTCTAATGCAATCAATATCCACACATAGATGTTAAGAATATTCTTGGGAATATATGTGTGTTGACCATATTTCTTGGTCCTAGATTCCTAAAAGATTCATTTAGGGCCCAAGGAAGAGGTTTTCTCCCTTGAACATCTCCAAGGATTTGAGAGCCATGCCTTGTGCACAAAGCCTAGTAATTATATTAATATCCATTAGAAAAATTAATAATATCAATAAAAATATGCCCTATCAAATAATGAAATATCAATTCAAATCATTTTTATTAATATTTTATAATAGTAATAAATTAAAAATGGTTGTATTTAATTATTTTTCAAATTTAAGAATCATGGATATTTATTTGCTTGAATAATATTGAAAAATGAATAGCTAGTTAGAAAATAATTATTTGTGAACTTGTTGGGTTTGTGGTGCAACACCTCATAAATGAATCATGTGAGCTTGTTGGTTTAAATAGTGATAAAAACAAATAATTGAATTTGTTGTGATTGTGGTTTAAAAGCTCATAAATTAATCATGGCCATTTATTTGAATGAAAAAAATTGAATTAAGTTATTACAAAATGATTATTTGTGATGTTGTGTTTATGGTGCAAATCATCATAATTAAATCCTTTTTGTACATGTCCATGTGACAAATATGAGCTTAGCCCCACTATATGGTACTTGACAACATGGCATTTCTTTATGCTTAGGATTCCTTTAGGCTAAGGCCTATGATTATTCGTTCAATAATGTTGAGGGCCATTGGACCTATCCCTAGTGATTAAAAACTTATAATAGTGTGAATTCCCATACTTATAGGCTAAGAATACTCTTCACAATATGTGTGGGGACCTTTGTGGTGTCTTTCTTGGTCCTAGATTCCTAAAAGCTTCTTTTAGGGCCTTAGCTAGAGGTTTTCTCCATTGATCATATAGATGGATCTAAGACCCATGTCTTGTGTTAAAAACCTAATAATAATACTAATTTCCATAAAAAAAAATTAAGAAGATAAAAATATCTCAAATGAATAATCAAATTTAAATTCAAATAATTTTTTTTTTCCAGCAGGAAAAAGCATACCAATGTTATTCATATAGAATCAAAGGGTACATGATTTTGAAGGTCTATAAAAAGACATAATCTAGCAGTGGTAAAAATCCAGTTTGCGAATCCCAAAATAAAAAACGAGCAAGAGATAACCTCCATGAAGGGAAATCTAAAAAACCTCAGTACATCATCTTCCCAAAATTACATGACATTAAAAGTCCTGCGATCAGCGATTACTCAAACATTTTCAGAAATCCAATGTTCAGAACCTGGGAAAATTGAATTTCTTCCCAAATTAAAATACCAAAATCGCCACATAAGGGTTGTTTAGAAGGTTTATTTGCTAGCTGATTATGTTGCTTATAAATGTGCTCCAGAGAAATGTTCCTAAAAAGTCGGATAGTTGCCTTTATCCTATTACACCAATGAACAAGAGATAATACCTTCAGGTTAAATTCATCTTACGCCCATTTGATGGTGACCCTAGAGTCCCCAAAAATATTCAGATCATCAATACCAAAAATATTAGCCACAGTAAAAATGCACCATAAGGCTAGAAGCACAGCCTTCATGTTTGTTCCATTCCCACAATTTAACCTGAATGAGAAGTAGTGAGAATGATTTAAGAAAATAGCTCCTCCAGCTGCACACAATCCATTTTGGGAAGCACCATGAAAAAAGAGAATAGGCCGATTGAACTGTGGATCGAAAGCCCCAACTTTTCTAATGATTAAAGGCTCCTGCTCCCTATAGATGGATTTATAAATGTTCAGAATTTGACCATTCGTCTTTTCAGTACAAGGATTAAGATCTTCAAAAATAACCTTATTCTTGGTATACCAAATAAACCAAGAAACAATTAAGGGCAACATTGTGTGGGATTTGCATTCCCTATACCACTTAAGAAAACAAGGATCAAAATTATCATCCCCCCAAATCTATGAGATATTTAAAGCATAACATATCATTCTCCAAATATCTCTAGTGAAATTACAGTTCACAAGAAGATGGTTTGTGGATTCAGCATCAGTATTACATAAGGAGAACCAATTAGGGCCCATCCAACCCAATTTAACTAAATTATCCCAGGTCTTCAATTTTCTGTTTAACGCAAACCAACCAAAGCATTTAAATTTTAATGGCAACTTCCAGCTCCATATTCTTTTATACTACCATTGATGAGGACCATAATTTCTAAATTGGATGATAGCCTTATACGCAGTCTTTGCTGTAATTTCTCTAGTGCTGGAATTACCAATCCATTTTATAGTATCCCTGTTTTGACAAAGCCTACAGCCCACAGAGTCCAGACGAGAAAAATAGTTATTCCATTCCCATTAGAATTTGCCAGAGAAACCCAAATCCTCACCTTTAATCCAATAGGAATTACCATTGGAATTTCTCATTTTACCGAGTGTGACAATATTCCCCTATCTAAGGAAATTTAAGATTTCATTTGATAGGGAAAAGTCGTCATCTAATCCCAGGATGGGATCAAAACCCACCACAACCTATTTTCCAGAGCCAACTTGCCATTGCAAATATTTTGCTAGCCAATTGAACACATTCATGAATCCTTGCCATATGATTGAAGTATTTCTTATTTTTTCAATAGGATTCCTGAGCCACAGAGAGATATCTTGCTTAATATATTTGATGCTCAAAAATTTGGACCATAATGAAGTTCCAAATAAACCCCGCCAAAAGAATTTCAGACGTAAGGCCTTTCCAAATACATCCATATTTTTCAGTCCCCACCCACCATAGCTCTCAGGCATAATGATATTTTCCCATTTAGCCATAATCAGACCCTTTCTGTCTTTACCACCGGCCCATAAAAAATTTGAACATAATTTCTTAATGGTCTTCAAAACTATTCTAGGAGCTTTAAACAAGGAGAGCCAGTACACAACTATACTGGAAAGAACATCCTTTACCAATATGAGGCGTCCTCCAACTGATAATAGCCTATTGGTCGAACATTGAATCTGCTCTCAAATTTTTTAAATAGCCATGACCAATCCTTGATTTGATAACTGTTAGGCTTTAGAAAATACACGAGGTATTTGAAACCATCAACCTGCAAGTGAAATTTAAAAGGCATGATACTTTGAAAATCCATAATTTGAGAATCATCCAATTGGTGTTGATAAAGGGAAGATTTTGCTTCACTTACCTTCATTCGTGATGCACAATAGAAGACATTGATATTGGTGATGTAGTGACCCCATTCAGTAGAAGAATACAACTCAGCAAGAAGCACGTTGTCAACAAAGAGGAGATGAGATATAGATAGATCTCTGGACAACTTCATCCCTCTAATGCAACCTTCAGATTTGGCTTTGTGAAGTAATCTGCTGAACCCATCAATTATAAGTAAAAATAGAAGTGGGGACATAGGGCATCCCTGCCTAATACCTAGGGAGCATTTGGAGAACTTTGAAGGCATGCCATTAATTAAACTGCAATATTAATAGGTGAAACATATGCCATTATCCAATTTAGCCTTAATGGAGACAACCCTATTTGGATAAGAATGTTGATGTAATTGTAACTTCATAATGTATTTGACACATGTATATTGTACTCATATAGAGATGGTACTATTCCTCTATACGGAAGTGTTGTCATTTGTATTGACAAGTTTCGCAAGTGTCGTAACTTGCAGTGATGGGTTATTAGACCACCAAGTGTGGGGTCGGCCCTGATTAGTGTAACCATGGGTTATTAGACTGAGTTAGACAAGTCGGCCCTGCTAGGTTATTAGGCAGGTCATGTCATGTATAAATAGAGAGTGGGAGATCTCAATTTGATCATCTCATTATTCACTCCTACATCACTCGGAAAGTGGTGCACTAGTTGTGGAGGAGGAGTAGCTGGTAATAGAAGACTATCTCTTGTACTTGGGTTGTATCATTGCTCTTTCTATCTCTGAGGAAGTTGTGGGATTTTTCACCTTTATGGTTTTCCCTAGTGAAACTCTATGTATCTATTGTCTCATGTGATTGCTTGGTGTGATTGATATGCATGATATGATTGATATGATGTACATATTATTCTCTCAGTAAAGATCTTAGATTATGTTGAATTAATGCTCAAAAATTAACATGGTATCAAAGCTAACATGAGAAGAAGACATTGTGCAGTTGTGGAAACTAGGGTTTCCTGTTTATTGGGTTTCTCTCCACATATCTTGAAAGGAAGTAGGGTAGATTGACTCTACTCAACAAGGAGAATCTTTTTGTCCAATTAGAATTCAATTCTCGGCACTTTTATTTTTGGCCCTAAAAATTAGGTTTTCCCAAAAAAAGGAATTTCTGAAATCTGAGGACATAGCTGGAAGCTCCTTGAAAAAATCAAAGTTTAGAGCTTTGGATCGAGATTTTTGGTTGGGTGAAGCACCGGGAAACTCAAACCCTAATTCAAGGTCCTCCCGAGTGAATCCAGGAGATTGAAAAGCATTTCTGAAGGGTGAAACTTTACATTTTTCAATTTCTAAGAATACCAGACTGATCAGCTCATCAAGGCACATCTTTCTATCCTTTCAGAAATTTGAAATTCACATTTTGAATTTTTAGGGTTTCTCTAACAAACCCTAATCCAACACCAAATCCAGATTTCTGCAAATCAAGTGGTAAGACCTAAATCTTTTCTATTTCCATTTGAATTACTCTTTAAGTTGTCTCACCACACCAAGCTTGAGGATAAGCTTGAAGGGGCTGATAACTTTCGAGCATGGAAGTATAGGATTGGGTAAATCTGGGAAGAAAATGAATTGGACACTTACATAAGTGAAGAGGTCCCTGTCCCAGAGGGAGAAGAAGCTAAGGCCTTACATAAAAAGAACTTGGTCAAGGAAAATAGGATCATTGTTGATTCTATCAAAGACTATCTCATACCACATGTGTCATCTCTAAAGAGACCCAAGGAAATGTTTGATTCCCTAACCAAGCTATTTGAAGGGAAGAACATAAATCAGAAGATGACTCTGCAGAACCAATTGAAAGGGGTAAAGCTTCAGAATGGAGAGACCATTAAATCTTATTTCTCTAAGGTCTCTCAGATCAAGGAATAACTTGAAGTTGTGGATGAAGTAGTGGACAATGGTGAAGTTGTCATGACCACATTGAATGGCCTACCTAGGTCATGGGACTCCTTCATCCAAGGAATCTGTGCAAGAAGGAAGTTGATTTCATTCAGCAGACTCTGGAAGGAATGCTCACAAGAAGAAGCAAGGTTTGTGGCCCGAGAAGAAAAGATGGGGAATGAAGATCAAGCTCTCATAGCTCACACCAAGAAAGGCAAGTTCAAGAGGGAGCCATCCCATCACAAGAAGAAATATTCCCACCCATACCACAAAGAAAAGAAAGATCTGAGGTGCTTCAATTGTAATGAGAAAGGACAGTTTTCCTCAGAATGTCCCAAGAAGAGAAAAGAAGGTACTACCAACCCCAAGAAAAAGAAGAACAACAAAAGGAGATTTCATGCTCATGCTGCTAAGGATGATGAACCTCCCAAGAAGAAGGCTAGAGAAGAAAGTGATGATTCATCAAGTGAAGATGAATATGTTCTAATCTCTGCTCTCATAGGTGCTATCTCTCATGGATGTAATCATTGTCTTATTGATAGTGGGGCTTCCAAACACATGACTGGGTTTAGAGAATATTTTGCAAATCTATTTGAACATGAGTTACCCCATAAGGTGAAACTTGGGGATGACTATCAATATCCCATCAAGGGAAGTGGTGAAGGCTCCTACAACCTAGACTCTGGGAAGTATTTGAAGATGAAAGATGTTTTATATATATCTGGGCTCAAGAAGAACCTACTCTCCATATCTGCATTGGATGCAAAAGGCATGAGGGTTGTATTTGTAGATGGCCAAGTCCTAATGTGGCGAAAGGGTAAAACTATAAATGATGCAGTAGTGATTGGAGAGCAAGAGGGAGGATTGTACAAATTGAAGGGACAACTTGAACATGCCATGGTACATGAATCCATGGAGCCAAGTGAACTTTTGCAGAGAAGGCTTACACATGTGCATTATAGAGCACTACCAATTGCAAGTAAAGTTGTAGAGGGTCTTCCTGAAATCAAGACAAAGCATGAAGGTGTTTGCAAAGGACGTGCAAAAGGAAATAACATTAAGAAGGCATTTCCAAGCAGTGAAAGAAAAGCTAAAGGGATCTTGGAAATTATCCACTTCGATGTATGTGATCCAATGTCATCTAGTTCTCTGAGTGGGTATCTATACTATGTCTCTTTCATTGATGATTTCTCTAGGAAGACTTGGGTTTACTTCTTGAATAACAAAGATGAAGTGTTTGACAAGTTCAAGGAATTCAAAGCCTTGATGGAAAATCAGTCTGATAAGAAGATCAAGACATTTAGATCCGATAAAGGCAGAGAATTCACCTCAGGTGACTTCAAGAATCTATGTAGTGATTAAGGGATTAAGAGGGAGTTGACTGCTCCCTACAATCCCCAATAGAATGGATTTGCAGAAAGGAGAAATAGAACAATCATGGAAGCAGCACGGGCAATGCTGCATGACCAGGATCTACCTATGCATCTATGGGAAGAAGCAACTAGGATAGATGTATATGTGCATAATAGAACACCTCACAAGATATTGGACAACAAGACACCATAAGAGGTATTCTCTGGTAAGAAACCTGAAGTCAGCCATCTCAGAATATTTGATTGTCCAATATATATACATGTTCCAAAGGAAAAGAGAACAAAGCTAGATCCTTCAGGAAAGAAGGGCATCTTTGTGGGGTACAGTGAATGCTCGAAAGCTTACAGAATATACTTTCCAGGGTTCAAGAAGACTGATTTCAGTAGGGATGTAACATTTGATGAAGACTCAACTTTCATCAAGTCTAGGAAGGCACATGTTGAAGATCATGAAGAACCAAAGGAAACCAGATTTCAAGATACCACCATGAATGAAGCAATTCCAGAAGCAGATCATGAAATTGAAGATCCACAAATACATGTAGATGCACCTCTTGAGAAGAACTCTCACAAGAGGAAGCCTGCATGGACTAGAGAGCTCATTCAAGATGCAGAAAGGTATGGCATTCCAGAAGAAGAACACAGAGAAAGGAAAAGGACTAGATCACACATCAGTTATGTTGCCCTACTCTATGATATTATGAACAAAGAACCTTCCAGTTATGAAGAAGAAACGGAAAAGAAAGAATGGAAGGATGCCATGGTCAAGGAATACCAATCAATCATGAATAATGATGTGTGGGATGTAGTCCCAAGACCTGATGAGAAGTATGTGGTGACTTCCAAGTGGATCTACAAGATCAAGCTTGCTGCAGATGGCAGCACAGAGAAATACAAAGTGAGATTTGTAGCTCGTGGCTTCTCCCAGAAAGAGGGGATAGACTATGAAGAAAAATTTTCTCCTTTATCCAGGTACACTTCCATCAGATCGGTACTTGCCCTAGTTGCAGTGATGAAATGGAAGATAAACCAGATGGATATCAAGACAGCTTTCTCGAATGGTGTAGTCAAAGAGGAAGTGTATGTGGAGTAGCCACTTGGTTTTGAGACACATGACAAAGAGTCATATGTGTGCAGGTTGAAGAAAGCCTTGTATGGCTTGAAGTAAGCTCCTAGGACCTGGTATGGTAGGATAGACAGCTTTCTATCTAGTTTAGGCTTTACCAAGAGTAAAGCAGATTCCAACCTTTACTACAAGGTTGAGGAAGGAAATCTTGTGATACTACTTCTGTATGTGGATGACTTGTTTGTTACATGTGAGGATGGATTGATTGCCGATACCAAGAGGAAGCTTGCTGCCAAGTTCGAGATGAGGGACTTGGGGATGATGCACTATTTTCTAGGCATGGAGGTGTGGTAGAGTGCAGATGGGATCTTCCTTGGACAAGGGAAGTATGCAATAGAGATCCTGAAGAGGTTCGGGATGATGGACTGCAAGGCCATGGCCACACCTATGGCATCGAACATGAAGCTTCTATGTGATGCTTCATCTGATCTGGTTGATGTCACTGTGTATGGTCAGATGATTAGGTCCCTGATGTACCTGACGAACACTAGACCATATATTTGCTTTGCGGTGAACACATTGAGTGAGTTCCTGACGGATCCCATAGGTGTTCACTTGGTTGCTGTAAAGCATATTCTGAGGTACCTGAAGGGTACTATTGATTATGGGTTGAAGTATGATGCGAATCAAAAGTTTAACCTACAGGGTCATATTGATTCAGACTGGGCAGGAAATGCTGTAGATAGGAAGAGCACATCTAGGTGTTGCTTCAATATGGGATCAAGTGTGATCTCTTGGTTTAGCAGGAAGCAGTCCTGAGTAGAGCTGAGTACAGCCGAAGCAAAGTATGTTGCAGCTTGTTCAACTAGTTGTGAGGCAGTATGGCTGAGGAAGCTACTGTCTAAGTTATTTGATCTCTCGTTGGATGCTACTAGTATCTTTTGTGACAACTAGAGTTGTGTGAAGCTATCTGAGAACCCAGTGTTCCATGACAGGTCGAAGCATATTGAGAACAAATATCACTATATCAGGGATATGGTGCAGAGAGGAGCAGTGAAGCTCCTGTATGTTGCAACGGATGAGCAGATTGCAGGTGTGCTGACGAAACCACTAGCCAGAGTGAAGTTTGAGTACTTCAGAGAGAGGCTTGGTGTTCTTCGAATTGATGACATTTCGAGGAAGAAGTGATGGACACATTTGCAAGAGCCATTCCAAGCATGGTGAGAGGAGGATCCTTCCCATGGCTCTGGATGTAAGTGTTGGATGATGAGCATCAGGACGATGCTCCAGTTACTGCTCTATATATGCATCATGTTGGATGCTAGATATGATCAGTTGGATCATGTATATGTATTTGTATATGTATCAGGTAGATTCATTGATATGATCAGGTAGATCATGTGTTTGTATATGTATCAGGTGGATGCATTGATATGATCAGGTAGATCATGTGTTTGTATATGTATCAAGTGGATGCATTGATATGATCTGGTAGATCATGTATGTGTGTATGTATCAGGTGGATACATTATATGATCAGATGGATCATTTATTGGGTAGATACTTTGTATGCATCAGGTGGATGTATTGTATGATAAGGATGATCATGGATGACGATCTTCAGGATGTTTCTCCAGATGACATGCATCAGGTTGATGCTATGATGATCATAGATGATGAGCTTCAGGATGCTGCTCCAGATGATATGCATAGGGACGATGCAGTGACAATGATCAGGATGATCATGTGTGATGAGTATCAGGATGATACTCTAGATGATGTACATCAAGATGATGTACTGTGTGATGATGATTAGTATGATCATGAGCATCTGGATGATGCTTCATGCGATGATGATCAGTTGGATCATTAGTATTAGGTTGATACTTGGAGGTCAGAGATGATATGTGGCAGGTTGTGCAACTAGCATGTAATCAGTCCTCAGAGATCCGATAGGTTGAGCTATGTCCTCGTAATCAGTCCTAGGATGAGGTATTGCTATGTAGTATGTAATCAATCCTTAGAGATCCGATAGGTTGAGCTGTGTGCTCGTAATCAGTCCTAAGATGAGGTATTACTATGGAGACATGTAATCAGTCCTGGAGATCCGAGAGGTTGAGTTGTGTGCTCGTAATAAGTCTTGGGATGCTCTTTAGAGATCTTGTCGGTCATGCTGCAGCACATAAATGTTCCTGGGATGCTCTTTAAAGGTATTGTCTATTCACATGTAATCAGTCTTGGAGATCCGAGAGGTTGAGTTGTGTGCTTGTAATAAGTCCTAGGATGCTCTTTAGAGATCTTATCGGTGGTGGTGTGGCACATAAATGTTCCTGGGATGCTCTTTAAAGGTATTGTGAAGGGAATGCATGTAATCAGTCCTGGGAGATCTTGTCGGTCATGCTTAGGCACATAAATGTTCCTGGGATGCTCTTCAGGTATTGCATCAGCACATAAATCATTCCCGAGAGACCACCTCTATCAGACCGTTCGCACAGATGACGAAGACCTACAGGTGGTGGGCCTGCATCCAGTATGAAAAAGGACTAGCTCTGTAGAACTTCCTATAACGAGTAGATTGAATATTGATTGAGATAGCAGCAGCGATGATGATGACAATGATTCGAGGACGATGATTCGATGATGATGATCCAAAGAAGAAGACTTGTGCTAGCAGATCTGTGTCGAGAAATACCTTCCTAGTTAAGAGGGAGTGTTGATGTAATTGTAACTTCGGAATGTATTTCACCCATGTATATTGTACTCCTATAGATATGGTATTATTCCTCTATACGGAAGTGTCGTCATTTGTATTGGCAAGTGTCGCAAGTGTCGTAACTTGCAGTGATGGGTTATTAGACCACCAAGTGTGGGGTCGGCTCTGATTAGTGTAACTATGGGTTATTAGACTGAGTTAGATAAGTCGGCCCTGCTAGGTTATTAGGCAGGTCAGGTCATGTATAAATAGAGAGCGGGACATCTCTATTTGATCATCTCGTTATTCACTCCTATATCACTCGGAAAGTGGTGCACTAGTTGAGGAGGAGGAGTAGCTGCTAGTAGAAGACTATCTCTTGTACTTGGGTTGTATCATTGCTCTTTCTATCTCCGAGAAAGTTGTGGGGTTTTTCACCTTTATGGTTTTCCCCAATGAAACTCTGTGTCTATTGTCTCATGTGATTGCTTGGTGTGATTGATATGCATGATATGATTGATATGATGTACATGTTATTCTCTCAGTAAAGATCCTAGAGTATGTTGAATTAATGCTAAAAAATTAACAAAGAACAATCCTGAGAAAGCACCAATCGACATGATCATAGGCCTTCTCAAGGTCCATTTTGAGCAAACAAGCTTTCTTTTTCCGATACTTGATGGAATGGATGATCTGTTGTGTGATGGCAACTGCATCCAAGATTTGTCTATCTTGTAAAAAACCAAACTGTTCTGCAGAGATGAATTTGGATAGACCTGGTTTAATACGCACAACAATGATCTTTGAAATCAACTTATAGATTAAGTTGCATAATGCAATAGGCCTGTAATCTCCAAAGGTGAGAGGATTGTTCCTTTTTGGAATCAGGGTCAAGAATGTAGAATTCAGGGTACCCAAGATAAAGCCATTGATTCTAGAAAATTCAACCATAGCAAGGATCTCATCCACCATAATGTCGAAAAAATGCAAGAACAACTCCACAGTCCAGCCATCAGGCCCCAGAATTTTTTCCTTTGCAAAGAGTTTCAAAGTGTCTTCTACTTCCTTTAATGTAACAACTTGCTCAAGGTCCACTGCTTCCTGATTACTGAAAACAATGGATATAACCTAGAAATCTCCAGTTCCTTGATAAGATCACTAACCCTCGGATCAATGTAAATATTAGCAAAAAAATATTTTGTTGCATCCTGCAAAGGATCTTGCCCAGTAATACAATTGCCAGCTCCATCCTCCATCTCCCAGATGGCATTGGAATTCCGTCTGTGAGAAGCAAAAGCCTGAAAGTACTTGGCGTTTTTATCCCCCAAATCCAACCATAAAGCACGACTCTTGAGTCTCCAGTCGGATTCTTCCTATTTTAGTATAGCCTCCTTCTTTTCTTCGAGGGATGTTTTTAAAGCCTGGTCATCCATATCCTCCATATATACAAATTTCCAGTAATATACTTCTTGTAACTAGAATTCCAAATCACTGTACTCTTTAAGGTCCAGCTCCTTCCTCTTTTTAATCCAATTTGTAACCATATCTTTCAGCTTCCTTAGCTTGAAAATAAAAAGATCCATAGGGTTCAGGTCACCCCCTTGGCAAACACTCAGCCAGAACAATCTAACTGCCTCACGAAAGTTTTCATTCTGTAACCAGGAAGAATTGAATTTAAAAGGAAACTTCCTTAAAGTATTAATGTCATCACTTTGGAAAAATATAGGCAAGTGATCCGAAAAGATAGCCTCTCCAATCCAAGATTTGTGGCAGAGAAAAGTATTAAGTAGTGATCGGCTAACCAGAAAACGATCAATCCTTTTATGAATCCCTTCACATCCCACTCTGCCATTTTTCCATGTAGGAAGGAGAGTAGCATGAGTGATGTCAACCAGGTCAAAATTAACCAGCATATCTATGAAATATTCAGCAAAATCATCCTTTCGGGCTAGAGGACCCCACGGTTCAGATGAACTTAAGGAAAAGTTCAAATCTCCTGCAATGATAAGATTGTCCAAATTAAGGAGACCAGAACACATCAGTGATCAAATAATTTTATTACTACTTTATAATAGTAATAAATTAAAAATAGTTTATTTATTTATTTGTCAATTGTATTTATATGTTTAAATAATATAAAAAATGAATAAATGAATTGAGCTATTTTCCAAATATTTGTTTGTAATTTTGTTGTGCTTGTGGTGTAAACCTCATAAATGAGTCACGTGAATTTATTTGCTTAATATTTGAACTTCTTGCAAGTATGGTGCAAAAAATCATAAATTAATGTTTGATCATTTATTTTAATTGGTATGAAAAAATAAATAAATATTGAATTGAGTTATTTTCAAAATAATTATTTGTGAATTTGTTTATGGTGAAAATCCACATAATTAAATCCTAAGGGTACATGTCCATGCGCAAAATAATAACTTAGCACAACTTTATGGTACTTGCCAACATGGCATTTCTCATAAAGGTAAAACTCAATTTCCAATAATATTAACTAATATAACACTATATTAACACCACAAAATATAAGTGGTGCTAATACCACCACTTTAACACCACAAAATATAAATGGTGCTAATAACACCACTTTAACACCACATAAATGTAAGTGGTGCCAATACCACCACATTTACACCAGAAACTATAAGTGGTGCTAACTTGTAATGCTAAAAGATGAATTTTCTTGTTATGTGACTAATGTCCTTGGAGGACTAACTTCAAAATTCAAGGTAGAGGCAAGAGCTAGAGCTGGGATCACATGGTGCTATTGATGAATAGGATTCCAATATAGGCAATGACTTTGATATGTAACTATTTGTTGTAACATGAAGTTATTTTGACTGTATAGACCATTTAGCTGCTTTGTTTATGTATTTTTATTACATATGGATTGTTAGTTATATATGTGCTTGCTATATACATGTGAAACTTTGACGTTCACTTCCAACATGATTACAGCCGTGATTTCTAGAAATCATGGATATCTTGATGCTAAAGTTGTGTGATTTGGGTGCCCTAGAGGTATTTTAGCGCATTGAATCTACATGAAACTTCAAAAAAGCAATTTGAATGACAGAAACTCTCGAATTTTTAAATTGGATTTTTTCCGATTCAAGTCATGATTTCACCGGACTCACTCACAAAATCGTCGAATTAACTTTTATACAAGTTCATTGGTTTATAATTATTTGGATTCATATAAATATATATAAAGTTAAAATGATTTCAATTATATATATATAATGTAGGAGTACTCAAATCCCTTGTTTCAAAGAGTGGTGTGTTGGGCTGTCACCGAAGTTTCCTCCCAACTTTTGAATTTTCTTATATCCTGTTCAATGCAACCTTCTGTGTATAGGTTGTCATCGATTTTCTTATTCCATATTGGCGGCTTCTTATTAGTGGAGGTTACGCGCTGAAGATACTGTACTAATACTGGCGGTCTCCATTGAAAACTTTCAAAACGGTCCAGCGTTTGGCAATGGGAAACTCGCCTCATATTATATCTCAGTTTCCCACTGAATTAAACAGAATACTAGAAGGGAGTTTTAGTCCAATATGGAGTCGGATAATGATTCTAGATTGAAAACGCTGGAACCCACTCAGCAGCCTTCGGATTCATTAATCATGTTCCCATGGTACAGTGAATATATGAAAATATTCCGTTTTCTACTGGCACTTAAATCGCCCTTTGTCATCGACGGAAAATTTTCCTGCAAGGTACAGTTACATTCTTTCTTGCTATTTTTTCTATTTTTTTAAAATTTCAATAATTTGAATGTCTTAAAATGGACCAAAATTTTTAGGAGCACAAATCCATGGTATAATTTCATAGTAAATATAGTGAAACTACTATTCCATTAGTTTTTATAACTGAATCTACTGAACAAATCACCGAAAAAATGGGGCGATTTGAGTGCCAGTTAATCCCATTTCCTGTGTTTTTCTTGGTAGAAATTGACTCAGAACGAAGCAGCAGCGAAAAAAGCACTTTAAAACCAAAATCTCAGCTAGTGGAAACTGGAGTTTTAGGTTTTTTTAAACCTTGAATTGACCCATAAGTAGGAGCCATGGGTCTGGCCATTTTGAGCAACTAATAGTTTGCCGGATTTCTATCACGATCGAGTCTGGCTTCTAACGTGAAGCAATCGATGTATGGATTTTTGCTTCTAATGACGAAACATTGATGTTAACATTATTGGGTGGAGTCAAGGAGCGCAGCTTTGAAATCCCTAGCAGAAACGAGTATTGAAAGGCGTCATGACATTTGTGACAGGTCAGTATTGAAAGGCGTCATGACATGTGTGACACGTTAGATTGGCTTTCTTCAGCTTTTCTAGATGTTAACGATTAAAAAGTGGAATCTCCTTTTTCCAAAGTGCGACAATCTGACTTTTAAATGGGAAACAAAGACTCTTTCTTCAAAAGTTTGAATCTCTAATGATGTCAAAGATCAATGGTAATTCACATTTTTTTTTCCTGCGAAAAAAACATATTATTGATATTCAAAAACTGAATGAAATAGTACATGATGTGTCAGCTGTACAGCTATGGTCCCAAACCAGAAATACAAAATACTCAGAGAGTCCTCCCAAATACAAACAAACATGCTAACAGTATCAACCAAGAGACAAAATACTAGAGCGAAACAAGTTCTAATCTAGAAAATATAGAGAACCCGACTCTATCATCGAGTTCTCACAGTGTTCTTCCCAAAATAGAAAGCCCTCGGCATCCTCCAGAGCCAACTTTGACAAGTAATCAGCCTGTGTGTTAAACTCTATAAATATGAGTTAGGGACAGAGTGCTGAAAGTTCTCAATTCTGTCAAAATTCTGCTGCACTAGTAATCTAACTTCAGGACTTGTAAAGTGTATTCACCTCGTGCCCACTTGATCATAACACGTGAATCACCAAAGACTTTAACTGTTCCCAACCCAAACATGTTTGCAATACGAGTAACACACCAAAGTACGATCAATTCTGCTTTCATATTGGTCCCATTACCACAGTTTAGGCGGAAAGAATAAAAGTGTTCCTGATTCAGATAAATGACACCACCTGCTCCACATTTTCCAAATTGAGTAGCTCCATCGAATAACAGTACTGGTGCACCAAAAGTAAGCTGAAAGTTTCCAATAACTCATTTGACAGGGGTAGCCTTAACTGGTAGAAAATTGTGGTATTGACACAGAACTGAGTTAAAAATACTCTCCAGATTAGGACTGCAATTCTCAAATACATCAACATTTCTTGCTCTCCAAACAGCCAAACATATGAAAACCGAAAGGGTTAGATAAGTCTTACAACAGTTGACCCATAAATGAAAACATGATTCAATGTTATTACCTCCCCAATGTGTAGTAATACCATAACACAAATAAAATTTCTCCCATAGGCTGTATATAAAAGAACAATTGATGAAGATGTGTGATGAAGATTCAGCCTCATTCTTGCAGAAGACACATATGCTGGGTCCAAACCACCCAATTGTTGACAGATTCTCCCAAGTTTTAAGTGACTCTTGGAGCAGAAACCATGTAAAACATTTAAGTTTCAGAGGGATGTGCCATGACCACATAACTTTATACCACCAGTGCATTGGAAGGATACAACGGCTTTTAATCATATAGCAATAAGCAGTCTTCGCAGTAATACTCCTCGTAGCTTCATTTCTTGCCCATATCACCTTATCGTCCCCACAGTTCAAACGGATACCTGCTCCATTCAATGCAAGTATATAACGGTCCCATTCAACACTGAATTGTTGTGGAATCTTCAACTCCTGAGCAGATATCCAATATCTGTACGATTTCCTGATAACAAGAGAATCTAAAGTGTAATAACCTACATTTTTTATAAAAGATAATAAGCCCTGAGACAAAGTATAGCCAGCATCCATACCCATCATAGGGTCAACTCCTATAGCAACCTTCAAACCATTCCCAACTTTCCACTTCATTTCAACAGCCAACCAACAATAAACTTTTAAGAAACCGTTCCAAATAGGAGACACGCCTCTACTCACCTTGTTAGGCCTTCTCAACTATTCAATAATATCAGTTTTCACATATTTATGTTAAATAACATTGGACCAAAGTGTGTCCCCAAATAACGCCCTCCATATACTCTTCAAACGAAGTGCAGCACTGAAAATTGATAAGTCTTTTAATCCGCAACCTCTAGCAGATTCCGGTATGGAGATTTTATCCCAGCTAGTCAAAGACAAATATGATTTCTTCAGTCCAATGGTCCATAAAAAATTAAAGATAAGTGATCTAATTTTATTTATCACCAAGCAAGGCACAGGTAGTAGAGATAACCAATACACCAAAGTCCCCATCAAAACAGATTTTATAAGAGTGAGCTCCCCCCAATGGATAAGAGACGAAAATTCTAATGAGATATCTGATTCTCAAAACTTTTTAATCAACCACTGCCAGTCCTTGATATGATAGCCATTCGACGTAAGCTGAAAACCAAGGTAAGTAAAACCTTCACTCACCTTATTGCACATGTAGGGCATCATCAATTTTATATCCTGCAATCGGTTTACATCAACACAGTGCATGTAAAGACAGGTTTTTTTCAGGCTGATCTTCATGCCTGAAGCCTTACAAAATAGATCCAGAGTACTTTGATAAGCCCTCCATTCTTCCAATGTATCATTACCAGCTAATAATACATCATCAACAAACATAGCATGTGAGATAAATAAATCTTTTGATATTTTCAAGCCTTTTATCTTACCTTCTCGCTTTGCCAGCTTAATCATCCTGCTCAACCCATCAGTGATTAACAAAATAAACAATGGCGACATCGAACAACCCTGTTTGAGACCTCTTGAGCAACTAAAAAAAGTAGTAGGTGCACCATTAACCAGGACAGCAATACTCATGGAATTCACACATGCCATGATCCACTATATAGCAAGAGCAAGGACACCAATCTGGATCAAAATAATTTGAAGAAAATCCCAACTAACACAGTCATAGGCCTTCTCTAAATCAATTTTGAGGAGAATATCTTTGAGCTTCTTACACTTGATGGAATGAAGTAGTTCTTGGGTGATGCCCACAACATCATGTATCTGTCGATTTTCTAAGAAATCGAATTGCTTAGCTGTAATAAACTTTGAAAAAACAGGCTTAAGACGAACAACTATAATTTTTGAGACAATCTTATAAATTAGATTACACAGTGCTATGGGTCGAAAATCTCCAAAAGACTTTGGATCATTAACTTTTGGATTAAGTGTGATAAAAGTAGCATTCAAAGCACCTAAGACATACCCCTGCAACCTAGTATACTCCACCATCTGCAAAATATCACCTCCCATAATATCAAACAAGTGCAAAAATAACTCCATTGTCCAACCATCAGGGCCTGGGCTCTTTTCCCTGGCAAATAGTTTGAGTATTTTTTCATCCTCCTCCAAAGTTATCTCGTGACATAAATCCTCAGCCTCCTTATCATCAAATTTTTTGGGGAAAAGTCTTGCCACTTGAAGCTGTGACAATAAGTCACAGTTCTTGTCATCAAAATATATATACTGAAAATGTTTCTTAGCCAGAGTCTGTAACTTCAAACCTCCAGTCACTTCAACCCCATGCTCGTCCTTTATTTTCCAAATAGTGTTGTTATTCCGCCTAGTCGAGGAAAAAGAATGGAAAAATTTGGTATTGTTATCACCAAAGTTCACCCAAAGAGCACGGCTTTTCAGTCGCCACTCCTTTTCCTCTTTCAAGTATAAAGAGTCTCTTTCCAATTCCAGTTTCTTCACAAGATCAATGTTTTGACTATCTAATGGAGCTTCCAAAATAGCTGAGTATAACAAATGAAGCTAGGCTTCCACTCTCAATAAAAGCTGTTTATCCAATTTTTTCCTATTAAGGATCCATAGAGTAACTTTTTCCTTAACCATCCTAAACTTCAAACATAACCGATCCACAGGATTAAGGTCCTCATCAAAATCTAATTGTGACCAGACAACTTTGACAAATTTGACAACATCCATATTTGAAAGCCAAGAATAGTTGAATTTAAAAGGATAATTATGTTGCACTTTAAAATCATCCAACTGTAGATAGACTGGCAAGTGGTTAGATATCTTCACCCTGCCAACCCAGGAACGATACCAAGAACAAGAATCCAGCAGTGAACCTTTAACCAAAAACTTATCTAATCATTTCATAATACAGTCATGTCCTCCATGACCATTGGTCTAGGTAGAAGCCATATTACCTGTATAAACATCAATGAGGTCGTTATCAGATAAAAACTCAGAAAAAAAATCTACCAAGGCATCCCCCTTAGCCGACGGCCCCTAAATTTCCTGAGATAATCTAGTAAATTTTAAGTCTCCAGCAACATCGATATTCTCCCTGCTCAATAAGCCAGAAGAATGAAGACCATACTAGAAGGGTTCCCGATTCTTATAGGGGGCATAACAGTTTAAGACTGACAAAGAAAGATTATCCACCTTTTGATGGCCTTCCATCAAAATACCCCATACAGTTTTGTATACCATAAAAGAGTAATAGTGTGGATCCCATGCAACCAGAAGCCCTCCTGACAAGCGAATAGAGTTTGTAGCAGAAATCTACCAACCCCCTAGAATACCAATAAGTATAGAAATCACCACCATGTTTTCACACATGGTTTCCTGAAGAAGCCAAATAGCTGGGCAAGTAGTAACAATAAGATTTGAGAGGGCCCTAACTTGCACAGCCCGTCCCACACCCCGAATGTTTAGAGAACATAATGACATTAAGGAACATCATCCATAGGGGATATCTCTCTAAGACCCCCACCAACGACAGAAGATACCACCCCTTCCCCATCCGAATTCAATCAATCAGAGAGAGGGACAAAAACTGAACCAACATCACCAATCGAATCATCAACCACTCTGCCCTTCTTCTGATTTTTTCTAATTGTAACATTTTGAAACTTTGCAAAATTTAAAGGCTGTACATTAGGGTTTGAGGTAGGGTTTTTAGAGAAAATAGGAAGGGAGGTCATTAAGTCTAATCTAGCAGATACCCCATACCTAGCTTCTCCCAAAAGAGATGCATCAGAATTAGAGAATGGACCCTTTTCCCAAACCCCCAAATTCAAGAATTCCCTCCCATCATCAGCCACTTTAGAAAAAGGAATATTTGGGCCTAAATTAGAAATGGAATTTGTATCCCCCACCAGAGAATAGCCCTCACCAAATAGGTCACGGAAAACCTTCATTTTGTCTAATAGAACTTCCTCTCTAAACCCTTCAGGTAAAACATTAAGCTTGTCAACGTTCCCCCGAACAGCTTGTTTGTTTAAGCTAGCATTAGTGTCAAATATCACGTCTATCTCCACATCAGATATACCATGAAGTGTAGAGGGAAAAGTAATAGATTTCTTACCAGGAGTTCCATGCTTCGGCAAAGTCTCCAATGGCCCTTCCTTTAAGGGAGAATCAGGAGCCGACGTTGTAAACTGCTTCTGATCTAGAGACCCCAAGAAGAGGAGAGTTGGACACTGAGCCTTAGTATGACTAGTCTTTTGATAGAGGAAGCATCGAAATGGAACCCTAAAATAATCTAATCTTTGCCGCCAGACCTTTGAACCCCACACGAGTTCAACTTCAGCCGGCAAACCCTTATGCATTTCAAATTCCACCATAACCTTTGTAGACCTCCGATCATACCCAAAAAAAGAGAAATTATCCAGCCTTACAAATATGCCCACAGTATTGGTGATACCAATCAATATGTTCTCTGTCCAAAGTTCAATCGGAAAACCAGGTATCAGAGGCCAAAGATGTTGAATACTAAGCTTCTCCCTGAAGGATGAAAGGCCATGTGCTAGCATTTGAGATATAGAGAACCTTCTTTATAGCACCAAAAACATTTAAGAAAGGAGCCGATATGTTCAGCTCTAGAGAAAATAAACATTATCCAACCATTAATCAACTGAAGCACCCATGGTAAATCCCCCACAACGGGAAGCCAATGCTTACGGACCCATTCCACTAGCTTTCTTTGATCCCCATTTGTGAACTCCAGCCTTCCAACAATAGCACAAGTCGATAACATTTCAATGTAGTCAAGGTTCGTTTCCATAGGAATAGTAAAACTATCCAGACCCTCTCGCACCTTCAAGGCTTTTGCATTCCTATGATTTCTGGCCTTTACACCCTTATTTCTACTAGGCCAACGCAAATCCTGAGTAGGCTCCAAACTCACAGCAAGAGCTTCTCCAGTAAGTGCCGATACAGAACCCTCATCGACAGGGCCGGAATGATTAAGGGGAAAATGATTGTGTTTTGCAGCTGGCAGAGATACAAACCCTTGGGCACCGAGGATGTGACCCATAGTACCCGCAATAACCGACACTTGTCCAAGAAATAGTGTCGTGTCAGAAATGTAACCCCCAGCTGTAAGGCATAAAGAAGGAAAGAGCTACCAGCCAAAAACATCAAATGCGAAGACTGATAAACTAGCACAAGCTCAATGCCAGAATAAAAAACTAGTAGGAAAACCACAGTTCTAAAAATAGAGAAAACATGAGTAAAAAAGGGTATCCAAGTCTCCAAAAACAAGTTGAACAGTTTGTAGAGAGGCCCACTAAAAATAGAATGGAACCCACCTCCTTCAGAAAAATAGCAGAACCACAATAGTCCAATAATCAGCAGAACAACAACCTATCAGAATAGTACTTTTACCAATAACAGCAGTAGATCCTCCAAAATAAAATGTCAAAACTAGATGTGAGACAATAACCCCTGAAAAACCAACACCAGTCTGAAAAAAGTGAACAAAAAACGAGAACCCACAAAATAAAGCTGAAAAACAATGACCAGAAGTAACAAAATCAAGAGCAACCAACGTACACAAGAAATTCCCACAATTTTTATACTTGGTTGGTATTAGGATGGTTTGAGACAACCATCTTGACTCCAAGTCATGGCTGCTCAAAGAAATGTCCAATCTGCCATTATCTCCAGACCGATTCTGCAGTAGTCACAAATGGTTTCCGCCAAACCCTAGCCAGCAATTGACATAGTGCGTCATTCATCATTATCCAAACCTAATTAATGGTCATTCACATTGCCAACGTTAATACACAGATTTATAAAATCTATGTATATAATTTAAAAGAGAGAAATTATACAAGTTCATCTTTTTAGCAGACCTTTCAACTAATTTAGATATTTTTTAATGTAACTTTTATTTGGACTGATTAGGTCCTAAATGTTGCAAATTATCTGAACGAGCATTTGATATTTTTTAATGTATCATTTTTTTTTACTGATTAGGCCCTAAATGTTGCAAATCATCTGCACTAGCATTTGAACATTGGTAAAGGTAGTTCTTGTTCTACTCAACCACCTTTCACAATAAGCACAATAAGCCTTTGTCCTTTCAAATCCTCGGAGAGTATTTAAATTTTAGTTGGTTGCATAGAGGTCTAACATAAAGATCCTTTAGAGTGTGGACATTTCTCCTCAAGTATGCTTAGTTGGCATTGTAGGTTGGTGGTGATTTTTAGTCACTACACTTGAATAGGTTGAAACTTATTTGTATTGTGGAAAAGGGTCTTGTCCAAAGCTTTTAAGACATTCTATGTTAAATTTTAGTTGGTTGCATAGAGTTCTAACATAAAGATCCTTTATAATGTGGACATTTCTCCTCAAGTATGCTTACTTGACATTGTAGATTGGTGGTGATGTTTAATCACTACAATCTAATAGGTTGAAATTATTTGTATTGTGGAAAAGGGTCTTGTACAAAACCTTTAAGACATTTTAGGATATCTTTGAATTAAAATTTTATTCCCCTACCATGTCAATCTCCTTATTCCCTTACTAATAATCAGATATATGCGTTTATATTTATTTCTTGATTTCTTTTGTGTCTAAAGATTTATAATATATTATTAGAATAAAGAGTGCATTAATGAGATTTCTTTTATGTCTAAAGGTTTATATTATATTATTAGAATAAAGAGTGCATGAATGAGAGTTCTATTAACTCCAAAACCTATTTCTTGCATACTAAGTACCTTCCTTTATAGGAATATTCAAAATGGGGCAGTTACTTTACCATGTCATCCCCTTTATTTCAATAATAAAACCTAGATACCTTTTACGTGAACTATCATGATGTAGCACTTCTATCCACCAATTTTTCCTTTGGACTACATACCATTTCCTCCCCATTGGAAGATGCAAGTGTTCCACTTGCAAAACAAGATGAGGAAAATAGCTAGCAAATTCATTTTGCAAAAAACATTTAGCTTGGGTTGGAGGTTTACCCTTGCTGTCCAAGATGCATGTACGGATAATTCCATGACAAGTGGAATTATGGAGCACCTCCAGCAAAGTATCATTCTCTAGCAATGGCTAGAAATCTAGAACGATGTTCACTAGATGAGAGATGAGAATGTATTCATCTAGATACAAAGACTAACATAGATAGAGTTTTTATACACTCACTACCAGATGAATACAAAATTATTGTGGAATCTCTAATTGGAATTTCACTAAGCTAGTTCATAATTTGATAGGGGTCATAATTGAATGGATGAAGCTTATGATGTTTAACCCTATGGAATCATTGATTTTGAAAACATAACCATACCTTATCATATATATGGAATTATACCAACATAGATCCATCTTAAACTCGGATCTATCAACCATTGAGAGAGATCCAATTCCATGAGGTGTAAATCTTTTATGTTTAACTTTTTTACACATTAAGAAAAAATTTACACCTCAAGATATTTGATCTTTGCTTTATATATCTAAGTTTAATTTTTTTTGTTTAAGATGACTTCATTGCAGTTTTTATTTTATTTTTTATGCAAACGAAATGTTACATAACATTACACAACATTACGCATTACAATATCTCTCCCATACCGGGTTGTAGAGCACCTCGCTACTCTCGGTGCAATAAGGATACATTGGCATCATATAGGATTTCAATGTGTGCTTAGTGATTCAAAAGAGAAATAGCTGTACCTAGAGATTAATATGGGATAACTATTTCATAAATGAAATAGTGTTCTTATGAGTGTTAAGATTGTAAATTTTAAACATGTGAAGATAAGAAATGCATACATATTCTTAGGAAAAATAGAGATTACACAATGGGACACACTCATTAGATAGAGATTTACCTTGGAAACCCTTCAAGGGAAAAACCAACAAAACTTAGAGCCAGACCTATATTATTCTTATTGTGTTTCTTAATCATTCACAATATAATATTTAGGTATTTCGCAGGATCCAAAACCCTAATCCATTAAACTATATTAGAAATAGACCCCAATCCCTTAACCAGGATTAAATTACATATTTTAGAAAAGAAAAGAAAAAAAAATCACTTTCCTTTCACTCGTAAAGGCAATAGGCTATTTCCCATTGTCATTGTCCCTTTCATAGATAAGGGGGAGGGTTTCGGCGCACCCCACCTTGCGAACCACCCTAAGCCACCACCATGCACAACACCTAGCACATACGGAAAAACACTAAATGGAGGTGGATCTTAGGGTGACACACCCCACACCCACATCCAAAGAATATAAAACATACCCTAAATTCTCCCACTTGTTGTTTCCTCTACATAACAATGGGACACATACTGATAGGGTCACAAGTTCGGCGAATCAATGCCCACAGATTCTCTACACCAAGAGAACTTCTCAGTATGGACACACTTCATCAATGAGTCTACGTCATTCTTCAAGGTGTCAACCTTTTTTAGCACCTTCTTGTCATTAAACATATCTCTCACAAAGTGATATTGCACATCAATATGCTTTGTTTAAGCATGATAAGAATGGTTGTTTTCCAAAAACATTACACTATAACTATCACAATCTAGTCTTATAGATTTTTGTACAAACCCAATTCATGAACACAATCTCTACAACCATACCACTTCTTTTTGTGCATGGGTGGTTTCCATTTTCAACTTTTATAGTTTAGAGCGCAACTACAACATGTATCTTAATCATCCAATTGATAGCTCCTCCAAATAGGTTAAATACATAACCACATGTAGATATTCTACAATCAATATCTCTAGACCAGTCTTCATCAACAAATATCTTTACATTGATTATTACTTGTACATGTATTCCTTGGTAGTAGATTGCATAATATGTGGTTCCATGCAAGTATCTGAAAACCCTCGTAATAGTTATACAATTCTCATTCCTTGGTATTGGCATATATCTACTCAAAACTCCCACTGCATGAGCACTGTTCGGTCTAGTACATACCATTGCATACATCAAACTACAAACAACACTAGCATAGTGAACTTGTGACATGTCTTATTCCTCTTCTTGTGCCTTGGGACACTGATCTACGTATAACTTTACACCTACATGAATAATGACCTTGACTAGCATACTTTCCTACATGCTAAATCTTTGTAGTATCATCTCAACATGCTTTCTGTGATTCACCTAGAGTTTCATGTTTGCACGATCTCTTTTAATATCTATTCCTATAATGAAGTTTGCAGCCCTAAGATCCTTCATGTCAAATTTGGAGGATATATATGATTCCACCTCCCTTATGACATTCATGTTGTTTCCAATCAACAACATGTCATCAACATACATTACTATATTAATGAAGTGATCACGAAACTGGTTGGAATATACATAGTTTTCATGCTTGCTTCTTGAAAACATCATTCCAAGGATGTATGTGTTGAAATTTTGGTACCACATCCTTGGATATTGGTTTACACCATAAAAGGATTACTCTAGCTTGCAGGCTAACTCTTTCCTTCCCTTTACTATAAAAGCTTTTCATTGTTTCATGTAGACTTTTTCTTCAACATACCCATGTAGGAATGTTGTAATCACATCCATCTACTCTACTTTAAGATCAAAATGAAAAACAATACAAATAACCAATATAATAGAATTTAATTTAGAAACTGGAGAAAATGTTTCACCAAAATAAATTCTCTCTACCTAGGAATATCCCTTCTCTACTAACCAAGCTTTGTACTTCTCAACTTTACGATCTGCATTTAATTTCTTCTTATGCAACCATTTTCTACCAATGGTTTTTATTTTAATTGGAAACTCAAACAAATTCCAAGATTCATTTTTAACCAAGGAATCCATTTCTTCAATGACGACCTTCTTCTCGAAATCATGGTCCTCTAAATCAATAATTTCCTTCCCATATCTAGGGTCATCTTATGGTTTGGATTATTTGCATTATGAAATGAATCCAACAATATAAAATGGAAACACACATGGAAATGTTTTTTCATAAATCACAATATTGCAATAAAACCAAAATTCTCTTAATGAATGGAATGGAAAAACATTGTAAACTACAAAGTAATACAAACTAGCTCAGATAGTGGTAGCTTACTTCTGAAGAGAGATGTGTTGTCTATGCTTATTCACGAGAAATGACTAAAAATAGACTGCAAAGGACATTTTTATCATAAGCATAAATAGTGATCTGCATCATAGTTGGCAAGTCATCGATGTCGATACAACTTCAACAGGTTCCTATTTCTACACAACTCCGACGAGTCTCGACTTCGACATACTGTGACACATTCCGCACCTTCCACATGTTCAACAAACTCACAGTTCGTGACATCAACATGCAGCATCGACATGCGACTAGTGACTGTCGAACTTCGATAGACTATCTCTCTATCTTCCAGTCAACTGTAATGGTTGAACGGTTGAAACCATTCTAACTTCTTCTTTGTAACTGAACATAACGGGAAGGCACCCAAGCGTCTCAAAATTCTATGTAAGCATGTATAAAATTGTAACATACATCAGTTTTGATCTCTTTTGCAAGTAATAGAAGAACAGTTCGCATTTCTTCATATTATCTGCACATATTGTGTTTATCTGTGTTGCGTAATCCTGCTTTTGGTCATTGTATTTATTAAGCTTTCGCCATAACATAACCGACTCATTCAGTCGAACTGTTGTTCCCCTCATGCTTCCTGGACATCTAGATGGATGTCTTCGACTTTTGTTGTTGATAAGTTGTTCTGTTCCAACAAGGGTTCATGGTATGGTTGAAGTAGATCCACGTTGAAGACTGGATGCAAACCCAGGCATGCGGGAATGTCAATTTTGAAAGCGTTCGCACCAATATGTCAAAGAATACTATATAGACCATATCGCAAAGGCTTGACCATATCTCAAGGAAAGTGGTACTCTATTACTGAAGTGACCGATAAGATTCCTCACCTTCATGAGCAAACAATGGGGTACATTGTTTCTTAAGGAAGGAGGTCTGATCCACATCATAGTTGGCAAGTCATCGATGTCGATACAACTTCAACAAGTTTCGACTCGACATGACTTTGAAAACTTGGACAAGTTCCAATTTCGACACAAGTCCGATGAGTCTCGACTTCGACATATTGTGACACATTCCACACCTTCGACATGTTCAACAACCTCACAGTTCGAGACATCAACATGCAGCGTCGACATGCAATCTACGACTGTCGAACTTCGACAAACTGTCTCTCTATCTTCCAGTCGACTGTAATAGTTGAACTGTTGAAACCGTTCTAACTTCTTCTTTGTAACTGAATGTAACAGGTAGGCACCCAAGCATCTCAAAATTCTATATAAGCATGTATAAAATTGTAACATACATCAATTTTGATCTGTTTTGCAAGTAATAGAAGAATAGTTCGCATTCCTGCATATTGTGTTTATCTGTGTTGCGTAATCCTACTTTTGCTCATTCTGTTTATTAAGCTTTCCTACATAACAGAACCGACTCATTCAGTCGAACTATTGTCCCCCTCGTGCTTCCTGGACACAACCCAGATTAAATAGGAAAAAAAATCTAACATCCAAAATCCTAACCATAGGAGATAAAGCACCAAAATGATTTGTGGGCCCTGAGGTGGCTAGTTGATAGACCAAATTCTTAGGGGCGCAAATTTTACAAATGATCTCCTTTTATGGAACTTGATAGATCATTGGAAAGAAATAATAGAGTATTACAAATTTTCATTGGGTATAGGGTATTCTAATGCAATCCCTAGCCCCCAATTTGAAAAAAAAACATAGTTTAGGGCCTCAAAAGTCCCTCGGAAGTTTTGGACCTGAAAAACTATAGAAAACTACCAAGAAGATGACAACCATTGTAACTTGTGGAATGAGTTGGTGACCACTAGTATCCACCTACATCATTCCTTCCCCCTTAGAGATAAATGGTCCACATTGCATCAAGTTCCTCCATCAAATCAGGAAACATTTGATGAATCTAACTCCTAGTGAGCCAGCTTCAATGGTGAAGAAGTTTCCCTACTTTGATTAACCAATACAGTTGGATGTTCTACTTGTGAATTCCCTTCATCTAAATTTTCATGACACAATTGGCTGTAGCCTTCTCAATGTATTCATGATTGAGTTTTGTAGGGGACAAATGCTCGACTATCTCGGATGTTCCCAAAAGGGGTGGTAAATGTGATCCATGTAGCTTAATAATAAATATAGTGTGCAAGCTAAGGAAAGGAGGAATACTTAACTCACAACCTTGGTGATTGTGTAATTCCCATATCAAAGTGGGTGGAGCTTTCAATGGGGCCTTGTGTGGTGCTCTTTTTCTATAAATGTAAGCAAACGTTATCGCCAATCTGAAACTTATGTGGAACTCGATGTTGCCCATGTCTATGATTATACTTGCAATTGGATTTTTGAAAGATATCATGAACTTGTTGTTGGATGTTGATCCATTCAAAAAATTGGGATGCCCAATGAGACTCCATTTGAGCATGGGAGGATTCTTCTTGTGTATATGCAATGGGAATTCCTACATAAATTGGGGATAATGGATGGAACCGCAAGCATACCTCAAAAGGATTGTGGATAATAGAGATATATGAAGGGATGTATTGTATCTATGTTGAAGAAAAGGAAGGCTCTCATGCCAAGTGTGGGGATGTTTGAAGTTGTACATTCTAAGGATATGCACAATCATCTTGTTTAGCACTTATGTTTTCCCATAGGTTTGTGGGTGGATGGAATTCAATTTTTTCAGCATGGTTTCCATCATTGACTAGAGGCTATAGAAAATAGAATGTAATAAGGAACATGCTATATCAATTTGAAATAATGGTCCATAAGAGGTAAAAATGAACCCAAACAAGATCGAAGAGGAGCTTAGTAGTATCCTTTGTTGTGATTCTCTTCTTATAGGGAGTTCAAATTACCATCTTGGAGAATTGGTGAACAACCACAAATACATTTTTGTTTCTATGATTGGTTGAAGGAAAGTTTGACATGTAGTCCATGGAGACAGATTCCCAGGGCTTGTCTGGGATATACATGGGGTATACAATCCTTTCTTCTTGATGGTAGTTTTGGGAATGGCACAGAAAGCCTATCAGATGTACCTACCAATGTCTTAATAAAGCTTCAGCTAGTAGAAGTACTTTATAACACTGCAACTATCTTCTCTACACCGAAGTGCCATGCCACTTGACTATAATGCACCTCCCAAATCATCTTTTTGGGATCACTTGATGGAACAAAGAGTTGGATGAGATGGAATAAAAGTGTACCCTAGAGATTAAAGTTTGACATCGATCTCCCTACTTGTAATATTTGATAGGAAATAGCAAATTCGGGGTCAATGTAGTATGTATCATGTCCACAAGGGTTGAGTAAGGTATTCAACACAATAAATAGAGGTTGGATGAGGTAATTTAAAATGTAATTGGTGATTCCCTTCTCATGATTGATGTTCAAGTGGAGCTAATGTAGGTATGTGGACCACTTTTGATGGATGTCATTCTATAACTTTCCATGTTTCTACATGAATTGCAAGGGATTCTCCTTCGCTAATATGTAATGTTTCCATTGACTACATGCCTGCACAATGGAGTACATCTCCTTGCCATAGGTGGGATACCTCCTTGTCATAGGTGGGATACCTATGATTTGAATGAGAGAGTGTCTCACTATGATAGACCATCAGATGTCCATGTTGAGTGAGGAATACACTGATAGAGTAATCAGAGTAATCTATGTCAATATCAAAGGGTTGTTGTAGGTATGGAAGATTAAGGAGTGGCATCGAGAAGGGGAATCATTTCAGACCCTTGAAGGCTTTATATTTTGATGCACCCTAAGCAAAATTGGCATTGGATCCACCCTTTCTCACTTTAATTAAAGGCCAAGCAATATGACAGAAACCCAACAAAAACCTAGGGTAAAAGTTGGTGAGGCCCAAGAATCTACAGATTTATGTTAGAGTTGTTAGGGCTGACCAATCGCAAATGAATTGGATTTCATCTAGGTCCACATGCATCCCATGTTGATCCATGTTGTGTCCCAAGTGTTGAATTATCACCATGCCAAATGATCATTTCTCCAAATTATTGTATAACTTGTTTTTTTGCAAGGTTGATAGGACCTACTAAATGTGCTATGAATGTTCCACCCAATTTTTTCTTAAGATGAGGATGTCATACAGTTACACGACCATGAGGAGTTTGTTAATGGCTGCAATATACCATATATCATCGTCGTGAATGTTGTTGGAGCATTAGTGAATCCAAAAGGCATGAACAACCACTCAAAAAGGCCTTCTTTAGACTTGAATGTTGTATTCCATACATCACTTTGCTCGATCGAGACCTGGTTATATCCTGACTTTAGATCAATCTTCCTAAATAAGTTGGAATCCATAAGTTGATCAAGAAGGGCATCAATTTGAGGATTGGGTAAATTCTTAATAGTGCTTTTGTTCAAGGCTATGTAATATACGAAAAGTCACCATGTCCCATCCTTTTTGTAAACCAACAAAATTAGGATGCCACAAGATGAGGAGCTTGGTCAATTGTGACATTTTTGAATGAGATTATTATTCTGACAATTTATTTCCCCATTCTCCAAATGTGAGTATATATATATTGTGACTTTCGGTAAAGGAGCACTAGGCATCAAATCAATTGAATGTTTCACCTAGTAGTGTAGGGGCACCTCTTTAGGTGAGGCGATGATATATTTGTATTCTTCTGCAATCTTATCCACCTACTTCTATTGTTTAGAGAAACATTATGATGAGGATGTGGTGGTTGGAGTTACATTCCATACACCTTCTGAATGAACCATGAACATGATAAATTTCCTAGTCTGGTAGATTACCGTTCGACACTTCTTTGTTAAAATCAAGGAAACTACAATAGTCATAACTACCTCGATTACCCTGTAGATTTGGAATCCCAAAATAAAAATGAATCTATGGGGCCTAAACTCATAAAAAACATGACATTTCCACATATAGGGTTGTCCTAAAATAAAAATACAAACATAAATTTCTAGTTACATCAAGCAACTCTTGGAAGGACATGATGTCATAGAATAGGTGGCATTGCTAACTGACACGCATGTATTTCCCTTGGCTCAACCAACTAATGGTGTATGGTTGGGGGTGAGGCATTGTTGAAAAAATCATTATTTTGATGAAATTGGCTGAGATAATGTTCTTCTAGAATGATTTCAACAATGAAATGTAGTGGACTACCCTTCACCCACATCTGTGAGTTGAACAGTACCACTCACCTTCGTCTATATCCTCTTTCTCATATGGTTGGATATTTGCAGTCATGATGGTGGCACTAGGTTCCACATCAATGATTCAATTTCATTTTTCCTTATTTACATTAGAGTCTTATAAAAAATCCATATATGAGAATTCCATCTCAAATAATAGTTATTTCTATGAGTGACATTTGTCAGAGTTGTGGTAGGATATTTTGTGGAACTTAGACAACTTTCCAGTGTCCTTATTTAACATCCAGTTACCCTTATTCACCTTTGGTTTGGAATGGTTTTCAAGAGTTTGTATATCCTTGATATATCATTTCTTATATGAGTTATGGTTACCTTTACTAGGCATCTAGTCCATTTTATTTACAAACCAAAACTCCCACTGATTCTTCTACTTCAATATTTGGTCAATTTTGACAACATATTGATAAGCGGCTCCCAGTGAGGATATGGCGGCTCCCAGTGAGGATATGGCAAAGAAATATATCTATGTTTGGATGTACTTTTGTAGTGCACAACAATAATTTAGGATCAAGTTCCATTCAAATTCTTTGATACCCATATTTGAGCACAAGGTACAGAATATATTGGTAAAATCTAGCACCATTTGGACTCTCTACTTGTGCGAAGTTGTCCATCTCGTATATTGGTCATCATAGTTTGGGCATGGAAAAAGGATCTCTGATTGGGTCGTATACCATGTGTTGGAAACTCATCTCAATCATGCCTCTTGTAGTAACCATCCCAACAATATTTGACATGGGGGAGGGACTTAAGGAGTGCAAAGGTGATCTTTTATATGTTGGAAAAAAATTGAACAGCATAATAATCCTCTAAAAGATTTAACCATTTATCCAAATCATCTATGTCTATATATACTTCAAATAGGCGAATTCAAAATTTAACATGTACCTTTAATGGAGTTGCTCCTCTTAAATAGTTATCGACATTCATTGAAGGATTGGGAAAAATTATACATCATCTCATTTCTTTGTCACATCAGGGCTTCCTAGAGAAACAAATCTATGGGATATCTTTCTCCACCATGTCTCTTCTCTTATATTGTCATTTAATGTTTCTTAGGTTAATGAAAATGGCTCTCGCTAATCTCAACTAGTTCGAGACCCCTCTCGATATCTAGATCTCATTAGGGACATGCACTGAGAAACAATAAGATAAGATGAATATAATACCACTGATTTGGATTATTTGCAGAATGAAATGGAGGAAGAAATATAAAATGGAGACACACACCCAAATGCTATGTGTTAACACCAAGTTTTTACAGTATAAAGGATGTTGCACAATGGAGAAATGTTCCTAAAGTTTTCTAATATGATGAAAGAATCCTTTAAAATTCCCCTTGGTTTCATGAGTATGGGGTCGAATATGAGCAAAAGTGGTGGATAAAAGCATTAAAGGATGGCAAAAAGGATTTTCTAAAGAAAAATGCAAGAAAAATAAGTAATTGGAAGCTAAAGAAATATAAAAAAAAAACATTAAGTCTGAAATAAAATATTGAAGGAGTTAAACACCATGCAAAATACACCATTAATCGATGGTTGGTAGAGATCAACGGTCCACAATTCATCTCGAATCACCAAATTGCATGAAGGAAAAAGGTAGCAAGCAGTCGCAAAAGGAAAAACCGGCGGACAGGTGGCAGTTTTACAACACTTCGGAAACAAGAGAAATGGTATGAGAAACCACTTTGAAGGGATGTGAAACCATTATGGAAAAAGGTATGGTGTTGAAGTCAATGGTCGAGATTGGTGACATAAAGATCTGATGGCTTGGGATATGTTTTTAATCACAATACAAGTATCTGAAAATCAACGGTTCAGATTGTAGGTGAAATAAATCAAAGGCAATGATTTTAGAAGATACGTGAAAGATAATAGGAGGAGCCCCACTAGTGGGAAAAAGTTGAAGGATAAACATATTGCAAGTTCCACCATTGATGTGTTAGTAGATAAAATATCGACGATCCCAGAAGTTCCCTATTGTGAACATACCCTATCGATAGATGGAGATGGTGGTTGCAATAAAATGAAACCAATGGACGCATGGCGACATCACAATCTTTCGCAAGAGGGGAAAGTGGTATTGCAAACCATTTTCAAAAGCGGAGAAACCATTCTTTGTAGTATTAGCGCCAAAATGCGATGGTTGAGATTTGAAAGTTAGATGAATGATCTAACAACAGAGAATCAAGCTGCTAAAAGGAGGCTAGATCTAATGGTTCAGATCATCACACGAGAGATCGACGGACAAGGAAAATGAGCGCTCAGAAAGATGCTTGAAGGATAAGGAAAATGGGTTATATGTAGCAATGAAACACGTACAAGTTGACATTTGTCTTTGCACTGTCATCACTAGAACATTCTGGACGAGTGGGCACCCTGGAAACTGACAGAGCAGGACAAAGTGCATGATTTTCAGCGACAGGTAGGGCCTTGTAACATGAACTAATAATAATCTAAGTTCGTTTATAAGGGGTAAAGATGGAAACAATCCAGACTATAGATGGTGCTAAGGCTAGGGATTCTTTGGAAGACAGAGACAGAGATATATTTGATACCTCAATTAGGTTATCAGTTTCCAAAATTAAGGTTAAACTGAAGAGCTTTCAAGAGAAGGGTTTGGATGTGAATAGAGTCAACCAGTCATCCCTCCTGACATTTTTCCCTGACCAAATTGTTTCATTCCCTGAGTTTGTGTCCTGGTGCACATTTAATTACTTCGAAGATGAACAAGCCGTTATGAACCCCCAAAAAACCAGAATAGTTTTCCAAATAGAACCCTCACTTATAAGAGATTCCCTAGAAGTCCCCATGTCCCAAATGCCTGAACCAGAAAGATTTTCTGAGAAGTCAATTATAGATTTATATCACCAGTCATCCCCTGAGAATAAGAAATTTTTCATGACTTCTTTCCTTAAACCAAATTTAGAAATCACTGAGACTCCCTATCCTATAGATGGTAGTATCTTTAGCGAGAACACTCTGCTTATTCTGTCTTTATTGGCCTTGTTTTTAGGTTTTGATACAAACGAATGGGTGACCTAGTTTTAGTTGAGTTTGTTATTTAAAATGAGTATTAGTTTACCTGAAGTTGAAAGTAGTCAAACACCGCGTCTCAAATTTGAAGAGCTTTTAGTTGAAAGTATTCACTTATAGATGGTGAATTTTCATAGCATGAGGCATTTTAGGTTTCAGTCACACCTGATGAAGATAGTCATGTTTGCTAGTATAGAAGAACTACATTTTCCAAAAATATTTTTTAGAAGTTCTTTGGAAGATAATATGTTTAACTATATCAGCTACATGCTATCAGAAATGTATAGAATGATTTTTGGAGAAAAATTACTAAGAGTGTTACCATAAATGAGGACCTTTACGTAGTTGAGTACTGATTTGGCCGTGGGAGACTGGTTTTTATCGAAATATAATACTATTCTCAGGTTGTATGGTTTCAACATCAGCCGTATAAGTTACCAACATTTTTGACATTAAGATTCTTCGCTCTTGAGTTTCTTAGACAGAAAATTGATTCTGGAAGATAATCATTTTTTGTTTTTCAAGAAAGCTACTCATATCAAATACCATTTTACAATAGGTCCATTTCTTGTAAAAAACAAGTATGCCATTTCACACAGAGAAAAATTATTAGAAGAAATGGATTTCAAAAAAGAAGTAGCCATTGATTATGATCCCCTTCATATCATTTCGAAAAGGAGACAGAGTAATGAGAATAAGGATTTCGATCATGAGGAGGTGAAAGGGATGTCCGAAAAGGCCAATTGGTCACAGTATGAAAGTGAAGATGAAGCAACCACAATTCCTCAAGGAAGAGAGCTTATATTGACAGAATGTACAGGAGAAGTAGAAACTCCAACAAGCACTATGGTTATTGGGGGAAAAATAATTTTATAGGATGCAATTGATTTAGAAGATGAAGAGATGGAAAATTCAAAAAGACCTAAGTTGGATGAACAACGAGATTTGATTTTACTTACAAATGATGAAGGAAAAGGAAAAATAGAATATGTAACACCATAGGTTCAAATACAATAATATACGTTTCAAGAGGCCAAGGAAGCAGGAGATGCTAGTAAGTTTAAAACTAGAGCAGATATGTATGGAAAATATAGCCAAGACAAGTAGGCTTCATCTCAACAGACTTATCAATTATTTCCAAAAGTCGGAAGCTTGGTGAATTCGGATGTTAATTTGGTTACTAGTCAAGATGAAAAAGAAAACACTTTAAATTTGGTAGTGTCATCAAGTGACAAGGTTACAAAAATGAAAATCAATTTGAAGAAAATTACTACGCCTGAAAATATTCTTTTACACAGGTAGATAGGGGAAGTGATATATACTGATTTTTTGGAAGCAACCTTGGAGGTTGAGATATTGAAAATAATGGTAGATAAGTTAAACAATCAATTGAAACAAGAAAAAGTAGAAAATAAATCTCGTCAACAGCAACTCAAGAAATTGCAGATTGATTTGGTTGGATGATTTGGTTGGAACTGGCACTCGAGGGAATGCAGGAAAAAAATTTGCTAAAAGAAAAAGAAAATAGAATCCAAGAGTTCAGAAAGAAATTAAAAATCTTGGAAACTCAGCTCACTCAAGGGTTTGAGTTGACTGTATTGGAGCAGGAAAAAGAAAAATTATCTAAAGAAGTGGACGATATTACAGCTAAGTTATTGAAACTTGTTGAAACGGAAGCTGGTTGGGAGAAGGAGAAAGTAAGTTTAAAAAATAAAATCTAATATTTGAAGAATAAATTATCAAATTTTGCTCAGTAGCAAATACGTATTAGTCAAGATGAAGAAGGAACCAGTGAAGACAGCCTTGTACAGGCTATGTCCCAGGTGAGTTTGAAGGATATTGAAATTAAAGAGATGAAAGAAGAAAGCCAAATATTAAAAGAATAAAGTGAAAAGAAAGATGAAGAAGTAAAGTCTCTGCAAGGTAAGTATAAATAATTGATTGAAACAAACAAAAGATTGGAAAACCAAGTGACAGGTCAGGCAACTATGCAAGGTTTCAAACACATGGTGTGGGATTTAATTATCAAAGAGTCAGAAAAATTTAGGCCATACTTGAAATTCATGAGGATAAAGGAGAAAGTGGCTAAAGAATCTTTGGAAAGTTGTATTGCAATGAGAGAGAATATGAATAAGAAGCCTCAAGACACATCACAAAATACAATTAGTTTCCTGAATGGTTTGAGAGAAGAATATTTGAAGACGATGGCCATAAAAAATAGGATAACCATCATTACTTGGGCAAGGAGAATTATAGGGAAGTATGCACATATTGAAAGAGTCGAAGATAGAGTTGAAGAAATGAAGAGACACGTGACAAAGTTAAAAAACAGTTTGATGAATTGGTTGAAAAAGGTTTTCCTGCATTCTGGGATGAAAACAATGAGTTGATTTCGTAGGATGATGATAAGAAATTGTTATTTGATATAAGAATGGATGATGGAAAATTTCAGCATTTGAGTCATCTTCTTACAGGAAACATTTTGATGGAAAAGATTGAAGAAGATTTTCAAATAATGAATAAATTAGTTTCCATGGGCAAAAGAATTCCAAAAATTTCCTATGAAGATCATATTGATATGAAGGTTCTGGTCAAAGAGATGACAAGCTATGATCTTGTAACAACAGATCAATGGACGACGGTCGAAAAATATGGAAGAATAAATTATAATCTTCATTCATGAAAGTATCTGTTCGGTACCATAAAAAATGAAGATTTTGAAGAATTTTATTTGAAAAGAAATTTGTAATATTTTTGTGTATAAACTTTAACTCAAGAGACATATGGAAGTTAGTTAAGATATTTTAAGTTTTAGTTAAAAGAAGCAATTAGGTTTTTGTTTCAAAATATTTTGTATAAAAGACAATGGAAATCATTTTGAAAGGGTTGGAGATTTTTTGAAAAGCAAGAGACTTTTGTATCGAGTTGCTCTATTTTATAATACGAAAAGCCATGTAGAGAATAAAATATTTTGCAGAACAGAGATTCATGTGTTGATCGAAGTTACAGTCTATATTTTCCCCTCTCTTATGTTCTTGTATCCAAGTTTCATTTATTATATTTTCCATTATGCTATATCTTCTATGCTTGGATGAAAGTTAAATAAGTCAAGATTCATATGTTTATGCCTTGATTTATTGGGTCTGAGTATTCATTTTTTCTCCAAAATTGATAGTGGATTCATCTGAAAATTGGTGCCCATTATTGGTGGAATGTCTATCTTCTTTCTTTATCACCTACAAAAGACTTTGACTATAATGTGATAGCCATCTTGGCTCTGTAAAAGTCATTATTGTTGTTTATCTGTTGGTCCATAAAATTATCTAGTTTGGACTCCATGCCCAATGGTCTTTGTGTGTATTTCAACCATATATTTGTTTTGAAAAATCCCAATCATTTTCATATATCTTTGGCCATTCACAGATTTTTGAGAGAGCCCTCTCTGGTAGGAAAAAAGGCTAGTTTTCCTCCTAAAGGTTGGTTTGAAACAATTACCTTAGGTTTATCCTTCCACAACCAAAGGGTAAATCTGAGTGCTAACACTATGAAAAATGAACAATGGTACAATAGAACCTAATTATATTAATGAATGGAATGTAAAAAAATTGTAAACTACAAAGCAATACAAACTAGCTCAAATGGTGGTAGCTTATCTATGAAGAGATATGTGTCAGCTACGTTCATTCACAACAATTGATTACAAATATACTACAAAGGGATTTTTATCATAAGCATAAATAGGAAAGAAACCTAACTCTAAAGTATTAATTGCAAAAGGATTTGTGGGACCTGAGGTGGTTAGTTAATACATGAACTTCTCAGGGGCACAATGTTTATATACAATATCCATTTAGGATGCTCGATAGCTTGTTGGAAATAAATAACCAAATTAAAATATTTGACTAGGGAGAGGTAATTCCATAGAAACCCTTGGCCCCCCGATTGGCCAAAAAACATCATTTAAGGCCTTAAAATAGCCCTATAAGTTTAAGACTTGAAAAAACATATAAAAATACCAAGAAGATGGAGAAGCATTATAACTTGGTGGAATAGATGGGTGGCCACCAATATCCACCTAGATCATCGTCAATAATAGACTAAGAATAACAAAACCGAAAAGCAGGATAGGAATACCTTTTTTCTTTACTGATTTCTTAAGATGATCTCCTCAAAACTAGGGTATGAGGTTCTTATTCTTCCAACTCATCTTATTTTTTTTAGTTATATTGTTCATACTCCAACTTAGCACCATAGGCTTAGACATGTTTAGGAGAAGAAACAATTTTTCAGAAGAAGTCCAAAACTACCAGGAGAGAGTACTATGAACTACGACAGGTGGGGTTGAAAGGACAACTTCCATGCAAGGCTAAATGGTACCTCAAGAGGAAGGTAGAGGAACAATTTCCTGACCTCATTTAGTAAAATATTTTGGGGACCAAAAGACTCTTAAAATGGGGATGTGTGGTCTTAAATGGATCAATATATATTTTTTCACCTACTTGAAGCTTTCGGGGTTGGAATATTAAATGAATGGGCTTGTAGGGCCCATATTAGGGGCAGGTCTCACTTTTAAAATTTGGGGTCAAAAGTCGTAAGAAAAATTTTGATTCCATTTTAAGGGTTTAAATGACACTTTGTTTTTTTCAATCCTTATTTTGAACCAAAATTCCATGTTCTACACACCGATACTTTTGCAACGCTCCAAAAATCACCTCATTCGGAGACCGTATGAAGAAATTATGGCTCACACAAGTTGACCTATCCAGTTGACCACTATGGTAAAGAGTGGATTTCACATGAGCTCTCATTTCTCACACATGTGAAGCTAGTCACTATGTACTTTCAAGAACATTCTAGAAGTTCCAAAACCCTAAACCTAATTGGGATTTCGAGCATGCAAACAACTCTAAAATTAACCATAGACATCTATCATGACATGTTAAATATTGTGCCATTAGGAGAAGAAGGAGGTTCCATTATTTTGATGTATTGTATTGTTCAATAGTTGAGCAACAACACGAGAGTGGACGTTAGAGAAAAATAGAGGTATATGAGATCCTATAGTAGCCATTTTGGCCGTAGAGTCATAGGTAACTCCATAGAGAGTACAATTTCCTTTGTATTTGCACTTTGACATAAAGTGTAAAGCCATAGTCCTAATTTGTGGTTGGATTTTTCCAAGTAGTGTGTTTTCCTAGGGTATATCTTGTGTTATTGTTTGGATTGTTTACTTATTTTCTCTAGTTATTCTTGTTTCAGTTCTATTTATTTGGCATTCAATAAAAATAAGCTAATAAATAAGAAATAAGTTGTAAGATCCATTGTGACAAACTATTCCAGTGGAATATCCACAGCAGTTCATAGATCATTAAGGGTATCTCGATATAAATAATGGTATTTGATATCTTATTATTAGATATATTGAAAATGATTTCATATTCAACTCTAAGGTATATAATGTTCAGTATTAGGGATATTTGTTGTGCCCAAAAGAGAGTTTTTTTCTTTTATTTTGTAAGTTTGCAAAGATTAAAAGAGGGTCAGGTGTGTGCAAGAAGATGAGGGTCACTTTAGATGCAATCCTAATTTTTCAAAACTCGTTTCTGATACATAAAAACATAACGCATTTCTGATACTTAGCACTTGGTATGGTAAAACCCGAGCCTGACATGCCACTAGACATGTAGGATAGGTAACCACAACGTGTATGCGTTATATAACTACAAAATGCATACACATTATGTAGTTACAAAATGCGTATGCGTTATGCTAATCTAAAATCAATTTAAAAACACAGTCCCGACCACCCGTGGCACTCTTCACGAATCAGAAACGCGAATTCGAGGTTGGACGAGGACAGTTTGTGTGCCCTAGAGTATCAGTGGAGCTCGATTTAGTTGGAGGGGAGGTAAATTCATCGGTGGATTGTCATCTAATCAGGTAATTCATTCACCCATACCAATTTTTTGTCATTTCTTAACCTAAATTACCATTTTTTTATTGTTTAAAACAACCTAGTTTTGTAATATTTATAAAATTGGGAATAACCCAATCTCTAATTAAATTCACATCTCCCTCAACCAATATGAGTGAATAATTAAAATGAATCCCTTTTCAAAAACTCAAAAATTCCTAATCCAACCAAAAATTGAAAAAAATAGAACCCTCATGAAACCCAAATTTCCAACCCTCAAATGCCATTTCCTATGATACTAATTAAATAATTTTCCTTGCAAATGGCCATAACAAGATGAAATGCATGCACAAGCGTGAATAAAACAAATGCATAAACAATTAGTAACTTGATTTCTCAAAATTTCATCACAATCATTTGTCCATGAACATAATCAAAATTTCATCACAAGTGTATGTAGCTATACATTCCCTCTTAGTTAAGCACCCTTGACTAAATGCCAAAACACATTAACAAAGTGCCTCTCAGGCCTTCCCTATCCACACCCTCGATCAATCTACTCAACGCTCAGGGAACGTCGATTCAACTCAAAGACTTCATATAGAAAATCACTATGTTTTTTATTTAATTTTATGAACTTTCCATACAATGTAGAGATTGATTTTGCAGAGAGAAATTGTCTATGTTTTGAGAAGTTGACATTGTTGTTATTGTCATTCTAGTCACAATATCTAGTTGATTATTCAACATCTTAATCATTGATAGTCATCTCAAGTACATATGTAATCATATTGACAAGACAAACTCATACATATCCATTTCATTCCATGCCACTTTGTCCTCCCCTCCAACCACAAGGCGTAATATGTTGAAATCAATAAATTTAATGTTAGCTTATGAAGTTGATTGAAATATTGTTTTCTGCAAGGGACGTAAAGGCTAAAACATGTCAAAATAACACTCCTAAATTCTAACAAGTTTAAACCCAAGTTTGCATGGAAAAGTCACCAATGAGGGTTAAGAAGTGCCTTAACTTCTAGAAAGAAGTTGAACGAAACTTACTTTTTAATTGTTAAATGTTTAATTTTAAGTTTTAAATGTATGTAAGTGAATGCCATTAAATTGCTTACTTGAGTTTGATTTAATACATTCTCAATTTTGAAGAGACATTATTATATACCATGTATATGTTTCTAATGATTTTTGTATTGATGTTTTTATTGCAGTTGTGGCTATGGACACAAAGCTGAGATACTGATTGAGCTTGCCTGCTTGAGGGGCATTAGTGCAGCTTTTAGTGGTGGTGACAAGATTCACCGCTCGCTTGCATCAACCTTGGATGCAATTGTTGACAACATTTCAAAGTCTAGCAATGTACTATATGATATTGCATCATTTAGAGAAAAAGACAAGAATATGCTGATGGGCTAGACTACAATGCAATAAAAAAGTTGAAAATATCCAAAGAGCTCATATTTGCATTATTTAGGGACCCTCTGACATGGGAAATCCCATATGAAAACAAGCCTCATATCTCCATTGAGTGGTGCATGTTTCAACCATTTGTTGATAATTGGATGGACAGATGGTATATGGTTTGTGATTGTTGATGTATATGTAACTTCGGAATGTATTTCACATATATGTATATTGTATTCCTATAGAGATGTTATTATTCCTCTATACGGAAGTGTCATCATTTATATTGTAAGTGTCGTAACTTATAATTGATGGGTTATTAGACCACCTTGTTGCGGTCGGCCCTGTATAAGTCATGTGGGTCAAAGGGTTATTAGACCACCCTATTGGGGGTCGGCCATGTGGGTCAAAGGGTTATTAGACCACCCTAGTGGGGGTTGGCCCAGTCAGCATTATGTTAAGTGGTTAAGTTGAGGCCGACCTAGTTGAGTAAAGGTCAAGTCAAGTTAGTGTGTAAATAGAGAGTGTGTCTCTCTCATTTTACACATTCTATTCTATCACTCACACTTGGGAGAGTGGCGCACTAGTGGAGGAGGAGGCTCTGCTGCTAGGAGAAGACTATCTCTTGTATTCTGGTTGTATCATTGCTCTATCTATCTTTGAGGAAGTTATTGGGTTTTTCACCTTTATGGTTTTCCCCAAGTAAACTCTGTGTCTCTTGTTTGCTTGCATTATTGTGTCCATGATTGATATGCTGTAGATTTGTTGTACATGTTGTTCTCTCAGTTAAGATCCTAGATCATATTGAAGTAAATTCTAAAAATTTAACATGGTATCAGAGCTAGCCTGAAAGAAGGCATGATATGGCATGTATGACACTTGTTGCACTTACGATGCTAGGGCTTGTTATAGCAAAAATCAGTCATCGTAGCACTTTCGCTATAAATCTGCTTTGGAAAAGTTTTCAGATCTGAAATGTTTACAGGTCGAAGATTAGATCCCCATGTACCTTGTGTCGAAAGGAAAACCTCTAATTCGTTGTACTTTGTGATTTATGATCTGTACAATATAGGGTTTCTGCCTCTTCCAGATCTGAGTCAAAATCAGGTGACCTTGGGAAAAAGGTCATAACTTGGGCTAGGAAGCTCCAAATGAAATTCAGTAAAAAGTACAGGTAGTACACAAACTGTACTATCTCAAAAAACTTTGTTAGAGGCCGAAGTTGAACCAGTGACATGTGGCATGCCGTACAAGTTCGCTCTCCTGTATTATCCCATAAATATGTCACATTACGAAACTTGGCATAACTCTCTCTTAGCGAATCCAATTGAGGTCAGACCTATCGGGATGGAAGGATAATAGGTCAGGCTATCTCACGAAAAAATTTCAGAGGCCTAATTTGAAACAGTGACACGTGGCACGCCGTACAAGTTAGCTCTCCTGTATTATCACATAAATAGGTCACATTGCGACACTTGGCATAAATCTCTCTCAGAGAATCCAATTGAGGTCAGACATGTTGGGATGGAAAGATGACAGGCTAGGCTATCCCAAGAAACTTTTTCAGACCTTGTGGATTGAAAAGTTTGGAGTTACACCAGAAACAATCAGATACATATTTCTGTCAAAACAGAATTATTTTTGAGTACCTTCATTCATGGCTTCTGGAATTTAGGGCTTCGGAGAAAGTTGGAATTTTTGTAATCGAAGACCATGGCTGGATGTTACTTATCAAGATCAAAATTTAGAGACCAATATCAGAATTTTTGGTTGGGCAGAAGGTCGGGCTTGATCAAACCCTAGTTCAGGACTTTGATCAGAAAAGTGGAAAATTAGGGCTTCTGCAAAAATAGGAATTTTTGAAATTTGTGACCACGGCTGGAAGCTCCTCATAAAAATAGAAGCTTAGAGATTTGGATCAAACCTTTTGATTGGGAAGAAGAGTGGGCTTCATCAAACCCTAGTTCGAGGTCACGTCCAGTGAATCCGAAAGTTTCAAAGGCAAAATTGAGGAGTGAAACTTTGCAGTTTTCAAATTCTGAATATACCAGCCTGATCAGCTCATCAAGGCGCATATGTATATCCTTTCGGAAGTTTGAAATTCAAAGTTTGAATTTTTGGGGTTTCTCTGACAAACCCTATTACAACTCCAGATCCAGTTCCTACAAATCAAGTGGATTGGGTTAATCCTAGAAGAAGATGGATTGGTCACCTGCATAAGTGAAGAAGTTCCTGTCTCAGAGGGAGATGAAGCAAAGGCCTTCCATAAGAAGATTACAAGCAATCTTGACAGGTATGGCTTACAGGTATGTTTTGAATTCTTTTTATGGTTAAGTTTATGATATATTTGTCTTCATATCACTACAGTACAATCTTGATTAATTACTAGACTTGTCGTATTACCTTATAGAAGATATTCATTGATTAAGGTTTTGACACTTATGATTGTACTAATTCATTGTGATGTTGTATGAGGTTTATGTTGTTTGCTAACACAAAGGGTACACCAAGAAAGTCAAATCATGTTCTACTTCAAGAACATATGCTCATGGAGACATGAAGACAAAGATTCATCGATTGTCATGGATCACATAGAAGATCTACTTTCGAGGTATGTATAACTTGGTTCTACAATGGTTAACTTATGAGACATGCAGGTTACTAGCACAAGTCACTGAAGAGAACCAGAAGACATTATGCGGGTATGTTAGACATAACTAGCTAGCATGCTAATCCAGGTATGTTTTTCCTATATCAAGCTAGAATCCTACCTTGTGTTAGGATCTTATACTGTTGTCTTGTTGACAATGATTATTCATGAAGTCATAGGTTTGAATAGTCATGGTTGTATGCATATTATGTTTCTTACCATAATTGATGATATGACTAACCAGAAGAATCATGAGGGTATAGGTTTGAGTAATCATGGGTTTTATGCATATTATATCTCTTATCTTAATTGATGATTTAACCAACCAGAAGAGTCCTATGATCAAATAAGAATATGTATGAATAAAAGAAGACTTCCTTGAAACCTTGAATACTAATGTTTATTATCTGTGTTTGAATTGATCCTGACTATACATGCTTGAGATTATTGTGTTTTTATAATATTAAGATTATACTAATGAATGTTTGATTATGTATGAGACCTAGAGGATAACACAATGATGATACTAACAAGCATGCATAGGGATCGAGAATGAATATAAGTTCAAGGACAAGTAATCCAGGAAGCAAAGATCAAGAGGGAGTACACTCCAGTGGTCAATGCAAGGATGCAGATATTCAGAGGGAGTTGACCATCCGTCTACATTCCACAACAGAAAGGTGTAGAAGAAGCTACTTCAGATTAGGACTCCAGCAACTCCTGCCAGGAAGCGAAGACTCAGAGGGAGTCCACCCAACGAACAAACAAAGATAAGTATTTCAATTATCATTTCTTGCATATTTGTTTGTTTAAATAAAATTGTTCAATGGTGTATATGCTCATATTCCTAGACTTAGGATATGTATTGTGCATATTAGAATGATTGCATTAATGAACAGTATACTACTAATATGCATGTGATGGATAAGTGGCCTATGGCACTGTACAACATTCCATTGCTACTTATCTAGAATGAAACCTCTTTGCTGACATGTTGGGAGTTGTGCACACTCTTAACAATCTTCTGGTAGAGATTGGAAGGCATCTAGAAAGTTACGGAATATGGATAAATGTTGTATTGAAGCATTGGCTAAGATAATTGCATGACTGTATGACATATTTCTTTATGTGTAAGAATTTCTTCTAAAAACTATGAGATGTTCTCTAATCATCCAATTTAACTTGATGTGTAGGAAAGATCGTATGCCATCACCTACAAAAGAAGAACTACAACATTTGTTCAACAACAAAATAATCTAGTGAAGATATTAAAGTTCCCAGGATATGGGAAGAATGCCATGATCCGTTGATCATGAAGAATGATGTTTGGGATGTAGTCCCAAGACCTGAAGGGAAGTTTGTTATGACTTCCATATGGATCTATCAAGATCAAGCATGCTGCAGATGGAAGCATAGAGAAATAGAAGAGTGATGAAATAGAAGATACACCAGATGGATTTCAAGACAGCTTTCTTGACTGGTGTAGTTGAAGAAGAAGTGTATGTGGAGCAGCCACTTGGTTCTGAGACACATGACAGGGAGTCATATATGTGCAAAACTTGGGTATGATGTACCACTTTCTAGGTATGGAAGTGTGGCAGAGTGCAGATGGAATCTTCCATGGATAAGGGAAAAATGCAGTAGAGATCCTGAAGAGGTTCAGGATGATGGACTGCGAGGCTATGGCATCGAACTTGAAGCTTTTGTGTGATGCTTCATCTGAACCAGTTGATGTCACTATGTATTGTCAGATGATTGGGTCCTTGATGTACCTGACGAACACGAGACCATATATTTTCTTTGTAGTGAACACATTGAGCCAGTTCCTGACAGATCCGAGGAGTGTTCACCTGGTTACTGTAAAGCATGTTTTGAGGTACCTGAAGGTTATAGTGGATTATGGTCTCAAGTATGAAGCGAATCAAAAGTTTAACCTGTAGGGTTATGTTGATTCAGATTGGACAGGGAGTGCTGCAGATAGGAAGAGCACATATGGGTGTTGCTTCAGTATGGGATCAAGTGTGATCTGTTGGTTCAGCAGGAAGCAGTCCTGCGTAGCATTGAGTATAGCTGAGGCAGACTATGTTGCATCCTGTTCAGCTAGTTGTGAGGAAGTATGGCTATGGAAGCTACTGTCTGAATTATTTGATCTCCCCTTGGATGCTACTGGTATCTTCTGTGATAACCAGAGTTGTGTGAAGCTGTCCGAAAACCCAGTATTTCATGACAGGTCGAAACAAATAGAGATTAAATATCACTATATCAAGGATATGGTGCAGAGAGGAGCTGTGAAGCTCCTGTACATTGCGACGGATGAGAAGATTGCAGATGTGCTGACGAACCCACTAGCCAGGGTGAAGTTCGAGTACTTCAGGGAGAGGCTTGGTGTTCTTCAGATTGGGACACATTTGCAGAAGCCATTCCAAGCATGTTGGGAGGAGGATCCTTCACATGGTTGTGGATATAAGCGTTGGATGATGAGCATCAGGACGATGCTCTAGTTACTACTCTGTATACGCATCATGATACTGGATATGATCAGTTGGATCATTTATATATGTACGCATCACGTTGGATGTTGGATATGATCAGTGTTAAGTTTAAACCAAATAACCAAGCAAGATCACTGAAAGAAGCATAATCACAAGATAAACACACAATATATCCTGGGAAACCCTCATGGGGTAGAAAACCCAGTAAAGCTTTCCTCAATAAGATGATCAACCAAAATACAAGATGTGCTCCTCCTTCCTTTGTCTCCTTAGCTGATATCCCAGACAAGTGCGCACTCTTCCACAAGTGAGTGAGTGATCTAATGAGGAGTTCAGCTCCTCTATTTATACTTGACTCTCAACTGACTAAAAGACCTTATGGGGCCGACCTCACCTGGAGATGTCTAATAACCCCTAAAATATAACTACAGGGCCGACCCACACATGGTGGATCTAATAACCCTAGTTAATACTAACCCTCGGAGGAATAAACATCTCCGGATACATAATAGGGTTACCTCGGAGGGATGAAACATCTCCGGAATAATAAAATACAAATATAATATTCTTTGAAGTTACAATATTCAACACTCCCCCTTAACGAGAAGGATATTATAACAGCATCTGCAGGAGCAAGGAGTCACTACATGATTCATCTATAAATCATCGAAAGCTTTCTTCAATTCGACTTCATCAGTAACTCAAACAGTTACTGGTACATCAATGTCAACATCAACATCACGATCTTTAGCATCGTCTTCACATGATCAGCAGCATCGTCATCACACGATCAGCAGCATCGTCATCACATGATCAGTAGCATCGTCATCACACGATCAGCAGCATCGTCATCACAGGATCAGCAGCATCGTCATCGCACGATCAGCAGCATCGTCATCGCATGATCAGCAACATCGTCATCACACGATTAGCAGCATCGTCATCGCATGATCAGCAGCATCGTCATCACACGATCAGCAGCATCGTCATCACACGATCAGCAGCATCGTCATCACATGATCAGCAGTATCGTCATCACACGATCAGCAGCATCGTCATCACACGATCATCATCATCGTCATCACATGATCAGCAGCATCGTCATCACACGATCAGCAGCATTGTCATCACACGATCATCATCATCGTCATCACATGATCAGCAGCATCGTCATCACACGATCAGCAGTACAAGTATCCTACAGATACAACAACAATACGAGTATCCTACCGATATAAGTAACCACATCATCAATACAAGTATCCTATCAATACAAGTAACCACATCATCAATACAAGTATCCTACCGATACAAGTAACCACATCATCAATACAAGTATCCTACCGATACAAGTAACCACATCATCAATACAAGTATCCTACCGATACAAGTAACCACATCATCAATACAAGTATCCTACCGATACAAGTAACCACATCATCAATACAAGTATCCTACCGATACAAGTAACCACATCATCAATACAAGTATCCTACCGATACAAGTAACCACATCATTAATACCATTACTTTCTCGGAGACCATTCGTCTATGGATCAATTCAGGGACCGAAGTCCGGGGATGATACAATCCCCATCACGTACATTTTGAACTATCAGTTCCGGGATGATGCAATCCCCATCACGTACATTTTGAACTATCAGTTCCGGGATGATGCAATCCCCATCACGTACATTTTGAACTATCAGTTCCGGGATGATGCAATCCCCATCACGTACATTTTGAACTATCAGTTCCGGGATGATGCAATCCCCATCACGTACATTTTGAACTATCAGTTCCGGGATGATGCAATCCCGATCACGTACATTTTGAACTATCAGTTCCGGGATGATGCAATCCCTATCACGTACATTTTGAACTATCAGTTCCGGGATGATGCAATCCCTATCACGTACATTTTGAACTATCAGTTCTGGGATGATGCAATCCCTATCACGTACATTTTGAACTATCAGTTCTGGGATGATGCAATCCCCTCAACTGTCCTTTGAGGACTTCATTCTCGGAGACCTCACGTCTACGGCTCTCTTTAGGACTGAGAGTCCAGGGATGATCCAATCCCCTCAACTGTCCACCAAGGACTTCATTCTCGGAGACCTTTCGTCTACGACTCTCTTTAGGACTGAGAGTCCAGGGATGATCCAATCCCCTCAATTGTCCACTAAGGACTTCATTCTCGAAGACCTCACGTCTACGGCTCTCTTTAGGACTGAGAGTCCAGGGATGATCCAATCCCCTCAACTGTCCACTAAGGACTTCATTCTCGGAGACCTCACGTCTACGGCTCTCTTTAGGACTGAGAATCCAGGGATGATCCAATCCCCTCAACTGTCCACTAAGGACTTCATTCTCGGAGACCTCACGTCTACGGCTCTCTTTAGGACTGAGAGTCCAGGGATGATCCAATCCCCTCAACTGTCCACTGAGGACTTCATTCTCGGAGACCTCACGTCTACGGCTCTCTTTAGGACTGAGAGTCCAGGGATGATCCAATCCCCTTTTGTATTCTTATCTATACAGGTATAAGTATCTAAGAACATGTATCACATGTATTCTCAATAATACATCTAATCATCAAGAAGTGTATACATCACAACTAGCATGTATTCTTACTAATACATCTAATATCAAAACATGTATACATCACACCAAAACATATATACATCACAACTAGCATGTATTCTTACTAATGCATCTAATATCAAAATATGTATACATCACACCAAAACATGTATACATCACAACTAGCATGTATTCTTACTAATACATCTAATATCAAAATATGTATACACCAAAACATGTATACATCTAGAATCAAAACATTTATTTGAGAAAAATAAAAGATATATAAGAGTTCTAAATCTAAATAATTTGAAAGTAGCTAAGAGCAACAAAACAAAAATATTATCAAATACTATACTACTCCCCCTTTCGAGGAGGGTCCTTCTGGACTAAACCAAGCATGTCTCGGAAGTGTTCAAACTTTACTCGAGACAGAGGTTTAGTCAGAATATCGGCAATCTGATCCTCAGTGCTTATGTACTCAAGCTTGATGGCTCCCTTCTGCACCATGTCTCGTATATAGAAGTAACGGATCTCAATGTGTTTTGACTTATCATGGAACACAGGATTTTCAGTCATCTTAATGCAACTTTGATTATCACACATAATCACCGTGGGATCCATTTCTAAGTCAAAGATTCCAGATAAGAGTTTCCGAAGCCACACTGCTTCACAGCTGGCAGAGCAAGCAGCTATATATTCTGCTTCGGCAGTACTGAGGGCCACACTAGATTGTTTCTTGCTGAACCAAGAGATCATGGCAGATCCAAGGCCATAACATCCGCCTGAAGTACTTTTCCTGTCTGAGATACTTCCTGCCCAATCAGAATCTGAGTAACCATGTAACTTGAGTTCATTACCTCCAAGATAGTATAGGCCAAAGTCCACTGTACCTTTTAGGTACCTCATTATATGCTTTGCAGCTATAAGGTGAACCTTTCGAGGTTCTACTAAATACTGACTTAGGGTATTTACAGCAAAGCATATATCCGGCCTAGTATTTGTCAAATACATTAATGATCCATTGATTTGTCTATATAGAGTTATGTCCACTAGTTCTGATGAATCATTAACTAATAGTTTCAGATTGGAGTCCATGGGAGTGGCCATGGCTTTACACTCCAACATATCAAATCTTTTGAGAATCTCCACAGTATACTTACCTTGATTTAGAAAGATTCCTTTTGGCTCTTGCCACACTTCTAGGCCTAAGAAGTAGTGCATTAGTCCGAGATCTTTCATTTCGAATTCTGAAGAAAGCTTCTTCTTGCTTTCAATGATTTGATTCTCATTTCCGATTAGAAATAGATCATCTACATACAACAGCAATATAACAGGTTCATCATTCATCACTTTAAGATAAAGGTTGGGATCAGTTTTAGTTTTGGTAAAGCCCATGCTTGTTAAGAAACTGTCAATCCTTCCGTACCAAGCCCTGGGAGCTTGCTTCAATCCATATAATTCCTTTTTCAGTTTGCATACATGTGTCCTTCCGTCTTTGACCTCAAAGCCTTGAGGTTGTTCTATGTATACTTCTTCTTCAATTACACCATTCAGAAAAGCTGTCTTAACATCCATTTGATGCAATTTCCATTTCATCATGGATGCAAGTGCCATGATAGTTCTAATCGAAGTATACCTAGCAACAGGTGCAAATGTTTCTTCATAGTCAATTCCCTCCTTTTGAGAGAATCCTCTGGCTACAAACCTTGCCTTGTATTTTTCAATGCTACCATCTGCAGCATGTTTTATTTTGAAAATCCATTTGGAAGAAACCACACTTTTATCTCTTGGTTTGGGGACTATATCCCAAACATCATTTTTCATTATCGACTGATATTCTTCTGTCATTGCTTCTACCCATTCTTTCTTTTGAGCTGCTTCTTCATAGCTAGTAGGCAGTTGATCCACAAGATCACACATCAAGGCCATATAGTTGGACACTAGCTTTGGTTTCTTCCTTTCTCTAGTGGAGCCTTCAGGAGCACCATATCTTTCAGCTCCTTGAATAATATCTCTAGCCCATGCTGGTCTTCTTTTCCTAGATAATTCTGCAACAGGAGGTTCTTGTGGTTACAGCATGTCATGATCCTCTGGTATGTCCTCTTCAGGGATGTGAACAGTCTCTAAGATTCTGGGCGATGTATCTTCTTCATAAAATTCTTCAAGTTGACATTTTCTAGATTTCTTAAGAGCTGCTTCCTCATCGAAGGTTACATCTCTACTTATTTCTATATGATGAAAACCTGGTATGTAAATCCTGTAGGCTTTGGATGATTCACAATAGCCAACAAATATTCCTTTCTTACCAGAAGGATCCAACTTGGTTCTCTTTTCCTTTGGAATGTGGATGTACACAGGACACCCAAATATTTTAAGATGGCTTACCTCGGGCTTCTTTCCAGAAAACACTTCTTCTGGAGTTTTGAAATCAAGAGCATTATGAGATAATCTGTTTTGAACATATACTGTTGTTCTGGCTGCTTCAGCCCACAGATACATGGGAAGATCCTGATCATGTATCATAGTCTTCACAGCTTCCATGATGGTTCTATTTTTCCTTTCTGCAACCCCATTTTGTTGGGGATTGTAGAGAGTGGTTAGTTCTCTCTTGATTCCAGCTTCCTTACAGAATTCTTCAAACTCTTTTGAAGTATATTCTCCACCATTGTCTGTTCTGAGAATCTTGATTTTCTTTTCTAAGAGATTTTCTATTAGAGCCTTGAACTCTTTGAATTTTCCAAAAAACTTCATTCTTACCCTTAAGAAAGTATATCCAAGTTTTCCTTGAATGATCATCAATGAATGAAAGATAGTATTCAAACCCACTTAGAGAGGTGGTGGGCATTGGACCACACACATCTGAGTGTATTAACTCCAAGATCCCTTTGGTCTTTGTTTCACTCTTTGGAAAGGGGTTCTTGACATTCTTGCCTTTCTTACATCCTTTGCATGAGCCATCATGATCAACCTTTAAATCTGGTAGTCCTATGACCACCTTGCTTACATAAGGTAAGGCTTTGTAGTTAATGTGAGCTAGTCTTCTATGCCATAGCTCACTGGGGCTAGAGGTTTCATGAACAAGAGCAGCTTTCGGATGACCCTTGAGTTTATATAAACCTCCTTCCTCTTCACCAATAACAATTGCATCCTTAATGGATTTGCCTTTGGACCACATTAACACTTGTCCATCAATGAATGCAACTCTGTAGCCTTTCTTGTCTAAAGCTGAGATTGAAAGCAAATTCTTCTTTAATCCTGGAACATATAGAACTTCCTTCATCTTCATGGGAGTTCCAGAATCGAGTTTGTAGTTTGCCTCACCAATTCCCTTAATGGGATATTGATAGTCATCTCCTAGAGATACCTTTTGGGGAGAATTCTTTTCTTCAAGATTTGAGAGAGTCCTCTTCTGTCCAGTCATGTGCTTTGAAGCACCACTGTCAATAAGCCATGTACCTTCACCAGGGGTTATGGATCCAGAGAGTGCGGAGAAGAGAACATATTCTTCTGCATCTTCTTCTGTGTTTCTTCTTGACCTCCTTTTGAAGAAAGTCCTTTCTTCTTCTTCCTCTTCATCTCTAGGCCTTTTATTGTGAGACCTTTCTTCCTCTACTTCTTCTTCTTCACTATCATCCTCTGCAAGATGTGCTTGGTGTCTTTTGTAGTGATTACCCTTTTTCTTCTGTAGAGGGCAATCTTTAGCAATGTGTCCTAATTTGTGACAAGAATAGCACTGGAAAGAAGAGTAATCCCTTCTTTGAGTAGATCCTCTTTTCTTGTGAAATCTGTGAGGAGGATGAGACTCCTTGTGACCACCTTTCTTGAAGTAGGATTGACTCCTTCTTCTTTTGGTATGGGTAGCCAAAGCTTGGTCATCTTCTTTGAGCAAGGCTTCTCTATTTGCAACCCTAGCCTCCTCTTGTACACAATCCTCCCAAACTACATCAAACTTCATACTTTCTTTTCTGGCACACATAGTTTGAATGAATGACTCCCAAGGTCTAGTGAGACCATTTAGAGCTGTCATCACAAGTTCATCTTCATCAAGAGTATCACCAATGGCATCTAGTTGTTCTTTGATTTGATAGACTCTTGAGAAGTAGTCTTGAATGGATTCTCCTTTGTGCATCTTGGTACTCTTCAACTGAGTCCTTAGATTCATCTTCCTATTGATGTTCTTTCCTTCATACATTCTTCCTAGGGCATCATACATTTCCTTTGGAGTCTTCTTGGAAGACACTTGGGGAATCAAGTGGTCCTTAATGGAATCAGCTATGATTCTCTTTGCCCTAATCAGATCCTTCCTGTGTTTCTCCTTGGCTTCATCTTCTTCTGGTTCTGCAACTTCCTCCTTGATATAATGAGCAAGATCATTCTCCTCAAGAATTAGACCAATTCTGTATTTCCATGCTCGGAAATTTTCTATGCCTTCTAGCTTGTCTTCAAGCTTAGTATTTGGAGCCATATTCTCTTGGGGGAGTCCAAGAGACAGAGTAGACTTACCTGGAAAGTTACCTTTTACTTTTCCGGAATCTGGAACAGAATTTTATCGCACTTTTGGTAGAATTAGGGTTTGACTTTCCCGGAGTTCTACCCAACCAAAAAGTTCGATCTATAGCTCAAAAGAATGCTCTTGAGAAGGGCTATCCAGCCATGTAATCAGAATTCAAAAATTACAACTTTTTTTCTGAGACCAAAATCTGACGTATCGCACTTTTGGTAGAATTAGGGTTTTGATTTCCCGGAGTTCTACCCAACCAAAAAGTTCGATCTATAGCTCAAAAGAAAGGTATTGAAAAGGGCTATCCAGCCATGCAACCAAAAATCAATAATATCAACTTTGGGCTGAAACCCTAACTTCACCAAAGAGAGAGAAAGAGGTATTCTTACCTTGTGAAAGATGTCCTATTCAGTTTGGCTCTGATACCATGTTAAGTTTAAACCAAATAACCAATCAAGATCACTGAAAGAAGCATAATCACAAGATAAACACACAATATATCCTGGGAAACCCTCATGGGGTAGAAAACCCAGTAAAGCTTTCCTCAATAAGATGATCAACCAAAATACAAGATGTGCTCCTCCTTCCTTTGTCTCCTTAGCTGATCTCCCAGACAAGTGCGCACTCTTCCACAAGTGAGTGAGTGATCTAATGAGGAGTTCACCTCCTCTATTTATACTTGACTCTCAACTGACTAAAAGACCTTATGGGGCCGACCTCACCTGGAGATGTCTAATAACCCCTAAAATATAACTACAGGGCCGACCCACACATGGTGGATCTAATAACCCTAGTTAATACTAACCCTCGGAGGAATAAACATCTCCAGATACATAATAGGGTTACCTCGGAGGGATGAAACATCTCCGGAATAATAAAATACAAATATAATATTCTTTGAAGTTACAATATTCAACAATCAGTTGGATCATTTATATGTATATGTATGTACGCATCATGTTGGATGCTGGATATGATTAGTTGGATCATTTGTATGTATTTTGTATATGCATCATGTTGGATGCTTGGACCATGTATCTGTATATGTATCAGGTGGATCATGTATGGTGATATGTATCATGTATTTGTATTTGTATCAGGTGGATACACTATATGATCAGGTGGATCATGTATGATGATATGTATCAAGTAGATACTTGGTATGCATCAGGTAGATGCATTGTATGATCAGGTAGATCATGTATGATGATATGTATCAGTTAGATACTTGGTATGCATCAGGTAGATGCATTGTATGATCAGGATGATCATGGATGACGAGCTTCAGGATGTTGCTCCAGATGACATGCAGCAGGATGTTGCAGTGATGATGATTAGGATGATCATGTGTACATCAGGATGATGTATGGTGAGTATCAGGTTGATACTCTGTGGCTGTGGAACAAGTTGTGCAGATAAGCATGTAATTTGTACCTCAGGAGATTTGCAGATAGTCTTTTGAGGTTTTGCCTATGGCATGTAATTTGTACCCTGGGATATCTGGCAAATGCTCTTTCGAGGTTTTGCTTGGGAGGACATATAATTTGTGCCCTGGGAGATCTGTAGATAGTCTTTCGAGCTTTTTCCTATGGCATGTAATTTGTGCCCTGGGATATCTGGCAGATGCTCTTTTGAGGTTTTGTCCTATGGCATGTAATTTGTGCCCTGGGAGATCCGATAGGTTGAGCTGTGTGCTCGTAATCAGTCCTGGGATGCTCTTTTGAGGTTTTTCCATGACCACATGTAATTTGTGCCCTGGGAGATCTGATAGGTTGAGCCTTCTGCTCATAATCAGTCCTGGGATGCTCTTTCGAAGTTTTGTGGTGACCACATGTAATTTGTGCCCTGGGAGATCCGATAGGTTGAGCCTTGCGCTTGTAATCGGTCCTGGGATTCTCTTTCGAAGTTTTGTGGTGGGGTCACATGTAATAAGTCCTGGAGATCTGGATAGGATGAAAAAGGCCTCAGATGCTCTTTAGGGTTCTTGCTAGTCAAGAGACTCTTTTAAGGTTTTGTGACGCACGTAATAAGTGCTAAGATTTCCACAGTATGGCCAGTGATGACGAAGACCTGTAGGTGGTGGGCCTACATCCAGTATGAAAAAGGACTAGCTCTATAGAACTTCCTATGATGAGTAGATTCAGAGATTGATTGAGTTAGCAGCAGCAGTGACGATGATCCAAAGAAGATGACTTGTGCTAGAAGACCTGTGTCGAGAAATACCTTCCTAGTTAAGAGGGAGTGTTGATGTATATGTAACTTCGGAATGTATTTCACATATATGTATATTGTATTCCTATAGAGATGTTATTATTCCTCTATACGGAAGTGTTGTAATTTATATTGTAAGTGTCATAACTTATACTTGATGGGTTGTTAGACCACCTTGTTGGGGTCGGCCTTGTATAAGTCATGTGGGTCAAAGGGTTATTAGACCACCCTATTGGGGGTCGGCCATGTGGGTCAAAGGGTTATTAGACCATCCTAGTGGGGGTCGGCCCAGTCAACATTATGTTAAGTAGTTAAGTTGAGGCCGACCTAGTTGAGTAAAGGTCAAGTCAAGTTAGTGTATAAATAGAGAGTGTGTCTCTCTCATTTTACACATTCTATTCTATCACTCACACTTGGGAGAGTGGCGCAGTTGTGGAGGAGGAGGCTCTGCTGCTAGGAGAAGACTGTCTCTTGTATTCTGGTTGTATCATTGATCTATCTATCTCTGAGGAACTTATTGGGGTTTTTCACCTTTATGGTTTTCCCCATGTAAACTCCGTGTCTCTTGTGTGCTTGCATTATTGTGTCCATGATTGATATGCTATAGATTTGATGTACATGTTGTTCTCTCAGTTAAGATCCTAGATCATATTGAAGTAAATTCTAAAAATTTAACAGTGATATGCCACCACATAACAACAAGGAAATTCCCTTATATTTCCTTTGAAAGATGTACGCAGAGTTCATGTTACATAAACACGTAAAATGTTTTGACATCTTGCAGTTTCAGGGGATCGGTGGGGGGATGCCAAAACACTGACCCAATGCGAGGCTTCGAGACCGGGATCACCCTATCCCTGCAACTCGCAGGCCATTTCCTGGGCTAGATGTCCCACTTGCACATCGTGTTATTCCACAGACACGTGATGCATTTTTGAGTTTGGCACGGGCGGTTGTTCGCCATGGCACTATGGTTCAGCATATGGGTGAGGAAGGGACATCTATCCCTGGTGTGGTACATACACCAGGTTGTCACCATGCAGGACCATCGTCTAGTGCAGGACCATCCACTAGCACAGGACCATCCACTAGTGTAGGACCATCGAGACATCCCCAACCTAGTATTGAGCCTCACGAGTGCACATCATGTGGTCATCCCTGCTATGGTCTTGCCTCAGATGTTGCCTTTAGTGGGTTTTTGATTGAGGTATGTAGATCGTTAATTGTAATAAATTCTTCATTTATTTTCGTCTTTGTACACATATATATACTTTGAGCTAATATATTAATTTTGTGAACTTGAAGTTGATACTTTATGCCGGCAGCGATGCTCCAGAGTCAGATGTTCCAGACTCTATAGGGGGTCATGATGCTACCCATTTGGCAGGCCCATCTTATATACCACCCATTGTCGTATCTCACACCGAGGTAAACATTTTAAAATTTCAGTTTTTTAATACTTCTTAATTTGTTAATTTCCACATACTTTACATTTTAGTTCACTAATGCTATCTTGTGTCTAATATTTACAATTATTAAACTTGCAGATGGCAGATCCTTCATGGGCGCAAGCTAATGTGGAGGTAGCACCCATGGTCGTACCGTCCAAGGAAACATTTGGGATCCAGGTAAACAATTAAAAATGTCATTTTTTAAATACATGTTTGTTTGTTTGTTGAATCATGCATGTCTAACTACCTGAACACTTTCTAACTGTAGGCATCATCCGAGACATCTGGACCATTGCCTAGATTTGTATCTATTGCTAGACCATTTGTGAACAAGGGTCCTGTGTATGTGAAGCGGCCTACTCCTAGCAAGACTCCAGCTGCCCACGACCATGGGCTTACTCATACCATGGTAATGTATATCCTTCGATGATATTTGTTGTTTAACTTGAAATTCAATGCATAAATCATTTTTGTTAATGTTTGAATTGCATGTTTACTGCATCAGGAACCCGATTTGTCTACTCAAAACCTCGCATCGATGGTTGATGCAGTAGTCAGTGCTACATCTGCAATGGCAACTGATCACACACATGTATGTAACTATTTCAACATGATCTTTACATAGTTTATTATTGTTGTCTATTATTTATTCATGCATGTCTAACTATTTCAACATTTTGTGATTTTAGCCACCACCAGTAGGAGAAGTTCCTGGCCCCCCTGGTTCGACCATCCTAGATGTTCAACCAACGACTCCATCTACTACACAAGCAACGCAATCCCCTTTGTCAGTTGAAGTGACATGTCCTTCAGTGACCAAGTGTTTCATGCACTTTCCATGCACAAGTTGATAATTGTTGAGTTAATTGTTGAGCTAATGTATTAGTACATAGTTAGTTGAATTTAACAATTGATATTTAATTTGCAGTATCCAGAGATGCACACTGATCCTAGATATGTGCCTAGAGGATCAACGTCGGGAAAGAACAAGAGGAAGCTTGAGTTTTGATGTGTCTTATGGGATATATGTACATTTGGATACATGTACATGTGGCTTGGATAGTTTTGGACACATGTGCTTTTGGATACTTTTGGATATATATGTGCTTTTCGATACATTCACTTTTGGAGACATGTACATTGACTTCATTTTGGATGTACTTTTGGAGACATGTACATTGAAATTTCACTTATAAATGAATGATACATTTCACTTTGTATTTGTTCTTCGGTTTCCACGTGTTCTTGTGTCAATATAATGTGTTGATTTGTGTGGATTATCTATTACTCATGAATGTGCTATGTCAAACGAACAAACTATTATATTAAAGGTTTCAACGAACTCACTACATGTGTGCAATAATTGGTATCTAATTAAAATTTGTGATTTTGGATGATCATTACAAGTTAAGTCAAAGTTTTTGCTCGTGTAATTTAATCAAACTAAGTGCAATACAATGTTTTTCAAGGTTTCAACGAATTCACTCATGCACACTAATTGGATAGGTCTAATTAAAATTTGTGAGTTTGGATGATTAAATTACAAGTTAAGTCAATGTTCAAGTATAGTTTAATAAAACTAAGTGCAATACATGCTACACATTTCATCAATGCCCAATATTTGATTGTACAATTACATTCAACACTACATATGAGTAACTACATACAAGTGCTCAAAGCAACATTGGTGAAAGGAACAAACGTTACCTCGGGATTCGAGAAATAAAGTGCCTTCTATTGTTAGTTGGGAAGGATATGCTTGGATATCCTTATGGCTTGGAGTTCATCTTCATTTAGATAAGTACTCTTGTTGTCATGTGTCATTAAGGTTTTTTCATGTGGTAAAACCCTTCATGGTTAGGGTTTGTTCATGGTTTCATTGATTTCATGGTTTGAATATGATGATGAGGGTGATGAGGATGATGATGATGGTGATGAAGAAGATGACGATGATGGAGATGTTCATGGGGAAAGGGGAGTTGTCAATGATGATGAAGAGGAGGATATAATATGATGATGATGATGGTGGTGGTGGAGATGTTGATGGTGATGAAGTTGTTGTTGTTGATGATGATGATGATGAAGAAGATGATGATGATGATGGAGATGTTGATCTGATGATGATGAAGGTGATGATGATGGTGATGATGATGAAGATGTTGATGATGATGATGATGGTGATGAAGACGATGATGATGATGATGATGACGATAATTTTGATGATGATGGTGATGATGATGATGATGATGATGGTGATGATGATGAAGATGATGATGATGATGAAGAAGATGATGATGATGGAGATGTTGACGACGATGATGGAGATGTTGACGACGATGATGGTGATGATGATGAAGATGTTGATGATGATGATGATGATGGTGATGAAGATGATGATGATAATGATGATGATGAAGATGATGATGATGATGATGAAGATGATGATGATGGAGATGATGATGATGGAGATGTTGATGAGGAAGGGGGAGATGACAATTATGATGAAGATGTTCATGGTGATGATGATGGTGATGATGAAGATGTTGATGATGATGGTGATGGTGATGAAGATGATGATGAAGATGAGCAGGATGAAGAAGATGATGATGATGGAGATGTTGATGAGGAACCTAGAGATGACAATGATGATGAATATGTTGATGACGATGATGATGATGGTGATGATGATGAAGACGTTGATGATGATGGTGATGGTGATGAAGATGATGACGAGGAGGGCATCCACCTTATGTATATATTCACAATTATCCAAGTCCCTATAGAACTCTCTCCCTTTGTTCGCCCTTAATCACTAACCCTATGTGCCTTTATCCCTCCCCCCTACCCTCTCTATCTCACCTTGTATCCCTCCCCCCCTATCTCTTTCTCTAGATCTGTCCCTGGATATGTCCCTCACTCCCTTTACCTCCCTCCCTCTATGTCGCTTTCTCTCCCTTACACCATCTTCGTCCCTGCCATGCCACTGATTCCTTCTTCCCTATAACAGACACACACGCAACCTCCCACTTTCTTTGTCGCTCACACCTCCCTTTAGTATATCTCTCCCCAACCATCAATCTCTCTCTCTCTCTCTCTCAAATAAACACACACACACACACACACACACATTATGTCCCTTTCCATTCTCAAACCCATCCCCCCTCCATCCATATCTATCTCCACCTTTCTCCCTCCATCCCTCACCCTACCTTCTCTCCCTCCCTCTCTCATCGCCTCTCTCTCTCTCACCTTCTATCCCTCCCTCATGTTATATTTCCCTGAACCTATCCCAATCTCTCCATCAATCCCTCTCTCTCACACACTTTATGTACCTTCCCCCTCCTCTTCTCTCTCTCTCTCTCTCTCAATCTCTCTCTCTCGCCATCACTCCCTACATGTCTCCCACCAACACTTTCTATCCCGCCCTTCCTATCTCTTTATTTCATTCTATCCCCATCTATATCTCACTCCCTCTAAATCCATTCCTCCCCATTGTACCTCTCCCTCCCTCGCTCTATGTCTCTCCCCCCCTTGTATTGTTTATTTCACTCTCACATCCCCCTTGCCTCCATCCATTCCCCCTTGTCAGTCAAGTCTCACTTTCAACTTCTAACCCTACACCTCTTCAGAACCTCTTCTACTTTTAATAGTGCTCTCAAGCTCCACTTCCCTTCACCCCCTATATCCCATCATGTTCTCATTCCCTTCATCTCTCCCCACTCAAGCTTCCAACATTCTTCTAAGCCCTTCTAAGCCCTTGACCCTTTCCCACCCCTATTAAATATTAACCATAGATTCCCTTGACCCTTCCCCACCCCTTCTCAAATATTAACCAAAAATTCCCTTGAGTCTTCCACACCCCCTGTCTCTCAAGTATTAAACATATATTTTATGATTTACATAACCCGAGCATGTTTTTGCACTACATAATGCATACGCGTTAGGAAGTTATATAACACGTGCACGTTATGTAGTTATGTAACATGTGCGTGTTCTTGAATTCTAAAAGCGCGACAATATTTTTGAATTTAAACATAACGTGCTCGTGTTTTGTAGAGCCTAAACCAAGCCGACTCACTTGCTCGCATGTCAACAATAATCCTATGTGTATGCTTTGGAGTTTGCTTTGGTAATTCCAAACCTATGCTATGTTAATGATAAACCAAAGCTAATTGGGTATCTCTTCCAGTTTCTGGAGAAGCCTGTGATTAGCCACTTGTTACAGTATGCTACACACAGTCATTTTTGACGAGATCTTAGACACAAATAGCATTTTTTCTGCAGATTCCAAATATGTAACTTTTATTTTGAAATATTAATTTTTCCTATTTTCTTTCAATTTCTTTTGTGTCTTACCTCCTTAACTCGTGAAACACACTGTTAGTGTTTCTTCCATAACTTTTTCAATTCTCGATCATTTCGAAAAAAAATTGTTTGGTCCACAAGAGGACACTAACCTCCACATTTTATGAAAAAACCATTCCAATATTTTTGCATTAAGACCTTCAAAGGCCGCACCCACAAAAGAGGTACTATTTTTGAGGTTTGATCACTTAGACAATTATAAAAAATTATAAAATTACTAATTTAATTTTTGAAAAATAATGGCACACAAGTGCTATGTGTTCTCTACATGCATGTCAATTTTTGTAGCTTGATTCCATCATTTAGGCCCTCAAAGGCTACACTCACAAAAACATATACCTCATCATTTGCCTGAAAAATAAAAAGTGTCTGTTAGGAAAAATTAAACTTGACATAGCTATGCAAATTTTCAATACATAAAAGTTATATATTCAAAAACATGATTCAATTTACTACATTTCATCTTTTTTACTCAATGCAAGATATTTTACGTAAGTATTTCAAAAAATCGAAGTAAGTTCAGGGATGCCTGATTTTTCAGTTTTCTATTGCATCCAACGTGCCAAAAGTGACCCTGATTAGCTTGCACTGACCTGGTCACAACACTTAGACGAATTTATGAGTATTTCTTAGTACAATTTATGGAAATTAATTGTATATATTTATTCTTCTCACTAAAATACATGTCTTTTTAAGACCAAATGTTCAAATAAGTGTTTGAATGAAGGATTTATTGTAGTTGAAAATATGATTGTTTTTAGTGCTTTTAAGTGATAGTTTTGGGTCTTGTAAAGGACATAACTTTTGCAATTGTAATAAAAATTAAACCAAACCAATTCCATTGGATATAGAATTTATAGGGCTTTATTGTGAAATATTATATCATATGTTTCCATCCAGTATCTAGTATGATAATTCCATTACAAGTTTCCATGCTCAAATCATCACGGAATTGAAGAATGAAAACGTTGTGGATCATGACATGGGAGGAACAAACATTTGTTGAAAAATATTTATATTATATGTGTGAAAATAAGGAAGCTATGAGACAAATAATATGTAATATTGAGGATTCTCATATTATTAATACCATGAACAACACATATATCCAAGAACAATATTCTTGGTATGACTTGGGGGAGGATTATGAGAATTGGTATATGGAAAATTGAGATTATTGGGAAAAAACAACCTTTTGCTACTTTTTGATGACATGTATCCACCATATCAAGAGAACCTCATGTAGGAAAGATAATAGCAGGTGATACATAATAGTTTCTAGCATGTTTCTTCTATAGTAGTAGAGCTCATTTTTTAGTCATCCTTTCACATCTATCTGACGTTTTTTTTTCTTTGGATGGTTATACTTATTTGGATCTACATGACTAGGCTAGACATTTAAAGCATAGAAATCCACAATTTGTGGAGCCTGCATATAATTGGTTGTGTATCAACTTGAGAACCTGGACATTGGAACCATGTTTATGGATGAGTACCTTTGATTACATTAGGTCCAAACTTATCCATGGCACCCTGGTTTATGGTTGTACCTCCTCACATCAATGAATTTTTTACCCTTTCAAGGAATGCAATTCATAATATTAGGTTCAGGCAAGTGATCGATAATGATATAATTTACAAAGTCATTAGGTGATGTCATATTGATAATGTTGGTGCCATACAAATTTGTGTCAAGATATCCTTAGTTAGTTTTTATGTATCTAAGTGTTGGGTTAGCATTATTTTCTATCGTTAAAGAGTTAAGATAAGAATTATGAATTAGCATATTGGATTGAACCCTACCAATTCTAGCATTCAAAAAACTACAAAGAAGAATATAACCTTTATATTTTTGGGTATGAGTACCATTCTCTAAGTTAATAAAAGTGTCATCAGATGGAAAATCGGGGGTCTTGTAGAAGGTGTAGTTGAAAGGGACAAAGTAACAAATAAAAAAAAAATCATGTCCTTAAAATTAGAAGTGATGTTAAACAATATAGTTTTTATAAGGATTACTCTAATGCACTCTAATATTTCAATTAAGATACTTATTAATATGAAAACATATACCACCAATCCCCCTATTCCTTGGCATGTTGTTCTAGATTTAGAACATGGTATATCCATCGGAAGTAGGGATTATATATTCTTCATGTTCTCATTTTTCAAAAATAAATATAACATTAATTAAGGTTAGTATCTATATTAGCTTACGACAATTCATACTATGGAATCCTTGACAATTCCATTTCAAAATCCTAAGTTTTATTAATCACGTATGTTCTCATTTTGAACAAGTAATATAAGATCAATTACTGTCGGCATCTAGATTATCTTGAGACAATTAATAAAATGGAATCCTCAATATTTCTATTTCAAAACCGTAAGTTTTCTTAATCCTATTTTTTACTTTGGAAGGTATAATTTAGCATTGGTATACTATTTCTTATTGTTTTCCATTTGCCTACATTTCTAGCATCTTTGACCTTTTGTTATGACCCTCCCTAATTGTGTAATGGGGTCTCGAAGGGCCTGTTAGCATAAAATAGTGGATGTCATTCAATGTGAGGTGGAATAGGTCCCCTCTATTTTTTATTATTAAATAAAACCCAAAATGGTAATTAGTATTGACTAAATGTAATGTGACCTCATTAAAGGCAGATTACTAGGAAGTAAAGGGGATTTTATGGTTATCATTATTTTGTTACCCATAAGTAAGGATGGAGTCCTCCTTATAAGATGTGTGGAAAAATATTTTATTTGGATCTTATCTCATTGAGATATCTCCCAACCTTAAGAGGTAAGTGAACAAGATGTGACTCCTTTTATAGAAGGATCATTGTAAGGTGCTTCCCTACATTAAGAATATTTTGATATAACTAAGAGGATTTTCTATCTTATTATTAGATATCTTGTCTGTGACTACACATTATATATAAGGTATATAATGTTTTGTGTTAGAGCTCTTTCTTGGACCCAAAAGAGAGATTTTTTCCCTCTATTTCACAAGTTTTCAAAAGGTAAAAGGGGGCACAACACTTAGATAAATTTCTAAGTATTTTTCAATAGAACCTATGGAAACTAATTGTAGCTAATTATTCTCCTCACAAGAAGACATGATTTCAAAATAAAAAGCGCTCAAATTAGTGTTCAAACAAAGGAGATACCATATTTCAAAATACGGGTGCTTTTAGTGCTCTTCAATGATAGCCATGGTTCTTATAGAGGACATAAATTTTGTCCATGTAATCAAATTGAAACCAAACCAATCCCGTTAGATAGAGCATTTATGGGGATTTTTTGTGACACATTACATTATATGTTTACATTCAATATCGAACACGCTAATGTAATTACAAATTCCCACCCTCAAATCCACGTGGAAATGAAGAATGAAAAGGTGGTGGAACATGCAATGAAAGAAACATGAATTGGTGACAAAATATTTATGGATATATGTGAAAATAAGGAATCTATGAGAGAAACAATCCATAAATTTGAGGATCCTTATATTACGCATACCATGAATGAAAAATATAACCAAGGACAATATTCTAGGTATGACTTTGGGGATGATTATGAGAACTAGTATATGGACAATTTAAATTTCTGGGAAACCAATTATATTTATATTCTTTTTTAAGACTTGTATCAACCATATCAAGAGAAACTCAAGGAGGAAAGATGATAGAAGGTGTTGCATACAATTTTTAGGTATGTTTATTCTATAGTAGTAGAGTTCTTTTTAGAGTCATCCTTTCACATGTATATGCAGTTTTTTTTCTTTGGATGGTTATACTTAAGTGGATCCACATGATTAGACTAGGCATTTGAAGTACAAAAATCCATAATTCATGGATCTTAGGTGTCACTGGCTGGATATAAACTTGAGCACTAACACATGGTAACCGAATTTATGGATGAGTACCTTGGCTTACTTCGACATTCTAGTTAGTCCTTTCACATGGGACATTGGTTACCCTAGTTTGGTAGTAAAATGTTGTACATTGGACTAAGGCTTAGGTTGGAGCTTGTTGGACTACTTTTCCATGGTGGCTAACAATTGTACATGAGACCTTTGTTCCTTGGCCTACTTTGACATTAAGGTCAATACTTATCCATGGAACTCTATTTTAAGGTTATGCCTCCTCACATCAAGCATTGAAGTAAACACTTTTCTAAGGGTGTGGTAATGTTATGAGCTTGCCTCGTAATGTAATGCGGGAGGGTTGGGGGAAGGTCCCATTACAAAAAAATAATGAAGGTCAATCAAAATAAGGTAGATTAGGTCCATTATGTTTATTATGAGTAAATAAGGCCCACTATGGTAGTTAGTATTGAACAAAAGTGAGGCCTCAATAAATAAGGTCTAATAGGTAGTTACAAGTCTACTATGGTTAGGATTTTCTTGTTATCTTTAAAAGGTGACACGTCCTTAAGAGGGAAGTAAACACATGGGTAAATTCATTGCATATTAGGATATTATAAGGAATTCTAGTACATTAATTGTATTTTGTTATAATCAAGGGTAATTTTTATCTTATTATGGATATCTTCTATGCAATTTCATTTCTAGCTTGAAGGTAGTAAATACCTTCTGGTCTTCCATTCTCAATAAACCTTGGCCTTGTGGGATATAAGTTACTCACTTATGAGCATTCCCAATCGCATTAATTTGAAAATTTTTCTTAGAACATTTAGTTTCTTTTTGGATAGTCCAATCCTTATTCAAATTAGAAGTCACTTTCCTTTGGTCTTTCAATGAACTTTCTCAACATTCAAAATCCCTATGATTTCAATTTCTAATTTGTTTTGTAGGTATAATGTTGCATCACTTAACTAGAACATCTTCATGAGTTGTTTCATATATCCCAAGTCTGATAATATTAGAACTCATTTGTTGCGCCGAGAGGCTTTCTACAACCGAGTATGAGGGAGATCTTGTAACGTGTGTCCAATACAGTTACACAAGTATGAGGGAGATGCTGTAACCTTTGTTGAGTAACGTTACAGGAGTATGAGGGAGATGTTGTAACTTTTGTCAAATAAAGTTACACGAGTATGAGGGAGATGTTGTAACATGTCGGCCATAAACAAAAAAAGAATAATATAAGGTAAAAAGTAATAAATATTATGTTGACCATTAATAAAATTATAGCCGACATAAAATAAAGAAGTTAAAAAAATATTATAGTGGATATGAAAAGTACAAACATAATATTATACGGACATAAAATAAAGAAGTAAAAAAAAAATTATAGCCGACATAAAAACTAGAAATATAAGAAGTAAAAATGATAAAGAAGTAAAAAAAAATATTAAAAATATAAAAAGTAAAAAAGATAAAAAAAGTAGAAAATATTATAGTTGACATAAAAAGTAGAAACATAAGAAATAAAAGAAGGAAGTAAAAAATATATTATAGTAGCCATAGGAAGTAGAAACAAAAGAAGTAAAATAAATACTATGTCCGACATAAGAAATAAAAAAAATAGAAGGGATTTGAACTTTAAGCCCAATCATTTTGAACCCTCTCGAAACTTGATATAGTCTAGAATTTGGATTAGGGTGATTATATATGTGCTCAAGTTAGAAAAGCTTTTTAATTCCCCTAAATGGTTTGATGCCAATGCTTGGTGTTGGCCGGATTTGCATGGAACAAATCATCTCCTTCCAGAACTGAATTGTGAGGTAGAAAATGATGGTGTGATAGAGGATATAATATTATTTTTTAGTCTTATAGTGTTAGTTAAGAAGTATCCTCCGATGTCCACTGTTAATGGGGTTTTTACCTATGCATATGTATATAGGTATTTCAAAGGCAACGCAGGGAAGCCTAAGCCAGCCAACTTCTCCTTCTCAAACATATCTTTGACGATCAGCTTTAAAGATTTTCCATTCCGTTGAAGATCTAGTCTTATGTAATGAAAAAAAGACATCTGTTCAAAAGGAAAGGGAGATATACACAAATGAAAAATTGATAAAAATAAAGGGAGACATTTTAGAGCGCGATGTAACTGCGCCAACGAAAAGACCAACAACTCTTGAAACCCTGGACGACGTTATGATATTTTGCTGGGATTTAGTTTAAAATTTAAATCGACATCTTTAAACTAAATCTTTAATCGGAACTTTCAGATCTGATTTCAAATTAATATTCCATGTTAACGGATTTGCTGGAACATTCATGGTGTCATTAGGCTACCTACTTTAAGACAGGAGTTCTAAATTCTAATTTAATAATTAAATTAAAAGAAATTATCAGAGAAAAAATAAAATAAAAATTAATCTCAAAATGTTTAAGATGATTATCGCTAAATTTTTATTGAACCGTTTACATCTTATAGTCAAATTACATATGTAATCACTGGATTGCTAAACTGTAAAGTTTGCAACTTACCCAAAACCTCAAGCGATTGTCGTTCCACGAATTACACAAAGCCGAACAACAACCTTCCTGGTAAAGTGGCGCTGCAGAATCTCACTGACGTCCAATAATATATCATGATTATAACCCCCTTAATACTCCGGTGGAGTTTTGGACAAATCCAAAAGAGCCGGACATTGTGACTGCGTCTGCATGGTCGAGGTGTTTTAGGACGATCTCTGACGAGGACTGAAAATTATTTCAGAAAGTCCATAAAAGAAATGGTTAGAATCGGGGCTGAAGAGAGGAAGATCTTTCAAAATACTGGGAGACATAACGCACTGTGACGAGAACAGGAAATTGGGGGAGGAAGGAGAGGACGGTGCGATTAAAATGGGAGAAGTATGAGAATCTCCCAAGGAAGTTCCTGCAGGGCGTGCGTGGTCAATAGCTTCAGGCCTGGAAGCCCAGCTCTCCAGTCCCTGATTCGTAGAATTTTTCAATGAAGTGGAAGGGAAATCAAGAGGTGCAACATCAGCAGCAAACGACCCCATATTCTGATCTACAGATTCAACAAGTTGACACGGCGTTCTAACATCTGAGGTTTGCCGTATTATCGTGGAGTCATGATCGGATGTGAGAATTTCAGTTTTGGAAGTAGAAGAACGAGTATCGGAGGAGCCTGAAGTACTCCCGGTGAGGCGCTGCACCAGAGTCATGAAATCCTGCACTTCTGCGTGGATGATCTTAGGAGACTGCATGTAGGTTATTACTGGGTCTGATCTGTTGATGACCGGCACTGACGGAACACATGGAACCGCAAGGGCAGATTTCAGAATATTGTGAGAGTCCCTACAGATCTTCAGAGGAGGCGGCCTCGCCCCCCGCAGCCCCTTCCCAGTCGCTTTAGAGCTCCATCGATGACAATTCATGATAATAATATTCAGAACCACTTAAAGCAAAACTAGATTGTATCAAACTCCTGTCGAACCGATCCAGATTATATTTCCAGCCTGACAAAAAGATCGGAATCCAAGTCAAGTCAACGCGGCTTTCCTCTCATTTTCCTCGCTGTGCTGTTTTCATTGAAATACATGAGAAAATAAAAAGGTTGTTGTCGTATATGACAACCCAACGGGCCATGGAGGTCACCATTGATTTTAGAATTGTAAAACCTGAGGGTCGCGGTTGATTTTTGAATTCTAAAACTTATTCAAAAGGCTTATCGAATCCTCAAGCACCAATATATTGTCACCAAACACAGGGAAATCATGCACGTAATGAGATTTGATCCCTCAAAACGTCTGTTTGGAAATCACATTTATTTATATATCTAGGTAGAAAGTTATATTATAGAAATCATTTAGCAAACTTCCTTTCAATTTTTGGAAATTTATATTATAGAAAGTTAGACTTCTCAGCATTAAGAATCATCTAATTTTTCCTTTTCATAATAGGGTTGGGCAAATTTTTTATAAGCACTGAGGAGTTTTAGATAACAATAGAACTTTGCTTATTCTTAAAATTTCTTTCAGATTTTTATTAAATTTGTGAAAAAAAGAAAGTTTATTTGTTACAAACTATTAAATTATTTTTATTTTGAAGTTGTCTAATCATGTATAAAATTTCTTTAGGGCTACTAGAATCACATAATAGAGTATCATTGAATAAATCCTATTGGATAGTTTGTAGACCAGCATAGATCCATCTTTTAAAAGGGGATGTACCAAAAGATTAAAGGAATCAAGGTGCAAACCCTTTCTCAACATTTGCACTCTAAAAATGGATTTATGATTTTAATTTATTTAATTTATGTGTGTCTATATATATATATATATAATCTTTGTAAATGTTTTAATTCTAATTTTAGTAAATAATTTGTGAATAATAAATATAATTATAATAATGAGTAATAATTAATAACTAAGCCAAAAATATTAAATAGAGAGATGCATATGCTAAAAAATGACTTGGGTATAGCCTTTGATCTAATACGTGCGATGAAACTATTGATCTCATACTTTGTCCATTATGAAAATTTGTTTGATTGATTGGTCAAACTTATCAACCTGACAATGCCTTCGTATCTGTATCAAATACTCATTGTTTCACTTAAAACTGTCCTTGCTTTCTCCTATAGGCACTGAATTTTGTTTTCAAACTCCCTTTGAGTAATGCACTTGATCTATGTTTGCAGTTTTCCTTTTTTTTTGTTGACAATAAAGGTTTGTTTCGTGCACTTGTAGGAGGATCGTAATTGCATATTCATAAGTGTGTCCTACCATAAAAGTTGCTAAAAGTCTGTTATGTTTCCTTAAAGATGAGATGGTTGAACTTAGTTGTTTAATTGGTTAATTGACATTTATCTTAGAATGAATCCGTAGTTACAGCTCGGCTAGTCCAATTTGAATGTATTTTGACAAATTTCCTATAAAATCATGTATGGGCAATACATAATTTTCTTTTGTTTTTAGAGAAATTTTCCTTTGAGTTACCTTCTTGTAATTCCAAAACTAGATGAAAATCTTAAATTATTTTCTATCTTTAGATTGTAAGCATTGTAAGGTTATTTTTACAAAACTAGTGGTATTTTGTTGGTTTTTTAGATGTTTTGAAGAATCCTATATAGGAAACACAAGTAGTATTTCATATGGTTCCAAAGGATGATAGAAAATCATGATGCTTCGAAGGTTGAAATTCCATTGAAGTGTGGACAACACAATTGTAATTATGATGTATTATGTGCAATGTGAAATCCCACTATTTGTTGTAGCTATGATACTAGATGTAGAGTGCTTGTACCCAAGGTATATTACTACTTCAATTTGCTCATCTGATTGTGGATGGAATGTTGTAGAATAGTATAGTTTACAATTGAGTATCCGAGACAATGTTTTCTAGAATCAGCTAAGGAATATATGGATTCCTACAAGATACAATGGTTAGATAAAAGTAAAATAATGTCCATACATGTTTGAAGAAGAGAAATTTGTCATTGTTTGGGAATTGATGGTGTAATACCCCCAATTTTGACCTTTGGAATGCATTAAGTAAACTTATGTAAATGATGTAAATATGCTAGTATGGATTCCTAGTGCAGAACTCAAGGCCAAGGGCTGACTAATGAGTGGTTAGGCATGTATAATGTAAACATTTTTATATGGTTCATTTGGTTGGCTCATCATGATGACTCAAAATCTATGTAAACATTACGTTTAAAAACAATAAAATGGTCCATGATGGTTTTGTAAGGAGCCCTAGAAGGGCTATGATTCCATTATACGGGAAGAGGAAAGGGGGATTATGGGAGATTGAATCTTCCATTGCCAAGTGTCAACCTTAGAACTCATCCATTTGATTCCTAGTGCCTTAAATGAGCCAATTATTTCCTTTTGACTTATTAAATCCAATCATTAATGCACGTGTGAGGTTGGTGGGAAACGTCTCCTCACATAGTTATGGAAGCATAAGATTAATATACTTCTATGACAAATGTAAGAGTCCTTCCTTCTATGTTAAGAGGTAATGTCAATTTGCTTTTCACCATCCTCTCATCTCCTTTGGCGTCTATGACCCATTTATCATGCATATTTCTACACTATGTAGTTTTTATTCATTTTTTTATATCCATTACCAATTGCTAAATTCTGAAAATAACAAAAAATTCAAGTTGTGTAAGCATGTTGATGCCCAAGTTTTGATCAGTTACTTCACACCGATCCAACACAAGTTGGAGTCAATTATGCTAAACATAAACCAGTTAGCATTAGTATGCCAATAATAACTTCTAGTTATTTGCAACTTTAGCCTATATAAGGCTCCATTTTGTAAAGGGTTGGGGTTGTTGTTGTTGTTGTTTTTTGCTATTAATGTTAGTGTTGCTCTATTAAGTCATATAGTCCTAGTCAATCATATAGTTTTGTAATATTATGATTCCGAGATAGAATAGTTTTTTTAGCTTTGTTAAAGATACAACCTTGTGCTGATGAGGAAGTTTGATGTAAGTTGCTTTAAGGAAGATGTGTTGTATGGAGAAAAACAAGCTATTGGGATGAGTTATGTTATGTTATGTAATGACACCATAGTTTTGCCAAGTTAATAGAATCAAAGTTCATATTCTCTTATATGGTTTGTGAACTATCTATATGAGTAACTAGCTATAGAATGTGCATGAAATTAATGTTTTGTGATAAAGGTATGCCAAACGGGTAGAGTAGAGTTGTTAGAATGATCAATGGAAAGAAATTAGTCCTTCTTGCGCATCCCTGATTCAGGTCTATGTGTGAATCCCATGTGCATCTCGGGTGAGACTTTACTCTATCCATAGAGTATCAAAAGATGCCAATGCTTATGGGGTTCTTGTTTGTCACATAAGTTGAACCTTGGGTCTAACATACTGTAGCAAAAAATAGTTCCGTTATTGGGAATTGATAAGGATTGTGTTAGGAGGATGAAGTATTTAGGTAGAAGCCTACCAAAGACAAGATTGAACAATAGATTGAGAGAAAGGAGGATGAATTCGTGTAGAAAGAGATTAAAGAACTATGGATTTTTCCCCAAGATTGGAAAGAAAGGTACATTTACTCTGATCTGCATGAATTTTATTTTTGTGAGTTTCCTATTTTGTTGTATGAATGGGTAAAGAGGTAGTCCAAGATAAATGCTACCTGGAGCTCACCTTGGCTAGTAGAATGGACCAAGGAAAAGATTCAAGAACTGAAGGATCTAGACAATACTTGGTTTAGAGCTATGGATTTCTATAGGATTAGATCTATAGAATTTTCTGAACGATCAAGTGCATCATATATTCATGTGGAATAAGTATTTGAATATTGTCCAAGGAAGAGGTTCTTGAAGATAATTCCGATGTGCATAATGATGTTGTTCATGGAGAAGGGGCTAATGACAGTGAACCTCGATAGTATGGAAGCATAAGCCCTATGCTATGGGGGTAGGGCATGAAGGAGTAGGACAATTGCTAGGTGCACTGTGGATTTAACATATTAAAGGCTCTAGAGGGAGAAAAGATATGAAAGACGAGCTAACATAAGACAAGTAGTGTTGGTTGTGGAGTATGATCTTCCAGTCTCATAAATGATGATTCAGTCATGTTTGAACCCCAAGTTTGGTTATGATCCCAGCACGATCCCTTGGGGGTCTGAGGGCCAGCGGGTCCGCGAGAAAGGGGGCTCGGGAGTGAATCCCCCGAGAATTTGTTTTGGGTTGTTTCACCAATAGATTTCAAGCCCATGGTTTTGGGTAACCCGTGGTATTTTCCCATTGTATTTCCCTTATAAAAGAAAGACATTGTAACATGGCTAGGGTTGATGTATTAGGTATTATGCATTGTAAATATCTTTGAGATCAAGAAGAGAGATGGTGAGATAGTGAAGAGGAAGTGCAACAACTGTACTGCAGGTTGTATCCCTTCACTTTGCAGGACAGTATAATAATAAGGACTGGAAACTTCAGTGTGGACGTAGCCCATCTTGGGTGAACCACGATATATCTGTGCTTCTCTTGTAATGTGTATGTGTGATTATATTTGCATTTCTGTTTATTGTTATTGTTCTACGATCCTGTTTTTCTAACAAGTAGTCAGAAGAAAGAAACAAGAAAAGAAGTTGAACAGAGAAGATAAGTCAGATCTGAGAAGAAAGAAGAATTCCATAAATGGGACTATGCAAACAAATTGTGCAAAAGGTTCCTCTATGCCAGAAGGGTGCATGGAGTCCGGGTGAGAAGAGTGATCAAAGGATGAGAGACATCCCAAGATGAGTGGAATGGAAGAAGGTGAGAGTTCCACAAGAATAGTGATATCAAACCCCATGGGGATGAAAGAAAAAAAATCAAGAATATGCGCAAGAAGAAGAAGTACAAATGAATGGAGGTTTATGCATCATTAAAAGAGAAACTGCGTAGCTAGATTTGAGCTCCCTTATAACCTGTATTTTCGGAAGATGCATGCCAGAAGGTGACCCTCCCTTTGGCCCAACCCCCCAACATTGTTTATCAAGTCAAGAACACCAATTATTAATTGAGTTTGTGTGGAAAGAAGGATCTGAATTCGAACTAGGGTCAACAGAATTTCAAGTTAGTCCTACACAGGGGATTAACCCAGATATACAGAGTTCAAGAAGCAATAGTATTGTTCCAAGTTGACCAATCGCAAGTAGACATACTAGTCATCCTACACCTATAAGGATGGAAATGACATCATCTTCTACCATGTAATTGCTCGATTTTCATGGGATTGGAAAAGATTATGCACAACAACAGTGGTTTACTTGCGAAGTAATTTGGGTTGTAAACAATGTTACAAATGAAGTTGCTAAGACTACATAGATGGAGACCACGTTTAGAGACAAAGATTTGACATGGTGCATGAAGTATAAGATCATGACCATCGTAGCTAAGATCCTCTCAATGGATACAATTAAAAGTTCCCTTTTGAAATAATTTTAGAAGCCAAAGTTCGAGTCATAGTGTAGTATTGAGATCAAGGAGATTAAGCAAAGTGTTGCCAAGTGTGTTTGGGACTATGACTAGTGGTTCAATATCTTTTTAGACTGACTGAGCTTTTAGATCCTAGATGTGCAACACCAAGAATGGATCATCTTGAGGTTACTTCTGCACATCAGAGTACCCTTGAAACAAGAGAAGGTGAACACTCAGTTAGATGCCCTCGAGATTTCCATCAATTTGGAAGAAACTCCTAGATGGGAGGCATAACCAGGAATGGTGTAGGTTAAAATGCATCTTGATGTGTTGGTTGAACAATTAAAACAATTTTCTTCTAGTAAGACAGTCAAAGAAAGCATATGGTGTAGCTTCTGTAAAATAGAGGGACAACACAAATGAATGCTCGACACAAAAAATCTATCTGGGTAGTGGTGTGCCTACTCCTTTTCCGACAGTTCCTAAGTTTGAATGGTGTGACATTTGTAGAGCTTAGGGGTATGCACCTCCCAATTGCCCCACGCTACATAAGTACCAGAGCTCTGCGGATGCATCATTGTGTGGGTTCTTCAAGTTCATTTCCCATGATGTGAACAACTGTTGCACTCTACAACTAATCAAATACAATACAACGGATGCTTATTAGGTTAAGGTATAGAAGAAAACAAACCACCTGACCTAGGGGGACAACAGGGAGTAATGCGCAGTGAGTTTTGAGGTCACGGAAGAGGCTACGATGGCGGTGGAAGTCAAATATTTTTCTTCAATTGTGGATAACCAGGCTACTTGGTGAGATATTGTAAGAAACCTTGTGCTCTGTGCACATATTTCCATAGCACAGAACATGCGATAGAGGAGTGCCCAGACCTGGTTAGTAATTGGGAGGAGGAGAAAGGTTGCTACAACCTTGTCATGGTGGAACCAAGGAAATAAAATAATGGGAAGGGGCTGACACAAGTAAACATAGTAACCAAAGGAAGTGCTCAGATGAGTGAATATCTTCTTGGAGATTTCAGTGCTAGAGTACCATTGGAGCAGAAGGTAAGGATAGATCTGCAGCCTCCGACTAAGTTTCAAGATAAGGACTAGCTACACATCCTGTGTGAGGCACATAAATCAGTCAAAGAATCTACAAAATGACAATACGAACTACGCAGATGGAGCAAAGAAGAGCATAAAAAACGAAGAATGCACGAGGAATATTTACTATGCAACATGCACAACGACGAGTTATGTTATACCGCATAGCATGAAGCATTACAACGCAACAAAGCATAACAAGAAGGAATGGCAAAAAACCTATCAAGAAGATTCAGTAAGTACTTTCATGTGAAATTGTATACATATATTGAATGATCCTCTTGCTTTCAATAAAATATCCAGTATGCCCCCACGGTGGGTGCTAGAGTGGGGCCACCCCCATGAAGAGTCTTTCAACCAAGAGGCCAAAAACATGGCCACCTGTGTCAACCACGAGGCAGAAAACGTGTCATCCTCGTCTTCCCACGCGTCCTAGCAGACATCATTTGTTATACACCCACCCGAGTGCTCCAGTCCTCCAGCGTGCACTAAGACCTGTCCTCGTCCGTCTCTGTGAGTTCACATTTGTTGATGTATTTGTAACTTAGGAATGTATTTCATATATGTATTCCTATAGAGATGTTATTATTCATCTATATGGAAGTGTTTGTATTCCTATAGAGATGTTATTATTCCTCTATACGGAAGTGTCGTCATTTATATTGTAAGTGTCATAACTTATACTTGACGGGTTATTAGACCACCTTGTTGGGGTCGGTCCTGTATAAGTCATGTGGGTTAAAGGGTTATTAGACCACCCTATTGGGGGTCGGCCCTGTTAGCATTATGTTATGTGGTTAAGTTAAGGCCAACCTAGTAAAGGTTATTAGGCAAGTCAAGTGAAGTATAAATAGAGTGCGGGAGGCACTCTATTTGATTCATTCACTTCTCACTCACACACTCATTGGAGAGTGCTGCACTAGTGGAGGAGGAGAAGCTGCTGTTAGGAGTACTATCTCTTGTACTTGGGTTGTATCATTGCTCTATCTATCTCTGAGGAAGTTGCGGGATTTTTCACCTTCTTGGTTTTCCCCTGTGAAACTCTGTGTCTTTTGTGTGCTTGCATTATTGTGTTCATGTTTGATATGCTGTGGATATGATGTACATGTTATTCTCTCAGTTAAGATCCTAGATCAGATTGAAATTCTGAAAAACTAACATGGTATCAGAGCTAGCCTGAAAGAAGGCATGGTATGGCATTTATGACACTTGTTGCACTTGCGAAGCTAGGGCTTGATATAGAAAAAACTAGTCATTGTAGAACATTCACTATAAATCCATTCTGGTGAAGTTTCAGGATCTGAAACGTTTACAGATCGAAGATAACATCCAAATGTACCTTGTGCCCAAAGCACAACTTCTAATTCATTGTACTTTGTGTTTTATGATCTATACAATCTAGGGTTTCTGCCTCTTCTAGATCTCAGTCATAAACAGGTGACCTAGGAAAAAAGGTCACAACTTGGGCTAGGAAACTCCAAATGAATTTTCATAAAAAGTGACAAGTAGAGCACAGACTGTAATTTCACAAGCCCAAGGTTTAGAGGCCCAAAGTGAACCAGTGACACGTGGCACTCCGTACAAGTTCACTCTCTTGTTTTATCCCATAAACAAGTCACATTGTGACACTTGGCATAACTCTCTCTAAGAGAATCCATTTGAGTTCAGACCTATGGGATTGGAAAGATAACAGGTCAGGCTACCACAAAAAGAATTTTCAGACCCTGTAGATTTGACATTTCGTAGTTACACCAGAAACAATCAGGTGCATATTTCTGTCAAAACAGAATTGGATTTTGAGCACCTTCATTCATGGCTCTCGGAATTTAGGGCTTCGGAGAAAGTTGGAATTTTTGTAATCGGAGACCACGGCTAGATGCTCCTCAGGAAAATCAAAATTTAGAGACTAATATTGAATTTTTGTGTTGGGCAGAAGGTCGAGCATGATCAAACCCTAGTTCGAGATTTTGATCAGAAAGGTGGAAAATTAGGGCTTCTGCAAAAGTTGGAATTTTTTAAGTATGTGACCATGGCTGGAAGCTCCTCATAAAAATCAAAGTTTAGAGCTTTGATCGAACCTTTTTGTTGGGCAAAAGGGTGGGATTTATCAAACCCTAGTTCGGGATTTTCTCCAGAAGATCTGGAAGTTTCAAAGGCAATTTTGAGGGGTGAAACTTTGTAGTTTTCAAATTCTGAGTATACCAGCTTGACCAACTCATCAAGGCACATCTTTCTATCCTTTTAGATGTTTGAATTTTTAGGGTTTCCTGACAAGCCCTAATCCAACTCGAAATCTAGTTTCTACAAATCAAGTGGATTGGGTTAATCCTAGAAAAGAATGGATTGGTCACCTGCACAAGTGAAGAAGTTCCTGTTTCAGAGGGAGATGAGGCTAAGGCCTTACATAAGAATATTACAAGCAATCTCGACAGGTATGACTTATCCAAGTATGTTTCGAGATCTGTTCATGATTAAGTTTATGCTATGTTTGTCTTCATTAAGGTTAGTACAATCTTGATTAACTTTAGACTTGTCATATCACCTTAATAAAATTATGAATGCAGATATTCATTGATTAGGGTTTTGACACTTATGATTGTACTAATTCTTTGTGGTGTTGTATGAGGTTAATGTTGTCCGCTAACATGAAAGGTACATCAAGAAGGACAAATCATGTTCTAGTTCAAGAACATATGACCATGGTGACATGAAGACAAAGATTCATCCATTGTCATGGATCACATAGAAGCTCTACTTACGAGGTATGTGTACTTTGATTCTACAATGCTTAACCTATGAGATATGCAGGTTACTAGCACAAGTCATTGAAGAGAACAAGAAGACATTGCTAGACATAACTAGCAAGTATCATAACCAAGTATGTTTTTCCTATATCAAGTTAGAATCCTACCTTGTGTTAGGATCTTATACTGTTGTATGGTTGATAATGATTATTCATGAAGTTAGAAATGTAAGTAATCAAGGGTTTATGCATATTATGTCTCTTACATTGATTGATGATATGACTAACCAAAAAAGTATTTTGGTCAAACAAAGAATATGCATGAGTAAAAGAAGTATTCCCTGAAACCTTGAATAATAATGTTTATTATCTGTGTATGAAATGATCTTGACCATACATGTTTAAGATTACTTAGAATCATAATGTTTTTTATAGTATTAAGATTACACTAATGAATGTAAGTATGAGATCTCGAGGATAAAACAATGATGATACTAGTAAGTATGCATAGTAATCGAGGATAGATATAAGTTCAAAGATAGGTAATCCAGGAAGCAAAGATCAAGAGGGAGCACACTCCAGTAGTTCCTGCAAGGAAGAAAATATTCAGAGGGAGTACACCCTACAAACCAAACAAAGATAAGTATTTGAATTGTCATTTCTTGCATATTTGTTTGTTTAAATAATATTGTTGAATGATGTATATGCTTATGTTCCTAGACTCAGGGTGTGTATTATGCATATTAGAATAATTGCATTAATGAGCAGTATACTACTAATATGTATGTGATGGGTAAGTGGCCTATGGAACTATACAACATTCCATTGCTACTTCTCTAGAATGAAACCTCTTTGCTGACATGTTGGGAGTAGTGCAAACTCTTAACAATGTTCTGGTAGAGATTGGAAGGCATCTAAAAAGTTACGGGATATGGATAAATGTTGTATTGAAGCATTGAGTAAAATAATTTCATGACTATATGATGTATTCTTTAGGTATAAGAATTTGTTCTGAAAACTATGAGAAGCTTCTAATCATGCAATTTAACTCGTTTTGTAGGAAAGATTGTATGCGAGCACTTACAAAAGAAGGACTACAACATTTGTTCCAACAACAAAGTTATCTATTGAATATATTGAAGTTCCTAGGATCCAGGAAGAATGCCATGATCCGTTGATCATGAAGAATGATGTTTGGGATGTGGTCCTGAGACCTGAAGGGAACTCTCTTGTGACTTCCAAGTGGATCTATAAGATCAAGCATGCTGCAGAAGGAAACATAGAGAAATATAAAGCAAGTGATGAAATGGAAGATACACCAGATGGATGTCAAGATAGCTTTCTTGCTTGGTGTTCTTTAGATTGACAACACTTTGAGGAAGAAGTGATGGACACATTTGCAGGAGCCATTCTTAGCATGGCGAGAGGAGGATCCTTCCCATGGCTACGGATGTAAGTATTGTGTGATGAGCATCAGGACGATGCTCCAGTTACTGCTTTGTATATCCATCAGTTGGATGATTTATATGATCAGTTGGATCATGTATATGTATATGCATCATGTTGGATGCTTGGTATGATCAGTTGGATCATGTATATGTATATGCATCGTGTTGGATGCTTGGTATGATCAATTGGATCATGTATATGTATATGCATCATGTTGGATGCTTGATATGATCAGGTGGATCATGTATTTGTATATGTATCAGGTGGATACATTGTATGATCAAAGGGATCATGTATGTGATATGCATTAGGTAGATGCATGATATGTATCAGGTGGATACATTGTATGATCGGGTGGATCATGTATGATGACATGTATCAGGTAGATACTTTGTCTGCATCAAGAGGATGCAGTGTATGATCAGGATGATCATGGATAATGATCTTTTGGGTTGTGGTCCATGGACGATGACGATGATCTGAAGAAAATGATGTAACAGTATGGTACACAGGTTTTGCAGAGGCATATGATCAGTCTTGAGATGCTCTTGTAGGTTTTGCAGAGGCAGTGTAATCAGTCGTGGGAGATCTTGCAGGTTTTGCAGAGGCATTGTAATTAGTCCTGAGGTGTACCTACCTTATGGCTTGCTCGCAAAGATGTTGATGATCTACATCCAACATGAAAAAGGGCTAGCTATGTGATGATGAAGACCTACAGGTGGTGGGCCTACATCCAGTATGAAAATGGACTGGCTCTCTAAAACTTCCTATGATGAGTAGATGAGAGATTGATTGAGATAGCAGCAGCAGTGATGATGATGATGATTTGATGATGATGATTTGATGACGATGATCCAAGAAGAAGACTTGTGCTAGAATACATGTGTCGAGAAATACCTTCCTAGTTAAGAGGGAGTGCTGATGTATTTGTAACTTCGGAATGTATTTCATATATGTATTCCTATAGAGATGTTATTATTCCTCTATACGGAAGTGTCATCATTTATATTGTAAGTGTCATAACTTATACTTGATGGGTTATTAGACCTCCTTGTTGGGGTCGGCCCTGTATAAGTCATGTTGGTTAAAGGGTTATTAGACCACCCTATTGGGGGTCGGCCCTGTCAGCATTATGTTATGTGTTTAAGTTAAGGCCGACCTAGTAAAGGTTATTAGGCCAGTCAAGTCAAGTATAAATAGAGTGCAGGAGGCACTCTATTTGATTCATTCACTTTTCACTCACACACTCATTGGAGAGTGGCGCACTAGTGGAGGAGGAGAAGCTGTTGCTAGGAGGACTATCTCTTGTACTTGGGTTGTATCATTGCTCTATCTATCTCTGAGGAAGTTACGGGGTTTATCACCTTCTTGGTTTTCCCTAGTGAAACTCTGTTTCTTTTATGTGCTTGCATTATTGTGTTCATGTTTGATATGCTGTACCTGTTATTCTCTCAGTTAAGATCCTAGATCAAATTGCGATTCTGAAAAACTAACAACATTCACTCCGCGTTATGCTCCATGGAGGAAGGTACTCCTGCAATAATGGTTAGAGGTGATGGTAGGGGAAAGAAACACCGTAAAACTTTGTGTATTGTTCGAAGGGGCAAAAAGGTGAAAGCCTTGAGGTTTACAGCTTTGAGACTCTCCCTTAGCTACATTATCTCTGTTGATAATTCAGCTCCTAGTTCATTTGTGGTGGTAGAAGCAATACCGCCCATGAGAGGCTGCATCAGGCGGAAGACAAAGCCAACCGGACCTTCTCTACGCCCACTGGTTCACTTCATGCAGATTTTAGTGGGTAGAGCCTACAGATTCAAGGAAGACACCCCATCGTCTCTGCAAGAGGAAATCAAGGATGCTGAAGAGGATGCCTAGGTGACCAGGGGTTGTATCTCAGACTCTAAAATTTGAAAGGAGTTTAAAGCCCTGGTTTTGGACCCAGGAAATACCAAAGGGTGCACCACGCTCTACCACCGAACCCTGGGCATTCACTGGCTGCAAAAAACCATCCTCGAAAAGACCCTGGCAGAGCGTGGAGAAGCACACGCCGAAATCCTGCTCCACCAGGATGAAATGGTGGGTTACCTGAAGCAAATTCTCCACAACCATAACTAGATTGCTTGGAGGCTTGGTATTGAGTTCGTCAAAGAACTTGAGGCTCAGGAAGCCACAACCAGTTTGAACATATAGCTAGCGTTCAGTCTGCATATGTATTTCTTATGTTTAGTCTTTTCAGTTTAATTCCTAGTGCAGTTTTTTGTTTTTAAGCTACCCCACTGTGTAGAAAGACAAAATCTCTCAGACTATGATACCTCAATGCTTCCTTTCAGGGATGACTTATTATTTTTTTACCCAGGGTCTTTTTTCCCAGTGTTGGGAGGGCCTGGCGATACTCTGTATATCTTTCTGGAAGTAATATAAGGAGCTAAGATAACTTACAAAAAAATAAAATATATCCAGTATGCTTACAAAGTTACTAATCTTTGATGAATCCAAAGAACCTATTTCAGTGCCACTCCCTGAAAGGAATGGGCTTAGAGTGGGTAAGAGATGAACAACTAGAAAGGTATTCATGTTGTACCTTGAATTGGGGAGATTCCAGATGACAGATGTTATGATCGATTGCATGGAGGATTTGAATATTCTTACGAAGAAGACTTGGTATTTGATGGGAAAACCAAAGCTAGCATGGTCTCCTATCCAACACAAATTAGTGATCCAGTTTCAAGTGTTTTGCATTAGAAGGTTGATCGATGTGGAAGTAAAAATTGATGGAGTAAATACAATGGAGGAGTTTGAAGTGATTGAAATATTTTAGGATATTGATCCATACCCATCGTTGTTGGGAATTTATTTGGCATTTGATAATAATGTGATTCTGAACCTGAAGCAAAGACACATGTCCTTTGCATATTAGGAATTGCACGTGGTAGCTGTATTGGATGCCACAGAAGGAGAAATGTATACTGAGTCGGTTCAGGACAACATTGGCAGTGTGGATTTAGAAAACATCTACAAAGTGACTGCCAAAAAAGAAGATTACATAAACCCCACTCTGGATGGGGAAAATAGTTGGCGTAGTGTCCGTTCATTTGATATATATTTGCAAGATTCAATGGACCGATGGAATAACTAGTTGTATGAATATCTGGAAGGAGATGTGCACCCATTACAAAGTTAGTGTGCTAGATTGGAACAAAGTGTTCGATCAAATAGATAAATTAGTTTCTTTCCTTGAATGAATGCAAGGACGATCTCTAGAGGATTGACGAGTAGAATCAATGGATAATTTCACCCAAGGAACACCTACACGATGGTGGAAAACACACAAAGGGGATCTCAACAACTGCGAAATAGTGTAGACATGCCTGAAAGAAAGGTTCTAGCCTATTGTGGACTTGGAGCTTTTGAATAGATTCAAGGGAACTGAGAATCCCATTGAACACCTTGAATTATGTCACAAAGATGGGAGATGAAGAGTGTGCCACATAGTTAATGGGTACACAGATTCTACCACACATTGGATGTAATACCCAGAAGTTGGTATGTTCAACAAGAAAGAAGAAGGCAAAAAAACGAGTGGGACAAAGTGTTACTGAATTTACTTCCACATTCCAATTTAGTACTAGAGATCTGAACATGGCTAAAATTCTACACAAAATCAAGTAGGTTATATTTGGATAAATACCACATCGAGATCTAATGCAGAGGTTTGTTTGCACCTATAATCAGGACTTGGAAAGACTGAACAAACCTATATATTGTTGGAAAGTGGATAGTAAAGAGTTTGATGAAGAAGAGGATCTGAGTAGTGTACATATTAAGGAAACTACAGGAGAGCACGCCATGCAGGATAAACCATATTCCAGCATTGCACCAGAATTCTCGAAGGCCCTCAATACAAAGAAACATATTATAGGTACTAAGGAGGATCCCAAGATGGCCATAATACGAGATTACTATGATCAGGAGATAGGCACGTAGGTAGTAGCCCTACTAAAAGAATATGAAGATATTTTTCTATGTAGCTTCTTAGAGATGAAGGGGATTGCAGGGGCACTCTAAGAAATGAAGATTCATTTAAATGAGGGGGAAAAGCGATTCAAGAAAATACCATACAGATTGAACTATAGTAGAGAAGAATTATACCTCGAATGATCAAGAAGACTTAGTGATGTTATATACAACGTAGAAGTATCAAAATGACTTGTTGGGGAGTGCCTTCACGTTTTTCATAGACCACTCTGCTTTGAGATACTTAGTCAACAAGCCAGTGTTTGGGAAGGGGGGCATCTGTCAATGGATTCTCTTGTTTCAAGAGTTCAAATTCCAATTTGTTGTCAATATTGACAAGCACAATGTTGGTCCAGATCACCTGTCAAGACTTGAAACAAGTGAGGAAGGAGGTAGCTTGGATGAGAATTTACCAAAAGTGTAGTTGTTCAGTGTTGAAGATGTACCAGACTAGTTCAAGGGGATCAAAGAAATTTCGGATTTTGGTCGCCGAGTAGCAGAGTAAAGGGTTGCACAACGTAGATAGTTGGTGACACGAAACAAATATTTTCACTGGATTGCAGGACAACTCTACAAGATGGGAGTTGATGGCATACTATTCAAATGTGTGTTGGAAGATGAAAGGCTGCTTCTTCTTAGAGAAGAAAATGAAGGAATAGCTGAAAGGAATTATGAATGGAAGGATATGGTGCATAAGGTGTTGCACGTAGGGCTATGGTGGCCTTTGTTGTCCCATGAAGCTAATATGTATTGCAAATAGTGTGATCTTTGTCAGTGAGTGGGAAAGCCATCTTGTAGGGATGAGATGCCTTTATTCGTTGTCACTACGCTTGAGCCATTCAAGAAATGGGATATTGATTTTGTGGGTCCAATCAACCCATCAACATGTAGAATTGATGCTAGATACATCATCTCTATGGCAGAGTACTTGACAAGATGGTAAGAGGTTATGCCAATGAAGAATTGTACTACAGAGACAACAACAAGGTTTATATTCGATCATATTATTACCATATTTTATTTCCTAAAGGTGCCGATGACCGATTAGGGAACACATTTCATGAATGCAACCATTCAAGAATTAAAAGAAGATTTCATGATACACCACCAGAAAAGTACACAGTATCATCCACAAGCCAATGGCACAGTTGAAGCATTCAATAAGATTCTAGAAAAGGTTCTTACAAATGTCTGTAATGTCTAGCGTGATGAATATGACCAACACATTCTAGCAGTGCCATGGGAATATAGGACAACATCAAAGAGTCTCATGAATAAGACCCCATTTAGATTGGTATATGGGAAGGAAGTAGTCATGCGACAGGAGTTCGTTGTACCTAGTCTATGCATAGATTTAGCCACAAAAATTATAGAGGATGAATCACTTGTGCACAGATTGGAAGATCTTATGGAACAAGAAGAAGACAAGTTCATGGAAGGGTTCAATAATTTCATTGAGAAGCAGTGACTGCTATAGCCCAATTCAACACTTCAACGTCTGTAACGACATTTTCATAATGATTATGGCGCAAGGAAGGTCATTCGGACCCTATTTCTTAACAATAACACATAACAGATGATGTTCACACAGATTGGATGTAAACAGGATGCCAGAAGTTGTTTTCCATTATTTCAATCGAATTGACGGTTACAATGCGAAATGCAAGAAATGTAAACAGACGACCTCTCCTGAATGCAAGTGCTCGCTGAGCTATGGATGAGTGATATCTGCTAGCTCTCCCACTGGAACTAAATAACTAAGTCTCTCACTCTGTGCATGCACACTGGCATTCTACTATTTCTCATCTTGAGTCCCACTCTACTCCTCGAGACACTCTCCCTCTGTCCGTAGATCCACCAGATCCTGCAGACCTGCAGTTGTCAGCGCCCTCTGCCCATGCTACACAACCTCTTCCCATGGTGACATCTGTCCTGATCCAAACCACCTTCATAACTGCTCATAACTTCCTTAGAAACCCTGAACGGATGCCAAGTAATCCGCTTTGAATTCTGCACTTCTGACTCTGCTACAGTAGTCGGTCCCATCATTGGCCTTGACCATACTGTCTTCTGTCATCCTTCAACTTTACCTGTCAACTTCACTTCTCTTCCACGGATGCCAGTCTGCCCCTTCCTCCATGCTTGGATTCCATTTCAAACCTGTTAGTGTCACAATTCGACAACCTATCGATCTTCGACAACTTCGCTCTGATCCTGTCATCTTTCGACCTTCGACATGTGACCTTTAACTCATGTCAACAGCCAATCTCCCTTCACACCAGTGGTCATCGGCAATCCCCCTGGTTGACTTCTCTTATCGATTAATGTCGATTGTTTCTCTTAGGCCCCAATGCTCCTACATCAGACTCCCCAGGTGAAAAATAACTTGACTGCTTCGTCATTCTCCCATATTATTCTTCGGAAATCCATGTCTCCTCCTACAACTCATCATCTTTCCATCACACTAAGTATTCTTTCTTTCGTGAACTGCATGTACGCACGACTTCGCATTCTTCTAGTACTTCAGTGATTTCTTCTTTGTCATGTCGACCTGGAATCTGCACTGTCCAGTCTATGTTCGACACTTCCGTGCTATTGCTAGTTGAGCCTTCCTCAAACTTGTACAGATCTAAGACATTGAACGTGGGTGATATGCTCAAGTCTTTTGGCAGCTCCAGCACATAAGCATTGTCTGAAATATTCTTCAAGATCTTACATGGTCCAATCTTCTTCAGCTTCATCTTGTTATATGTTCTTGTCGAAAATATCTCCTTCCGCAGATGTGCATAGATGAAGTCTCCTTCGCTGAACAACTGTATCCTCTTTTTCCTATTGGATCTAAACTTGTATGTGTTAGGAACCCATGCCAACCCTTCTATTTACTTTGTTAGTATATTGTTGTTAGATGCATATGCTTTGTAAGTCGTCCCATAGTAATTGTTGATCCATAGTTTGTATTGGCCCATGGTTTGTATTGACACATGGTATTGACCCATGGTATTGGCGCCTAGAATTAGTATATAAGTTTGTGTTGAGACCAATGAAGGTACCGTGAAGTTATTTGTATTGAGATTTCTCAAAGGAGGTTGCCCCCTCGAAGTGTCCTGCGATCAATAAAAGCGATTATGAGTTCTGTTATTTCTATTATCTCGCATATTCTCATTAATTAATTGTTGCAGGTTCTTCACATCTGGTATTAGAGAACTTTCTTGGGTTCACTGGGTGGAATTTATGCCAAGATTTTTTTTTTGCATCTGTTGCAAGTTTGGATCTGGGAATAATCCCTATCCTCTTAACTATGGGAAGTACTTGGGAATAAGCCCTAAAATTCATTGTGAGGAGTACTACAGGAACCCCAAAGTAGTTGGCCCATTGAGAGGACCTTCCAGCGAAAATGGCAACGACCCCTACCTGATTGACTAGTTCTCACTCGTGAGGTAAACCAAGAGCTCTCATTTGAGGCAAAGCGGTTATCAGTTTTACCTGAGCTGTGGAGTGAGAGGTACTGCTCCAATACACAAGCCATTAGACAACATTGGTGGCTGAGTGAAACCCCTGAACTGTTAGGAATCCAAACATACCTGGGGTCCATATCTATTTTCAGATGAACTATTGTTGATCACTTCTGCGCCATTTCAGATCCATTCCAAGACATTCCAGATCGAGCTGTTTCATATCTATTCTGAAATCCATTTTAGATCCAGGCGTTTTCGATCCATTTCTGAAAAAATAAATAAATAAATAAATAAATATGTTGTTTCGCCATATCTCCCTTGTTTTAACTCTATTTCCCTTGAAATTTCTTGGACACCCTTGCAACCCCATTATGCATATTTTGTTCCCGAGGACCCTATCCCAAAATTCTACTTCCCAAAGACAGAAATCTCACATTTGTCTATTTTTAGGGTTTTCCATAAATTCATCAATTTTCGCCCACTCACCTCCAAATTTTGCCATCGTGTTCATTCCCTATTTCTGCTACTTTGTCCCTCTTCGACAAATTTTCTCATTCTTTCACCCCGCTTCTGAAATCCCCATTTTTTGCTTCCCTATCCATCAGAAAGTGTCCAAAACCTAGTCAAACCCCAATTATCCATCTGAGTTTTTCCCAAATCCAAATTTCCCTTTACTAAATAAGCTTTTGTTTGTGTTTTTTTATCCATTCCTCCCCCCCTCCAAAAAAAAGAAAAAAAAAATCCTGGTTATGGTTGTGACCCACGCAAAAGCAAAAACCATGGAAGAAGCACTTGCAACCATCCAAAGAAAACTCCAAGATCTTGATGAAAAATTTCTCAGCCTCCATCTTTAGCATTCAGCCATGAACAATAACCAACAACAAGAATCATAATTTGCAGCCAATAGGTTTTCATCTTCCAGCAATTTCTATGGTCCGAAGTTTGAATTTCCTCACTTCAATGGTATTGATCTGACTGGATGGATCTATCGTGTAGAACAGTATTTCAGTTTGCATAATACTTTTAATGTCCAAAAAGTTCCACTTGCATCCTTTCATTTGGAACGTCAAGCCCTTCAATGGTACCATTGGTACATCAAGGCTCATGACGAGCCAAAATGGACATATTTTTTTCAACTCCTTTTGCAACGATTTGGTCCTAGTGCTTTTGATGACTTCACCGGAGCACTCACTAAACTTCGTCAAATTGGAACTGTGAGAGAGTATCAGACAGAAATTGAGAAACTATCCAATCACATAGAATAATTGTCTGATGAATTCTACAGAAGTTGTTTTATTAGTGGTCTTAAGGATGAAATCCGGTCAGAGGTTAAAATGTTCTATCCCAACAAAATGATGGAAGTCTTAGGGTTGGCTAAGTTGGCATAAGACAAGATTGCATCCCAACAACACTCCAAACCCACTTTTGTTCCCTTCTGAAATATGGGTTCTCAACGACCTCCCATCCCACCAGCTCCTCGACCAACTCCTATCAAGCATTTGTCTGAAACAGAGATGTAGAAACGAAGCAAAAAAGGGATTTGTTATAATTGTGATGAGAAATTCACTCAGTGACATAGATGTGTTCAACAAAAGTTCTATCTCTTGGATATAGATTCTCCTCCTACCTCTAAAATTGGTGAAGAATCTCCAGATACAATTGATGATCAGGTCGACATTCAAGAGCCATGTATTGACCCCCTAACTTAGGATGAACAACCAGAGATATCTCTCCATGCTTTATCCAGCATCACCACCCCCCAAATAATACGGGTCAGGGGTTACATCAAGAAGCTTCCTCTTACAATCCTCATTGATTCTAGTAGCACTCATAACTTCATTGACCCTCATATCTCGAAACAGGTTGATTTTTTTTCCCATCCTTGCTCCAACTTTGAAGTCATGGTTTCCAATGGGGGCACCTTACCTTGCAAGGGGAAGTGTCACAATGTGTGTATCTCTCTGGAATATTACAACTTGCACTCTGACATGTTTTCCTTGTTCCTAGGAGGATGTGATGTGGTTTTGGGTGTTCAATGGTTACGCACACTTGGCCCCATCTTATGGGATTTTGATGAACTTTGGATGTAGCTTTCAGTCAATGGGAAACAACACAAATTTAAGGGCTTACAACAAGGGTCTCTCCGCATCATTAGTTCCCATCACCTAGAAAAGATCCTTAAGAAGAATTCACATGGTGTCATCGCCCAACTCCATTCCATTAAGATGCACCCATCAACGGTCTCCCCTACTTCCTTGGATAGATATGAAGGTGTCTTTGCTGAACCAGTGGGCTTGTCTCCTTCAAGAGAACTTTCTAGTAACAATTTAGCCCCATCTACATCTCAGCAGAAAATGATGGCTATTTTTCATGCAATACAGAAGTGGTAGCCATACCTATTAGGGAATTATTTATGCATCAAGATTGATCTCCAAAGTCTAGAAAATTTCCTAGCATAATGGGTCTCCTCCCCAGCACAACTGAAATGGGTTATCCAACTCATGGGTTATGCCTATGCGATCACTTACAAAAAGGGTAAGGAAAATATGGTGGCAGATGCTCTTTCTCACACATTGATGACCTAGTTTCTCTTACAGCTATTTCTCTGCTTGTTCCAAATTGGTTGCAATCTATTCAACAGGGCTATCTCTTCTATGAGCTCCATACTTCTTGATCAGTAGGGCACTCTGGGTTCCTCAAAATGTATGACTGGTGTTAGCACTCAAATTGTGTTGAATGACATGGCAGCTTTTGGCGTGGGTGGAAAAACCTCATGAACATCAAGACCTGAGTGGATAATCGGCTCTCGGACTACCTCCCCTGAGATCGAGGAGTCAGAGGTCAGCATGGTAGGGAACAGTTCAAGGAATGAAGCAGTTGGAGGTTTTTTAGAGGTCATAAGGTAAACAAACATGCTAAACGTGCCGGAAATAAGCAAAGTAGGAAAATGACGGCTAAGATGGAATACCCTGAATATCGACGGTCTCGAGCCCACTGTGAGAACAAAGATGCAAGCAATATAACATAATGAGCGGGTGGTAATCGGTGGCCAAGTGAGGAAATCAATCGACGGTGGAGATCAGCATATGGGAAGATCTACGACACACAATCCCTGTGCTGATCGAACAAGCGTGAAACATGTCATGTTTCAAATCGCCGCGGTCGCGTTATGCATCACGCAACTATTAGCAGCAAAGATTTGCCAAGGGAAAATCAAAGGCTCGAGATCACCGTGGTGATTTTTCTCACTGGTGATTTAACCATGTCTCAAATCGCCACAGTCAGTAGGGACGTTCCATCCAATCGTCAGACTTGGAACTATGTGTGACAGAATGGGAAGCCACAGAAGTAAAAAGAAAGGGGCTGCGGTCTTAATCCAATCACCAGTTCCCACATGAGAAAGGGGCTACTCCTCCAGAGATTAATGATGGCCACATGGGATAAGCAACCTCAGCGCCATCAAGGGTCTTTTATGTATGATCTGAAATACATGGTCGTACTTGCATTACGTCAGTCCTATCCTTAGCCATCATGATAAATCATTTGGAAGGTCTAAGTCAGAAAATCATGATATCATAATTCGCATGGGGATGTCGTTGCTATTGGTCATTATAAGCCTGATTCTCAGGGCCTGTAGCTTACGTCGAATCCCAAAGGGTGGTGAGTTCATCTGCCTAGTTATTTTTGCATGCAAGATCACAAACATGGAGAGAGAGCAAGGAGTCGAGATAATAGTTGCACCAGAACATGTGTTGTCCAAGATAATGGAGGATTATACTCTCCCACCTCTTGTGTTTTTCGACCAAGCAGAAGAAGGTTCTGCCAGAGAATCGGAAGAGCCCGAACCACTACAGGAGTGTTGGAATTTGCTGCAGTAGAAAGGAGGAAAATCCCATGAGGAAGAGGATGCCTAAAATCTCCTCTAATGAAGATATAATTTGGGACTGGATCCTCTCTACCAAAGAGGTACCCCCTGTTTCCCCACCCAAGGAAACCCGAATGAATGTTCCTTTCGGCGCTAGTGATTTCCTCAATTGGTATGATCAAGTGAGAGCCCAAAAATAGGGTGGCGGTACTCTTACGTCTTTTGCATCCCACTATCCGGCAAGTTAGTTCTCTTGCGTATACAAGTATACTCCTGGTTTCCAAGTTTTGAAGATGCTCAGATGGCTAGCAAACCCATTTTTGGAAAGACAGCGTGAAATGGTGTAGGGGAAAACAGAAAAGGCATCCAACATGTATGTATATAGGAATTGAAGAGCTCATGGACGCAATCCAGGTGGCAGCAGCTACATCTTTGTATTTTTGCACTTTTGTTTAAAATAGTTAGACTGTGTAGAGAAGCGGTTATGTAATTATAAATGGCAGTTAAAATCTATCCCGTAGATATTTTTTTAAGGATAGCTACAGCAAACAATGTTTTTTTTGGCTATTAAATAGGTTTCAATTGGTTGTAACTAATTTATGTTGAGAAGGAGCTGAGTCTCGATCTCAAGGCCACCTATATATACAGTTGTAATCAGAGACACAAGGGTTGGAAATTCTTATGAGAAAGTATTTGTATTTTGATGATCAGTTTGTAATACATTTTCTTGGAGCTGTTTAATAGAATTTGCAGAGCTTGATGCCTACATTTTTTATATGGATTCCTATGTAATCGGTCTGGTAATCTGTACCTTTCTTTTCCCATGTGCAAATGTGTTTCTATCTTTTGTTATTCCATTCTATGACATTTCCTTCATGCCTGGATCAGGTGACAGTTAAGTAGAATTCATAGAGATTATGCTCTGCTTAGCTTATTTCAAGTATTTTACCAAATCTTTTCTATTAAAGTTGGTGTAGGATTCATCCTTGTTAGATGCCTTACATTGATGGACTGTCTCTTCTCTCTTCTGTTCAACAAATTAAAGCTCTTTGACTACTAGCTGCTTGATACCTTTCCCTTGTGAATGTGTTCGCTAAATCTTTGTGAATAATGTTCACAGAACCAGTTAAATGTGACTCCATCGCCCCAAATGAAATCCATGTGTTTTCAACCAAGTAACTCTTAAATCGTTCTTTGTCCCACAAACAAAAATCTGATCTTCTGTGCATTATCGTAATTGAATATGTTTAGTGTTTGAATGTTGGTGTATGTTTCGTTGATTGACACCTTTTAATATTTCCAGTATTCTGTGAGTTTATAGAGAGAGCCCTCTCTGTTTACATTTGATCAGAAGCGTAAACCAAAGATTGGTTAGTGGTTACCCGAGATTACCCTCTTTCAGCCTCGGGGGTCAGTTTTGGTGTCAACAAATTGGCGCCATTGTCGGGGAATGTGAGCTATTCATCAAGACTTGGAAGAATGGCATACCTGTCTAAAATTTCAAAAGAATAAGAGAAATCCCTGTGGGAAAACAGAGATCCCCGCATTTTTTAAGAAGGTTGAAGAATTTTTCCCTGGCGACTCCACCTATTGAGACCAGACAATTCAACAATACTCCAGTAGAGAAATATCAGTACGCCGAAATATACTACTGAATAATTTCTAAAGTCAGCCTGGCCTTAAGAAAGATCCATACGAGAGGTAGTCCTTTACCTGAAATCTTGATAGGAATAGATGACCCTGAAAGTCTACTTAGATGAAAAACCGTGAAAGATCGGGCTAGCACCCCTAGCATTGAGACTATTTATTTTTCAAAAAGTGCATATATTTTTCAAGAATTGAATCTAGAGGTCGATATAATCAAACCTTTATCAAGAACTAAATTTGAATCGCACCTGAACCCGGGCGAAGAAACTCCGAATAATCTTGACTCATATCTTTTAGACCCTGTGTTGCTGGATTTTAAAAGCCTTGCAAAAGCTAAAAGCAGGAAACCCAGTTCCCATATTCCCGAATCCCATATTGCAATCCCAGTCTGTAATCCTACTTCGAATTCCCCCCCACAAGCTCAGAATCTACCCAGACCCATGGCCGCTAGATATGCACCTTTGGTCCTGCCTGCTACCATGAATGACCTCCCTCAGAATTACGCCCAGAGAATTGTCTCTTATAATGGAGAGGGAGACTGGTCAGCCAAACAACATGTTGATAGATTTGAAGATTTTTTAGATCTGGAGGAAGTGGACCATGATGATGCTAAAATGAGATTATTCGCCCAAAGCTTGTATGGAGAACCCAAGAAATGGTTTAGGCTGCTACCTAATGCTTCTATAGCAGATTTTCCAGCTTTGAAAGTATTGTTTCTAGAAAGATGGGAAACGATGCGGAGTCCTGCTATAGTTTTATCCCAGTATAATCACATAAAGAAAGGTGGTTTCGAATCAGTCCATGAGTTTTATGCCAGATTCATGAAGGCCTATAATTCTATTCTTGATGATCTAAAACCTTCAGTGGGCGCTGCAAAGCTCCACTATGCCGATGCTTTCGATGGAGACTTTTCCTGCACGTTAAGAGAAAGGAAATCTGCTACCCTACCTACTATGGTAAAAGATGCCATAGAGGTGGAAGCCAACATGATGGCCTCAGGAAAAATGAAAGGGAAAATGGAAGCAGAGAAAAGGAAGCAAGAAAATCAAGCCCTTGCTTCTTCCTCCTCTAGTGATGCCAGGTTTGACACCATGATGAAGACCATAGAAAAGTTGATGGAGAGGTTAGCCGTAGAAAATAAACCTCCTACTAGGGAACCACCTGAAAATCAAATAAGGAACCCGAATTTTAGAAGGCCACCCCCTCCAAGAAATCTAAGAAACCAAGAATATCACCAAATGAGGCATCCTTTCCCTGAGAATCTAGTGGATGATGAAGGAGCTAAGGAGCCTACTATAGACCAAATCCATCTCTTTGATACTCTGGAGCCTGAAATACATTTGACCCAAAGGGAGCATGACTTCTTCAACATGATGAATACTGGTAAGGTTGCTGAATTTGATTATGAACAGTACCAAATGGGTTACATGAACGTTGTGGATGACATTCAGAGGAAGATGAAGTTGAGAAATAGAGAGATACCAATAACTGAAGGAAAATCTGCTCAGATTCAACCCCGTAATACTCCACAGAACATGGATAAGCACAAAGAAAAACAGCCGGAGGTCGTTATACAGAAAGCTGCGGAAGATAAGCGATAGCATTCCAAAGAAAGTGGACAACCTGGGGTCATAGAAGTGGGAAAGCCAGCTTCAACGTTTAGCTTGAAGGCAGAACTGTCTAAGGTAAAGATCTCTATCCCCTTAAATGAGCTTCTAAGAAACAATGAATATAGGGAAGAGATAAATAGCCTGGTAAAGGGGTAGGCAGAAAGTTCACAAGACATATTCAAAGTGACAGATGATGCCCCTACTATAATATTTGGGTCCAAGCTGAAAAAGCCAGACGATGAAGAAGTTCCCCCTTTCTATTTGACTTTAAATATCCATGCTAATTTACTACACAATGCCCTCATAGATTCTGGTGCTTCACACAACTTGATGCCCAAATCAGTGGTGGACCAGTTGGGATTAGAAGTCGCCCAACCCTATAGGGACCTATATTCTTTCGATTCAAAAAAAGTAACATGTTTGGGTCTAATAAAGGATGTGGTAGTAACCCTTGCCCAGATTCCAGCAAAGAGCGTCATGATGGATATAGTAGTAGCTGATTTGCTGGTTAAGTTTGGGATGCTGCTGTCTAGATCTTGGGTTAAAAAGTTGAAAGGGACCATGGAAATGGATTTGTCATATGCTACTATACCCCTTTTTTGAAGTAATAGAAAGCTGTATAGGGAAAAGAAAATGGCTTATGTGGTTAGCAGTGATGACAAACCTGAAAATCACCCTATATTTGCCGTAGATACAGACATAGGCTCTTCCATCCTTTTTAATGATGGCCCACACACTGATCCTGTGCCCCCTTTTCTCCATGAAGTCAAGGAAGACAAGGAGTTCGTAGCTAGGTATGAAGCTTCAGAAAAGCTAAAAAATCAAGAAGGCCTGTGGAAGATGTATTTTGGCGGGTCACTAAGCAAGAATGGGGCGGGTGCAGGGGTTTGGATCGTACCTCCTGACCAAGAATCCAAAGCTTTGTCATATAAGCTTACTTTTGAATGCACTAATAACGTGGCTGAATATGATGCTTTGCTCCTAGGATTAAGAGCTTTGAAGGATTTAGGGGCTAAGAGAATACATGTTTTTGGGGATTCAGAGTTGGTGGTCAATCAGGTAAATGAGAGTTATCACGCAAAACATCTCAGGATGAGAGCATACAGAAATGAAGTCTGGGATATGTTTGGCAACTTTTTTTTACTGAACATAAGATATGGGTAATCCCAAGAGTTGAAAACCAAATAGAATATTCCTTGGCCACTACGGTGGGTGGTTTCAGAACCCCCATCTTTTCTCAAGAAAAATATGAGGTCGAAGTCATAAATAGACCTTTCATCCCAGACAATTCTATGTATTGGCAAGTGTTTGACGATGATCTGCAAATTAAAAGATTTCTAGAACTGTCTCATGAGTTCGCTAATGTCCATATTGATGCAGAAAATGAAAACGTATAAGGCCTAGTAGACCATGCACTGTCAGAAGATGATGAAAAGAGAAACGTGGATTGGAAGGATAAGTTGGGAGGTAAAGACATTGTCAAATTAAAGAGAAACTATATTCCTAAAGTACTAATACCTCTGGAAAAACTCTTTGATCAAAATGATGTGGTAAAGAATCCAAAATTTAAACCTCCCAAAGACACTGTGGAAGATCAGAATCTGGGTACCCAAAGGGAGCCCCAGATGGTGAAGTTGTCTAAGAAGTTGAACGCCAAGAGGAAGTTGCAGTATGTCGATTTGATGAAAAAGTATGCATCTACCTTTGTTTGGAACTACAAAGAGCTGAAAGAATATGACACCTCAATAATCCGGCATTCTATCCCAGTCCGGCCTAGGGAAAAGCCTTTTAAGCAGAAGTTAAGGAGGATGAATCCAAAACTGGTACCTATAATAGAAAAGGAGATTAGAAGGTTGTTCAATGCAAAGATCATTGTCACTTTGAGATTCTCTTAGTGGGTAGCTAACCTAGTTGCTGTGAGAAAAAAGAATGGAGAGATTAGGATCTGTATAGACTTCAGGAATTTGAACAGAGCTTCCTTAAAGGATAATTACCCCTTGTAAAAAATGGAACACATCCTGTAGAAAGTAGTGGGGGTACAAAGGATTTCTACAATGGATGGTTTTTCTAGGTACAATCAGATCAAAGTTAGCCCAGAGGATCAAGAAAAGACTGCTTTTACCACCCCGTGGGGCACTTTCATGTATGCTAAGATGCCGTTTGGGTTGATGAATGTTGGAGCTACCTTTCAGAGAGCGATGGACATTGCCTTCGCTGAAGAGAAAGATAAGTTTGTGGTGGTATACATGGACGACATAACAGTATATTCAAGGTCTGATGACGAGCATCTAAAGCATCTAGAACGGGTCTTCAAGAAATGCATAAAATATGGTATATCCCTCAACCCAAAGAAATCTCACTTCGCTTTAGAAGAAGCTAAACTCCTGGGACATATTATTTCTAAAGAAGGTATTAGGATTGACCCTGAGAGGGTTAGTGCGATCCAGAAAGTTGGAGAACCCAGAAGCAAAAAGGAAGTGTAGTCTTTCGTTGGGCAAGTGGGTTTTCTGAGAAAGTTTATACCTAGTTTTGCTGAGATTATGATGAATATATCACTAATATGCTGAGAAAGGAGAACCAGATAAGGTGGACTAAAGAAACTAGAGAGTCTTTCAAGAGTATCAAAAATGCTTTCATTGAGGCCCCTGTCTTAGTTAGCCCTGATTTCTCTAAGGATGTTTTTATTTTTTCTTATGCTTCTGAGCATACAGTAGCAAGAGTGTTGTTGCAAAAAAATGGTCAGAACGTAAAACAGCCAATTGCATTTTTCAATAGAGTATTAAGGGATGCGGAATTAAAATATGATATCATAGAGAAACAAGCTTATGCTTTGATCAAGTCATTAAAATATTTTAGAGTCTATATTCTCCATTCGCACATCATTGCTCATGTCCCAGACAACGCCGTAAAGGGAATCCTCACCCAAGCTGATCCAGAAGGGAGAAGAGCAAAGTGGATATCTGTGCTGCTGGAATACAACCTAGAGATAAAGCCTACTAAGCTGATAAAAGGGCAAGGATTAGCAAAGTTGATGACCCAAGCTAATTATGACTCTTTGCAATTAAATTTTTTAGACTCTTTATGTCAGCTAGACATAGAACCACAGATAAAACCAGAGTTTTCTGTGTCCCCTTGGTACTCTGATAGTATTTATGTGTTGCAAAATCTGTAGGCTCCAGCATGATTAAGTAAGAGCAGGCCTAGAGCTATAAAGTTAAAGGCCGCAAAATACTGTATCATGAATCGGTTCTTGTACTGGAAGGATCCTGGGGGGTTACTGCTCAATTGCCTGTTGGAGGAAGAAGCCACTCATACCAAGAGAGAATTTCATAAGTGAGATTTTGGTGGTCATCATTCCTGGAAAGTCACAGTGAACAAGATCTTGAGTGCTGGTCTCTATTGGCCCACCATGTTCACAGATGTGTATAAAGAAACAGTAACCTGTCACCAATGTCAGATCTTCGAGGGAAAAAGGAAAGTTGCATCGCTATCCCTTCACCCAGTCATAGTAGAAGCTCCTTTTCAACAATGGGGACTGGATTTCATCGAGGAGATAAACCCTAACTCATCTAGGTAGCACAGGTGGATATTGACGGCCACGGACTATTTCACTAAGTGGATAGAAGCTATACCTTCCAAGAAGGCAACAGAAAATGTTATTATGGACTTTCTGGAGGATAATATCCTATCTAGGTTTGATTGCCCGAAAAGGATCGTGACTGATAATGTGCCTGCATTTTGTTCTAAGAAGATGGTTAATTTCTGCCACAAATATCATATCAGTCTAAACTACTCTACAGCCTATTACCCCCAAGGAAACGATCTGGCAGAATCCTCCAATAAAAGCTTAGTAAAGATCATAAAGAGATTATTGGAAGAAAATAAGAGGGCATGGCACACTAAACTAAAGTATGCCCTGTGGGATGATAGAATAAGCACTAAAAGGGCCATCGGAATGTCCCCATTCCAGTTGGTGTATGGAGCCAAAGTGGTTTTTCCAGCTTCATTGGGGTTACCGGTTATGAGGTTACTGCGAGGTTTAGAAGAAGAGCTGAATCATATGCAAAGGAGAGTGAACCAGATAATTGAGTTAAATGAATTAAGAACTAAAGCCTATGATAGAGTGCAAGGACATCAAGAAAAGATGAAGGAAGCATTCGATAAGAAGACCAAGGAAGATCAATTTCAAGTGAAGGACCTAGTTCTGAAATGGGACTGCCCGAGAGAAGAAAAACATGGAAAATTCGACCACATGTGGATGGGTCCATACATTATTTTAGCATCCAGAGGAATAAATTCTTTCATACTAGAGGAGCAAGATGGATCTACCTGGTCAGGGGGTCCATTTAATGGAAGATTCTTGAAACATTACTTGTCCTGAGCAATGGCAGGTAACCCATGTACTATAGCTTGTATGTATATATTTTCCTTATGTTTTTAATTGTTTTGAGATTTTGATGACATAACCAAAGGAATATGAAGCCCGGAGTAGATACCCTAAGAACCGGAAGGCATCCATGGTCTTTGTTGTTTTGGTTATCTTCAGTCAGGGGTGCAGTAAAGCACGATTTATGATTTCAGTTTTAAGAGAACTTCTCCCCCGGGATTAGAAATGCCCAATGGATCAAGCACTTGTTCTACAGGAGTTCTTCACTACCTCGCTGGGAGGATATCATCCCCGTTGGAGTTAGTTGTTAGCACTCAAATTGTGCTGAATGACATGGCATCTTTTTGCGTGGGTGGAAATCCCTCATGAACATCAAGACCTGAGTGGATAATTGGCTCTCGGACTACCTCCCGTGAGATCGAGGAGTCGGAGATCAACATGGTAGGGAACAGTTCAAGGAATGAAGCAGTCGACGGTTTTTTGGAGGTCATAAGGTAAACAAACATGCTAAATGCACTAGAAATAATCAAAGTAGGCAAATGACAGCTGAGATGGAATACCCCAAAGATCGACGGTCCCGAGCCCACTGCGCAAACAAAGATGCAGGAAATATAACATAATGAGCAGGTGGTAATCAGTGGGCAAGTGAGGAAATCAATCGACGGTGGACATCAGCATATGGGAATATCTACCAAGCACAATCCCCGCACTGATCCAACAAGCGCAAAAAATTTCATGTTTCAAATCATCGCGGTTTCGTTATGCATGACGCAACTATCAATAGCATAGATTCGCTAAGGGCAAATCAAAGGCATGAGATCACCGCGCTGATTTTTCTCGCTAGTGATTTAACCGCATCTCGAATCGCCGTGGTTAGCAGGGACATTCCATCCAATAGTCGAACTTGGAACTATGTGTGACAGAATGGGAAGCCACAGAAGTAAAAAGAAAGGGGTTGCGGTCTTAATCCAATCACCGGTTCCCACATGAGAAAGGGGCATCTCCTCTAGAGATTAATGATGGCCACATGGGATAAGCCACCTCAGTGCCGTCAAGGGTCTTTTATGTATGATCTGAAATGCATGGTCATACGTGCATTACGTTAGTCCTATCCTTAGCCATCATGATAAATCATTTGGAAGGTCTAAGTCAGAAAATCATGATAGCATAATTCGCATGGGGACGTCATTGCTATTGGTCGTTATAGGACTGATTCTTAGGGCATGTAGCTTACGTCGAATCCCAAAGGGTGGTGAGTTCATCTGTCTGGTTATTTTTGCATGCAAGATCACAAACATGGAGAGAGAGCAAGGAGCCGAGATAATAGTTGCACCAGAACATGTGCTGTCCGAGATAATAGACGATTATACTCTCCCACCTCTTATGTTTTTCGACCAAGCAGAAGAAGGTTCTGCCAGAGAACCGGAAGAGCCCGAAGCACTACAGGAGTGTTGGAATTTGCTATAGCAGAAAGGAGGAAAATCCCACGAGGAAGAGGATGCCGGAAATATCCTCTGATGAAGATATAATCCAGGATTGGATCCTCTCTACCGAAAGAGGTAGCCCCTATTTCCCCACCCAAGGAAAACCGAATGAATGTTCCTTCCGATGCTGGTGATTTCCTCAATTGGTATGATTAAGTGAGAGCCCATAAATAGGGTGGCGGTACTCTTACGTATTTTGCATCCCATTATCCGGCAAGTTAGTTCTCTTGGCTATACAAGTATACTCCTAGTTTCCAAGTTTTGAAGATACTCAGATGGTTAGCAAACCCATTTTTGGAAAGACAGCGTGAAATGGTGCAGGGGAAAACAGAAAAAGCATCCAGCGTGTATGTATCTAGGAATTGAAGAGCTCATGGAGGCAATCCGGCTGGCAGCAGCTATATCTTTGTATTTTTGCACTTTTGCTTAAAATTGTTAGACTGTGTAGAGAAGCGGTTGTGTAATTATAAATGGCAGTTAAAATTTGTCCCATAGATATTTGTTTAAGGATAGCTACAGCAAATGATGTTTGTTTTGGCTATTAGATAGGTTTCAATTGGTTGTAACTAATTTCTTTTGAGAAGGAGCTTAATGTAGAGCTCAAGGCCACCTATATATATAGTTGTAATCAGAGACACAAGGGTTGGAAATTCTTATGAGAAAGTATTTGTATTTTGATGATCAGTTTGTAATACATTTTCTTGGAGCTATTTAATAGAATTTGTAGAGCTTGATGCTTGCATTTTTTATAAGGATTCCTGTGTAATCGGTCTGGTAGTCTGTACCTTTATTTTCCCATGTGCAAATGTGTTTCTATATTTTGTTATTCCATTATGTGACATTTCCTTCATGCTTGGATCAGGTGACATTTAAGTAGAATTCATAGAGATTATGCTCTGCTTAGCTTATTCCAAGTATTTCACCAAATCTATTCTGCTAAAGTTGGTGTAGGATTCATCCTTGTTAGATGCCTTACATTGATGGACTGTCTCTTCTCTCTTTTGTTCCACAAATTAATGCTCTTTGACTACTAGCTACATGCTACCTTTCCCTTGTGAATGCATTCGCTAAATCTTTGTGAATAATGTTTGTAGAACCAGTTAAATGTGACTCCATCGCCCCAAATGAAATCCATGTGTTTTCAACCAAGTAACTCTTAAATCGTTCTTTGTGCCACAAACAGAAATGTGATCTTCTGTGCGTTTAACGTAATTGAATATCTTTAGTGTTTGAATGCTGGTGTATGTTTTCGTTGATTGACACCTTTGAAGATTTTCAGTATTCTGTGAGTTTATAGACAAAGCCCTCTCTGTTTACATTTGATCAGAAGTGTAAACCAAAGATTGGTTAGTGGTTACCCGAGATTACCCTCTTTCATCCTTGGGGGTTAGTTTTGGTGTTAACAACTAGGAATAATGTAACTTCTTTTGGCAGGGACTGAAAATGACAATTCAACAGATGGTGGCTAACTGTGATACTTTCCAGGTCAACAAGGGTGAAACGACACTCCTTTCGGGATTGCTTGAACCCTTGCCCATCCCTACACATATTTGGATAACTATTTCTATGGATTTCCTAGAAGCACTCCAGTGGTACAATACCACATCTAAAAGGACACCATATGAAGCAGTCTATGGACAGGCACTGCCAATTCTTCTTCCATACACCCTCAACAGCTCTCCATTTCAGGCACTTGACTCGGTTCTTCGAACCGCAATCAAATTCTTCTCATTTTGCAGGACAATCTTCACATGGAAAGAATTCAACTGAAACAACAAGCCAATCAGCACCATTCTGAGCGCCCTTTTCACGCAGCTGATATGGTTCTTCTTCATCTACATCCTTTCAAGCAACTCTCCATGAAACTCAAAATACGTCAGTGGCCTTGAATGCAACTCGAGGATGCTAGAGGGGAACCACTCCTTCAGATTATGTATCAATTTCCACATCTAAAGCTTTGAGGACAAATCTTTTTCTAAGGGAGAGGGGATGTTAGGAACCCCTGTCAACCCTTCTATTTACTTTGTTAGTATATTTTTGTTGGACGCATATGCTTTGTAAGTCATCCCATAGTATTTGTTGATCCGTAGTTTGTCTTATTGTTGTTGGACGCATATGCTTTGTAAGTCGTCCTATAGTAATTGTTGATCCATAGTTTGCATTGGCCCATGGTTTGTATTGAAACATGGTATTGACCCATGGTATTGGCTCTTAGAATTAGTATATAAGTTTGTGTTGAGACCAATGAAGGTACCGTGAAGTTATTTGTATTGAGCTTGCTCAAAGGAGGTTTCCCCCTCGTAGTGGCCTACGATCAATAAAAGCAATTTTGAGTTCTATTATTTTTGCTATCTCGCATATTCTCATTAATTAATTGTTGCAAGTTCTTCACAGTATGTCGCATTGCTATTTTCAATGTGCTTTCACACATCGTCATGCACTTATTTCATATGCTCTGTGTATGTTTCTGCATCCGTAGTTTTCCTGATTTGTGTCGGCATATCGACCAAATTTACCACTTCGTGTGGACTTCGTCCTTCAACAATATGGAATGGGCTCATACCTATTGATCAATTCACGGAATTGTTGTACGTAAACTCTCCTTATGCCAACACATTCTCCCATTGCTTGGGTCTGTTAGCCGTCAAAAACCTCAGAAGGTTTCCAAAACCTCTGTTCACCACCTCGGTCTGTCGATATGTTTATGGATGATATGCCGAGCTAAATTGCAACCTCGTCTCCCGTTTCTTCCATAGGTTTCTCCAAAAATGCCCCATAAACTTGGTATATCTGTGCGACGTGATACTCTTCAGCAACCCATGCAATATGACTAACTCCTTGAAGAATAGTACAACAATGCACGTGGTGTCACTTTTCTTCGACATGGAATAAAGTGTGCCATCTTCAAAAATCTGTCAACTAGAACAAAGATTGATTCGTTACCTTGTGGTGTCTTCGGAAATCCTAACACAAAATACATGCTTAGGTGCTCCCATGGTGTATTTGGCACTGGTAATCACGTATACAACCTCATATTTTGACTTCTTCCTTTTTTGAACTAGAAAATGCGACATTGTCGTACCCACTTCCTGACATCTATCATCATTCCTCGCCAATAATATTTTTCTTCGACCAATGGCTTGGTCTTGTTGATGCCAAAATGACCTGCTAATCCACCACTATGCAGCTCTCGAATTAGTTTCTCTCTTATAGATCGCCTGGGAATACACAACTCTTGTCCCTTGAATAGTTATCCCTCTTGGATGAATTAATCCAGGTATGGAGTCCTGTCGACACTCCATGCTTCGCTACACGCCTTCCATGCTTTCGCAAAATCCTCATCGGTCACATACTCTGTCTTCACCAACTCTATTCATCTTGCCTGAAGTGTCATCGTGTTTAGCAATGCAACTCTTTGACTCAGCGTGTCGGAAACCTTGTTCGACTTGCCCGACATATGTCGCAACATGAAGGTATATCCCTACAAGAATTCGACCCCCTTCATGTGCCATTGATTCAACTTGGACTGAGTTTTCAAATACCTCAGTGCTTGTTGATCTGTGTATAACACATACTCCTTGGGAAACAAATAATTCCTCCACTTATTCAATGCTTGGACAATAGAATAGAACTCCTCGTCATAGAATGAATATCTCCGCTTCACATCATCCAAATTCTTGCTAAAGTATGCAAATGGTCATCCCTCCTGGCTCAACACTGCTCCAATTGCCATTCCACTCGTGTCACAATCGACTTGGAAAACTTTTTCGAAATCTGGGGGCTCTAACACCGGTCTCTCAATGACCTTTTCCTTCAACTTGTCGAAATATCTCTGGGAATATTCCATCCACTTGAACTCCCCCTTTCACATGCAGTCTGTCAAAGGTGCACATATCCGACTAAATCCCCTGATAAACTTCCTCTAGAAACTAGCAACTCCATGGAAACTTCTTACTCCAGCCGCTCTTGTTGATTCTGGCCAATCCAATATTTTCTTCACCTTCTCTGTGTCAATCACTAACCTTTTACCCGAGGTTATGAATCCCAAGTACACCAGTTCTTCCTTCATGAATAAGCACTTTTGCAGTTTCACCATCAACTTCTCTTCCTGCAACTTCTGCAATACTTGCCAAATGTGCTCCAAGTGTTTGACCTTGGTTCAACTAAATATCAAGATGTCGTCTAGTTACACTACGGCAAACTTTCCCAAGAATGGATTCAATAACTCATTCATCAACCACATGAATGTACTGGGTGCATTAGTCAATCCAAATGGCATGACTAACCACTCATACAACCCTTCTTTTGTCTTGAATGTTGTCTTCCATTCATCTCCTTCTATAACCCTGATCTGATGAAAACCACTCTTTAGGTCGATATTCGTGAAGTATCTCGCTCCACTCAAACAATCCATCAAGTTGTCCATTATCGGCAATGGAAAGAGGTACTTGATCATGATGTTGTTTATAGCTCTGGAGTCTGTACACATCCTCCATTCTCCACCCCTCGTTGGCGCTAATATTGTTGGTACCACGCACAGTCTCAGCCTCTCTCTGATAAATCCTCTATCCAACAACTCCTAGACCTATCAATTGAGTTCCTGACCCTCTGCTGGAGTCATTCTATGCGGTTCATTGTGTGGGAAAATCAATCCTGGAATCAAGTCAATCCGATGGGATATGCTTCTAGTCGGTGCCAATCCCGTTGGCTTCTCGTTGACTACTATGCTCCTGAACTCGTCAAGCATATTTTTGACTTCAACCGGAATCCTCTCCATTGTCAACCTTTCGACACATGGCCCTTTCAAAATGATGGTGAAACATCCTAAATGTTTCTCCTCCTCTGCGAGGAATTCCTTGGCTGTACACATCAACACTTGTTTCTCTCGCCATACTTGCAGTCGATTTGGTCCTCCTGCTTCAGCTTTAGACTGCTCTGCATGCCATTTTTTCACACTGTGACTGTGTTCGCTCGACTATCATAGATCGTCTTCTGATCATATTGTCATGGTCTTCCTAAAAATAGATGAAATGCGTCCATTGGGATTACGTCGCATAGTACATTGTCTTCAAGTTTCCCGACCTTGAAGTTAATAAGGCACTGTCTGGTTACTTTGACATGATGTCCTTTCTACAACCAAGATATATTGTATGGATTTGGGTGTTCTTGACATCTCAAAGCCACCTTTTCAATGAACTCTATCGACACAAGATTCTCTGTACTTCCACCATCAACTATGGTCTTGCAATACCACTTGCCGATCAACACTCTATTTAAAAATATAGACTTTTGTTGTGCCAGATCTTTCTCATCGCGTCGGTCATCCTGAACCAACGTTCTTCTGGCCGTCATGGTTCAACATTTTATTTTCCCATCCTCACTACTATGAAATGTCAACTCTTCCCTCTCATTGACTTTCTCATCCCTTCGGCGTCTGGGTTTCGACTCCTCTGCAGCATGTGGGTTCTCTAGGAAATCATATGCCTTGTTTCCGACTCCTCGACAGTTATAGAAAACCACAACTGGTCTTTCAACTTTATTCTCTATCGAACCAGTTTGACCATACGCACCTCGACCGTGGGTCTCTCGACCATACTGTTGGTTTCCTTGCGTTTTCTCTTTGGTCATTGTCCCTTCCACACATTGATGATCTTCGACGGCTTCTCTTCTGGTTCCGCTACTTTGGCCTTGTTGATGCCTCGGGTGTGCAAGGTAAGTGCAAAGTGCTGGAATGGCTTCCAAGGCACACAATAGGGGATGAAAACCCAGCCAAAGGCTTCAGTTAACCCTACGCAAGAGTTACCCTATCCTCGAGCTGTTTGGTGTGGTAATCACCCACGGATATTTGGCCTCCGCTGGCACTCTAAGAGTAAAAGGTTTGATCTTCCAAACACCAGTTTTCCTGTTTAAGGAAAACGGAGTGTGATAACTGGTTAACAAACCTAACCTAACCTACCTAAGGAAAGAATCTATCCTAAGTAAGATCTAGCCTAAAGAGGGAAAGTTGATATTGTGCAGATCAGGTTTAAAATGTGATTAATAAGTATTAGATATCTTAAACAGAAATGTCTTCGGGTTCTTCCACTTGTAGCTTGAAGGATCGTCAATCAATAAAAATTAAGAGACAATTCTTCTACGTGCTTTGAGCTTATTCAAACAACTGATGTATAATCATTGTGTTAATTGAAAAATTAACAATTGATTATACATATTTAATTGCATTGAATCATTTGCAGAAATACAAATATGAGAACTGTTCAATTAAAGAAATTTAATAGGACATTTCATAACATGGCTCAAAACATACAGAAAAATCAATATGAAAGACCATGTACATCAATAAGTGACCTGCAATAGATTAAACACATAAGTGATGACAATATGAAACATTTAACTCAGCGATTCTCAAAAAAAATTGAAGAACTCAAGAAGGTGGAGAAAAGATAAATTTACTGCATATAAAAGTCTTGTACAAAAATTACAATGGCTCAAATAGACAGAGCATCTTCAGTCCATACTTTTGTTGAATCAAAGATCCAAAATTCCCAACCTGTTGCTAAGGGCAACATTCCTCCTTAAATACTAAATTTTTCAAAATCCCAAAAGGAGAAATTATACAAAATAGAAATTACAAAATCGGCTCCAACTGTCGATCCAATAAAGCTTGCTATTTTCCAGCTTGAAGGATTTTCTGCCACCTTATCTCCTAAATATCTTACAAAGAATTATTCTTTAGTCAGGTAAGGTCTCGTGGCACCATAGAGATTCAATAACCGATTTCTCATTATCTCCGACGAATGGCATGGCTTATGGAACATTTGGTGTAAGAAATTCAGGGTCAAATAATTCATGGCCAGAAATAGAGAAATCCATTAAAGGATTTACTTCAGAAACAGTGGTCGGTACGTCAGGTTCTCCATTGATTATAAAGTCTTGTATCAGATCATCGTCAAAGTCAGCTGATTCTTCCAGAATTTCCTTGCTCTGCTCCATGGAATTTTTCACATAGAAAGATAACGCTTCAAAGTCCTCTTCACTACTGCCACTGCTAAAATTAGGAACACCTGCATCAAATAGTGGTGACAACATTTCTTGATATAACAAAGGGAAAATTTCTTCATCATCAACAAGAATATTAGAAGGTTCACCTCCTCCATGAAAATCACTCATCTTGGGAAAACCTTATATAACAAGATGCCCAGAACGTTATACAGAATGTTTCCTATTATAGAAAGCAATGAACAATGTAGAATCTTCACGTTAATCGCTACTTTAAGACCAACAGGTAGGGTGTTATCGATTGAGCGGGGTGATTTTTCAATGATTAAACGTACGTGGCGAACCCATTATAATTACTTCAACTGTTATGAAAAAGCGGAGATTTGAGTTTAAGCTTGCGCGAAGTACAGGCTCAATTACTACTTGCATGATTTCGAATTTCCTTTATGATCACATTGTTATAAGCAATCCCGGATGATTAATTATAACTAGTAATTAATAATGGAAACGGAGGCTGTGGTGACAGAAATGACCTGCAAAGAGTCTCGATTAGGAGTTCCGGTACATTGGTGATCAGTTCTTCACACGTATCAAATCGGATTAATCTGACCCAACTTCCATGAGAAGGAAAAGAAGCTTTGAAGTCGGAATTTAAGTGAAAAGACATGATCATTAAGAAGTGGAAGAATAACAACAAATTGTCAAGACTCGAGATCATACATGACGAACTCAAGGAAGAGCAATGGTGTCCATCCAACACGAAGCAATTGATAATCTTGTAGTAGTATCCACTGTTACAAAAAAAAAAAATAATGATTTGGGAGAACCAGTTTTCGATAGACAAAATAACGCACCCTGACATAACTAATTACCCAAAATCAACATAACCGTAAGTTCATAACAATGGATGGCTGAGATTAGCTGGAGCGGGATGTGAAATTGAATTCAATTACGTTCATGAAGTTTTATTCAAAGATTCCGCAAGCCAAAATCTGAAAGTGCAGGTTTGCGGGTTGCGGGTAGCAAAAATGGAAATATAAAAGGATTCCCGAAAGCCAAAAACCGACCATGCAGGTAACGGGTCTCGGGAACGTCACACTGTGAAGCGGTATAACCATCTCGAAAGCCTCATTCCAAAATTCATGAATTGTGGGTTTCGGGAGCACATAGCAAATAAACGAAAATGACCATCCCGAAAGCCGAATGCTGCCATTGCGGAGTTCGAGTTTTGGGATACTTATTCCTTGATATTATTACCAATCAATTTCACAACCCGCAATGTCGGGTTGTGGAATGCGAGATCACCAAACTCCCAAATTTTAAACAACAATGCCACAACCTGCAAATGTCGGGTTGCGGGTTTCGGAGACTCCAAATGCTGATTTTCAGAATGATGATAACAATCAACAAAATAACCAAAAGTTTAGCTTTCCTTCCTTTCAGACCGAAATACCTTGTAAAAAATGAACAACAATTGCAAACAATCAAATCAAAGGCATGGGTGACAAAACTCTAATTTTTACAAAATGACTCACCCAAACAACTTAGTGTTTATTAAGATCGGGGCTCCCGTGCTTAAATAAACATGGGATCTGTTGTGGCCACAACAAATGGCGACTGGCTGGGAAGAACCAGTTATCTTTGCGATCAAATCCAACTAAATATAGCATGTTAATCAACCTATTCCTTGAAACCCAAGTCATAGAAGATACTGAAAAGATAACAGCCAACAAACAGTGAACATAAAAATGGATAAATCTCAATCAATGATCATTTTAAAGGTAACACTTATCTGATAAGGAGATTTAGAGAGTGATACCAAATCTTTATCATGATGTAGTCATTGAAAAACCAGCTAGAGTTGAACTTGAGAGCATCTTTAGAAATGCTCATGGATATCCTAATTACAGATCTCTTTAGTTTATTAATTGAGTAATTTTCTCGGGCTAAGTATACTTCTTCATTTCATTTTTTTTTTTTTTGGAGAAAAGATAACTACATACTATACATAAAACTTCATCGATACAAGACCACTGTACTAACTTGGTGATCAGATGAAACAGTGCCATTCATAGGCCTGATCTGGAAACTGGTCAAGCTATCTCAATAACGAGACTCCTTGTCTTCTGGTTGTAAGACCAAAAGAAATTATTATGGCTTGGTAACCACATAGTGATAATCCCAGTCCAAGGTCAAAACCATGATCATAGCAGGGTTGGCTTGTAATAAGACCCGCCTATTCTTGTATACAACAAAATCTTATCAGAAGGAAAAAGTTTATTATGGCATAAGCTACAAGGCATTACCATAACTTGGTGACCATTTAGTGATAATGTTACTCACCAGTTCTTTGCAGATCATAAATGGACCGACCTGTAATAGGATCTTCCATCTTTCAGGATAACTGAAAGTCACCTTCCAAGTGTGGTGGCTTGATGTGAAGATGTCATTCCACTTTAAGCACCTATGAACCTAATGGGATAGCTTGATAACAAAACCACCCACCTTGTAACTTATAATTTTAAACAAAATTTATATTCAAAGTGAGTGTAAAGGATCCATGAGCAATCAAAACTGGTCAAGCTATTATGATATGTTGTTCGACCATGAAACATCAGATAGAAAAATGATAACCATCTTCTATACCTCAATTATACAAATGAAGCATTGTAAAAGATAATGATCAGGGTGAAAAGAATCCATAAATACTGCTCTTATTTCCTGTTTATTCCTCAGAGCAAATTCTAATCATAATCTAGGAAGTAGGATGAATAACAAATTTGAAACTTCAGGAACAATTGTTGCCCCCCCCCCAAAAAAAATTATCCCAGGCCATTACCAAAAAGTGTGAAGCCTTACTACTAAAACCAAATCAAAAGAACAAAATCGATCAGAATGTCCAGACTAGAAAAGAAATGACTAAAAACAAACCACGCCTATATACAAAAGCATCAGATTGCTTAGACGAAATACTTCTTAAGAAGAGATATATTCACTCGGTAGGTGTCTACAACTCCCTCCAATGTCTGCAATCGAACTGTGTTGGGACCAATATTTTCTGTAATAATGAAAGGTCCTAGCCAAAGATGTTGGAACTTGGTGTACATATTTTTATCTTTACGTTGCGTGTCCCATCTCAAAACTAGGTCACCAATGGAAAACTCCCTATCAAAAGAAGATTTTTCATCAAACCATCTCTTCACCATCTGCTGATGATGATACAACTTGTTCTTGGCGATTTCCCTGTCCTCCTCTATCTTTAAAAGGGTATCAATCCTCTGTTGGAGGGGAGAAGAATCATCTTCTTGAACAAACTGGGCCAATTGTAACGAAGGAATGGTAAGGTTGGTGGGGAGAGTGGCTTCTTTGCCATAAACCAAACAGTATGGGGAGTTTGCAATTTTTTCTTTTGGGGTGATTCGATCTGCCCATAATGCATTATACAACTGTGTATGCCAATCTCTGTGATGAGAGGCTAGATTTTTCTTGAGAATATTAATTAGGTTTTTATTTGATGATTCATCCAAGCCGTTACCCTAAGGGTAATAATTGGAAAAAAATTTAACCTTAATTCCCATCGCAAAGGCATATTCAGTTATATCGATTGAAGAGAAGTAGAATGCATTATCGAAAACTAAATACTCTGGAGCACCAAAGCGTGTGACAATCTGGCTATCAAGGAAAGAGATCACTTGAGTGGCGTTGCATTGTTTGAGAGGAGCTGCTTCAACCCATCTAGTGAAATAGTCCATAGCTGTGAGAATATACTTATGTTGGAGAGACGAAGGAGGATTTATAGGCCCAACAAAATCCAGTCCCCATTGTTGAAATGGAAACTGAATTGTAACTAGTTGTAAAGGGAATGCAAGTTTCCTAAACTTCCCTGTGCATTTCTAGCATGGTTCACATTCTCTCACATAAGCATAAGCATCTTTAAACAGTGTGGTCCAATAATAACTAGCCCTGAGAATCTTGTGTGCTGTCGTTTCTTCTGAGAAATGGCCTCCAGCTGGACCTGCATGAAATTGAAACAAAACATCATCAGTTTCATGTTTTTCCAAGCATCTGAGAAATACTCCATCATAATTTTTTCTAAAAAGAACTTGATCAATTAATTGATAAGGAGCAGACTTTAATCTTAAAGCTCTTCTTTTCTTAAAATCGAGAGTTTTAGGAGCAAACCCATGGTTTAGAAAAAAATTGATATCGTCGTACAATTCTGATGTCGGGGCATCGATAACGTTAACAACACTTGAGGGAATTTCTTCCTCGTGATCCCATTCATACTGCTGCTATGTGGGGTCATTGGATTGTGCAGTAAGAAGACAAAGGCCCTGCCCTTTTACAATTTTTGTTGGTTTGATCTCAAGATCATATTCTTGTAGGGAAGTCATCCAATGGGCCCTCTTTTCCCCTAACTCTTTCTGAATGAGGACATTCTTGATAGAAGAATATGGAACAATGACTTTGGTTCGGGACTTCAGCAAGTAGGGTCTATAATGTTTGACAGATTTATACACTGCATAGGCTTTCTTATCGATCTGTGAATATTTAAGCTCTACGCCTTTGAAAGTTGAGCTCATGAAAGAGATGGGAATTTCTGCATCATTGTCATGTTTTTGCGTTAGCACAGTAGCATAAGAAAAATCAGTGGCAAAAGTATAAAGAATGAAATCCTTATCAAAATCAGGGGACATGAGGGCAGGAGCTTCTGCAATGGCCTTTCGAATCTTGATAAATGCGTCTCTCTATTCCAGTGACCAAGTGAACTTCACGTCTTTCTTGACCAAAAGTTGCAATGGTTTGACTATTTGGGAAAAATTTGGTACAAATCTCTATACAAAATTGATCTTACCTAGGAAGGATTGCATTGCTTTGCGCGAACTAGGTAAACCAATTTTCGAAATGGCCTCTATGCGTTCAGGGTCAATAACCATACCTTCTTTCGAAACAATGAAGCCCAGAAGTTTTCCTTCAGTTACTGCGAAAATAGATTTCTTCGGGTTGAGAGAAATGTCGAATTTTCTACAGCGATCAAAAACTTGTTTCAAAGCAAACACATGTTCATGTCGTTTCTTAGAATAAATAGTGATATCATCAAGATAAACTATGAAAGAATTATGCATTAAACCTCGGAAAGCTATATCCATAGCTGTCTGAAAAGTTTATCCAGCATTGATCAACCCAAAAGGCATCCGTCTGTAAGCAAAAGTACCCCATGGGGTTCTGAAGGCTGTTTTCAATTGATCGTCAGGGGCAACCATCACCTGGTTATACCCTGAAAAACCATCCAAGAGAGAAAACATCTCTGACCCGGCTACCTTCTAAAGAATCCGCTCCATAGGTGGAACAGGGTAGCTGTCTTTCTCAGAAGCTTGATTTAGGTTCCTGAAATCAACACAGAGTCGAATTTCTCCATTTTTCTTATGGACAGGTACTAAGTTGGTGATCTACTGAGTGTGCCTGACCGGAAAGATAATCCGAGCATTGAGTAACTTCTCTAGCTCCCTTTTAACAAAAGACTCTAAACTGGGGTGCATTTTTCATAGCTTTTGTTGAAATGGCTTGACCTCTGGTTTCATGGGTATGTTGTGGAACATGACACTAGTGTCAAACGTTCGCAATTCGTCATAAGTCCAGGAAAATACATCTTTATACTGTTTACACAATGCACTAATGGCTTTGTGTTCTTCAGGGGTGCAATCAATTCCCAAATTTATGAAACGAGGTTCCTGTTCGGTTCCTAGGTTGACCCGCTCATAATTTAGAGATGAAATTTGATTTTTACAATTAGTTTGAGATTTGAATTTGTCCTGTACATCATAAAAATTTTCTAGATTGATCACCGACTTCGGGATGACGTTTGAGGAATTAGTGAGAGACTTTTCATGTTCTGCTTCATCGATGGCCATGTCTTGGAACGTGTCCTGAGCAGTGAGGAAGTCAATTATCTGTCGATCATCATCAAACACTTTCCAATTAGTCACATTATCTGGAATAGATGGTCTGTAGATCAATTCAATTGAAAAGGTTTGAGGGGACAGACCTTCCGGCAGAATCAATCTAGAAGTTGTATTTGCTAACAGATCTACATCAAAATTTTGTGATCTAGGAACTGATTTAATATTGAATGCTGAAAATGAGTTGGTTAGTTCTCTTACCAGCTTTGGATAATTAGCCAAACGTGGAGATAAGCAGTGTATCTTATTTCTGACTTGTTTGACTATAATTTCGGAATCCCCATAGCATTCTATTGCTTGAACACCCAAATCAATGGCTTTCTTGAGCCCCTGCACAAGAGCTTCATATTCGGCTACATTATTAGTGCAGTCAAATTCTAATCTACACGCAATCATGATTTTCATTCATGTAGGATCGATCAGAACACAACCCGCTCCAGCTCCCTCCTTGGATTTAGAACCATCAAAAAATAAAGTCCAGGAGATAGGTTCTAATCTAAAATTAGTATTCACATTATATACATTATGCACAATTTCACCAGAAAAAGGTATAGAAGTAACCTGAGTGATATGTGATTCATTGTGAATGCTTTCTTCTGGTGAAACATCAGCTAGGAATTCACCGAAAAAGGTATCAAATGTAAATTGCTCTGTACAAGAGGTGGGATAACCAATAGGCTAACTTGAATCATTAAGATCAGTAACTATTTGTTTCATAAAAGGTTCTCTGTTGATCTTAATTTTATTCGGTTGACCATTGTATGGAAACCATAAGTGGGACCAGTCAGTTGCAAAATAACCTTTAAGTTTCTCTGACTAGTCCCTGCTCAACCACATCCCATAAGCTTCTGGGATGTCAGTTATCACAATGTCAACTGTATGATGGATCCTGGGATCAGCTGACAATGTAAGCAGAACATTCCTCAATTTGCCAACCACTTTGACTTTGGATCTGTCAAGTTGCACAATCTGGGTTGGACAGGGTTCCCACATTTCATTCAATTTTCTGCAAACAGAGAGGGGCATCACATTGGATGATGCTCCTGAATCTATCATGTAGTTGTGCACATTCCGGTTGAAAATCTCAAAAGTGAGCAAAAAAGGAGGAGTTCTCTTACTTGCTATTTTTTGATCATCAGTTTTAGTGATAGAGTCTAGATTGTTATTATGTAACTCTCTAGGCTGTTTGACTACCATTTGTTTAGGTAAAGAATCCCTCATAACATGAATTTTAAGCAGCTCAAACAGAGAGATGTTTGCTTTGACTCTTTTGAAGTCTTCAACTAGGTTGTATTCCATTTGAGGGAGGACTGTATCCTTCTGTGGGACAGCATTGTTTCTTGTGGGAATCGGGGAAGAGGATGAAGGTTGTTGAGGTGGCTATGGTTTTGACCTTGTATTATAAAGATGTTGTGTGTTAAACACCGCCTCAGGTTCTTCTTCTTCTTCACACATAGGTAGTTCTGAAAAGCAACCCACATCATCAACATGTGGGTCACCTTCCATTTCTTCTTCAGGTAGTGGAGAATCAGGAGTAGTCTGATAATTGGAAGTGTCGGGATTGACTTGAGATTCTGCTGCCAATGCTCTAAAAATGGAAAAGAGTTCCTCGTTTGTGAGTGCATCCGCTGGATTTGGTGGTGGTGGATTTTGTGGAGGCTAGTAAGGTCTCCTGAATGGTGGCCTTATAAAACCTCTGTTCTGATTCTGATTATCATTAGTGTTCTTCTTCAAATATACCATCTCATTTGACATCTTTTGAAGGAATTTTTTCATCTCAGTCATATCAAATGTATCCTTGTTCTGAACTATCGGTTTAGGGATATTATCAGTTTTCTTCCTAGAAGTAGAAGGTTGCCCTTCTGAAGTTTCAGGGTTGTCTTCAGGACAAAATATGTCTTTCTCAACTTGGATTGATTCATCAAAAGCTTCCAGTAAAGTACCCTTTTGTGCCCTTTTGACCCATATTGCAATAGGGGGAGGCAAACCCTTTTCATAGTAAGCCACCAATAACTCTTCAGCAGGAATTCCGTTTTTGATATATGAAAACCTTTGATTAAATTCTTTTACTCTTTCTTTTCCTTTGGCTTTCATGTAGGACAACTCTAAGACAAGATCTTGCGGTGTTTTGTCATCCCCAAACTTCTGGGTAAAATGTTTCTCGAATTCATCCCAGGAAGTTATAGATTGAGCCGGCAAAGCGAAATACCAAGTGGCAGCTCTACCCTCAAAGGTATATGGGAAAAGTCTGCATACTACATCCTCGTGTACCACACTTCTAAGCCTAACTACTTGCATGAAAGTTTTTATGTGGTCCAACGCAGGTATCTTGTCATCAGGGTTGTATTTAGGCAGCCATTTCTCAGGATTATTTGGTAATTTGTGTTGATCACCTAGTATGAAAACTACACCTTCGTCAAGCCAAGGTCTGTTTTGACCTTCTCCAGCCATTGGAGGTTCTTGTTCTTCTATTTTAGATGACGAATTAGAGGAATTCTCTTCGTCTGAGGAAGATGATGAAGATGAAGGAGGGGATGGTGGTGGACTGCCTACTCCGAGATTTGGTTGACATTATGTTGCTGTGTGAGTGGTCTCACGATTATATTCAGGAGAATCTGGTCGATTAATTTGATCCTGGTTTTCAGATTGGTGATCAATTGTATGTTGATCCTATAAAATTATCAGTATTTTGAACCAATGGATCAGAGGGGTGTGAAGTGGGAACTTGGTGTTCTTCCTGATCGCTAGCCTACAAAACACCCTCTAAGTTTAAGGATACCAAGAGGCATCTTCTTTTATCGGAAAGACGTTATTCAACTCTTAAAACCCTATCGGCAGATGTTTCCAATAACTACTCTAATGAGATGGGTCCCCTTGTGGGTGATGTGAAAATAACCTCTCTTCTGTTCTCCTATTGTACCACAGGTGTGAAAGGTATAGTTGTAGGTTGCACGGATGTAACTGGGAGAAATGTAGGTTGCGAGTCGGTTGGTTGTTCAGATGTTGAAGCCCTAGTCTAGCTTCGGGTTTGAACCATTGAAGTACTTGCTGGAGGAGGTTTATTAATAGCTTGTTTAGGCATGCTTTACTAGCTTCCCTCCTTCTAACGCCATTTGTTGATGCCTCGGGTGTGTAGGGTAAGTGCAAAGTTTAGGAATGGGTTCCAAGGCACACAACAGGGGATGAAAACCCAGCAAAAGGCTTCAGTTAACCCTACGCAAAAGTTACCCTATCCTCGAGCTGTTTGGTGTGGTAATCACCCACGGATATTTGGCCTCCGTTGGCACTCTAAGAGTAAAAGGTTTGATCTTCCAAAGACCAGTTTTCCTGTTTAAGGAAAACAGAGTGTGATAACTAGTTAATAAACCTAACCTAACCTACGTAAGGAAAGAATCTATCCTAAGTCAGATCTAACCTAAAGAGGGAAGGTTGATATTATGCAGATCAGGTTTAAAATGTGATTAATAAGTATTAGATACCTTAAACATAAATGTCTTCAGGTTCTTCCACTTGTAGCTTGAAGGATCGTCAATCAATAAAAATTGAGAGACAATTCTTCTATGTGCTTTGAGCTTATTCAAACAACTGATATGTAATCATTGTGTTAATTGAAAAATTAACAATTGACTATACATATTTAATTGCATCGAATCATTTGCAAAAATATAAATATGAGAACTGTTCAATTAAAGAAATTTAATAGGACAATTCAGAACAGGGGTCAAAACATACAGAAAAATCTATATGAAAGACCATGTACATCGATAAGTGACCTGCAATAGATTAAACGCATAATTGATGACAATTTGAAACATTTAACTCAATGATTCTCAAAGAAATTTGAAGAACTCAAGAAGGTGGAGAAAAGATAGCTTTGTTGCATATAAAAGTCTTGTACAAAAATTAGAATGGCTCGAATAGACAGAGCATCTTCAGTCCATACTCCTGTTGAATCAAAGATCCAAAATTCCCAACCTGTTGCTAAGGGAAACATTGCTCCTTAAATACTACATTTTTCCCAAAATCACAAAAGGAGAAATTATACAAAATAGAAATTACAAAATCGGCTCCAACCATCGATCCAATAAAACTTGCTATTTTCCAGCTTGAAGGATTTTTTTCCACCTTATCTCCTAAAGATCTTACAAAGAATTATTCTTTAGTCAGGTAAGGTCTCATGGCACCATAGAGATTCAATAATCGATTGCTCATTATCTCCGACGAATGGCATGACTTGTGGAACATCTGGTGTAAGAAATTCGGGGTCAAGTAATTCATGGCCAGAAACAGAGAAATCCATTAAAGTATTTACTTTAGAAACAGTGGCCGGTACATCAGGTTCTCCATTGATTATAAAGTCTTGTATGAGATCGTCGTCAAAGTCAGTTGATTCTTCCAAAATTTCCTCGCTCTGCTCCATGGAATTTTGCACATAGAAAGATAATGCTTCAAAGTCCTCTTCACTGCTACCACTGCTAAAATCAGGAACACCTACATCAAATAGTGGTGACAACATTTCTTGATATAACAAAGGGAAAATTTCTTTATCATCAACAAGAATATTAGAAGGTTCACCTGCTGCATGAAAATCACTCATCCTGGGAAAACCCTAGATAACAAGATGCCCAGAACATACAGAATGTTTCCTATTATAGAAAGCAACGAACAATGTAGAATCTTCACATTAATTGCTACTTTAAGACCAACAGGCAAGGTGATATCGATTGAGCGGGGTGATTTTACAATGATTAAACTTACGCAGTGAACCCATTATAATTACTTCAATTGTTATGAAAAGGCGGAGATTTGAGTTTAAGCTTGTGCGAAGTACAAGCTCAATTACTGCTTGCATGATTTCAAATTGCCTCTATGATCACATCGTTATATGCAATCCCGGATCAATAATTATAACTAGTAATTAATAATGGAAATGGAGGCTGCGGTGATAGAAATGACCTGCGAAGAGTCTCGATTAGGAGTTCCAGTAGACTAGTGATTAGTTCTTCACACGTATCAAATCAGATTAATCTGACCCAACTTCCATGAGAAGGAAAAGAAGCTTTGAAGTCAGAATTTAAGTGAAAAGACATGATCATTAAGAAGCAAAATAATAATGACAAATTGTCAAGACTCGAGATCAGACACGACGAACTTAAGGAAGAGCAATGGTGTCCATCCAACATGAAGCAATTGATAATCTTGTAGTAGTATCCATTGTTACAAAAAAATAAAATAATGATTTGGGAGAACCAATTTTCAACAGACAAAATAACACATCCTGACATAACTGATTACCCAAAATCAACATAACCGTAAGTTCATAACAATGGACGACTGAGATTAGCTTGAGTGGGATGCAAAATCGAATTCAATTACGTTCATGAAGTTTTGTTCAAATATTCCGCAAGCCGAAATCCGAAAGTGCGGGTTTGCGGGTTGCGGGTAGCAAAAATGGAAATAGAAAAGGATTCCCGAAAGCCTAAAATCGACCATGTGGGTAACGGGTCTCGGGAACATCACACTGTGAAGCGGTATAACAATCCCGAAAGTCACATTCCGAAATTCATGAATTGTGGGTTTCAGGAGCACATAGCAAATAAATGAAAACGACCATCCCGAAAGCCGAATGCCGCCATTGCGGAGCTCGAGTTTTGGGATACTTATTCCTTGATCTTACCACCGATCAATTTCACAACCCACAATGTCGGGTTGCGGAATGCGGGATCACCAAACTCCAACATTTTAAACAACAATGCCGCAACATACAAATGTCGGGTTGCAAGTTTCGGAGACTCCAAATGCTGATTTTCAGAATGATGATAACAATCAACAAAATAACCAAAAGTTTAGCTTTCCTTTCCTTTCAGACTGAAATACCTTGGAAAAAATGAACAACAGTTGCAAACAAGCAAATCAAAGGCATGGGTGACAAAACTCTAATATTTAAAAAATGACTCACCCAAACACCTTAGTGTTTATTAAGATTGGGGCTCCCGTGCTTAAATAAGCATGGGATCTGTTGTGTCCACAACAGGCCTTTTGTGGAAACAACCTTTGCACCTTGACCATCCACCCTACCTCTGGTCGATGTGGCTTTCCTTGACAGTTTCTCTTCTACCTTCAAAGCTAACTAGTAGGCTTCCCCGACCGCTTTGAACCTTGACACACTCAACCCATCCTGTATGGCATACTTCAATCCATTCACAAATTATCTCACGATAGCTTCTTCTCCTTCGTTGGTTTGACCTAACCTTATCGACAATCTTTAGAACTCTTATGTGTACTCCTTCACGGTCATCTCTTTTGGTTGAAATTTCTGCAACTTCCCGAACAAGGAAATCACATAGTCACCTGGAAAGAACTTCCCTTTCAGCTTGGCAACCATCTGGTCCCGAGACTTGATTTTCTCCTTGCCTTTCTTGACTCTGTCAGCCTGTACATTGTCCCACCACAATGAGGCATGACCCTTAAACCTCATACATGTAGTATTAAACCATATAGATCCTCGATCTACTCTATGTCAAAGTATTTCTCCATTTCTCTGAACCAATGTATCAAGTCTTCTGAGTCCAGACTTCCTGAGTAGGTAGGTACGTCCATATTTTTCTGAACTCTCATATCTGACAATAGCTTGATCAGTTGGTATTCTGGTTCCTCCTCAGCTACTTCTTGTTCTTCCACCTCCTCAAATTCCTCATCACTGTGGTCTAACATATCAGGAATGCATCCATGCCTTTGGCTTTCTTTGATCGCTGCGACTTGACTAGTCAAACTTCGCATTGTTCGCATGCATTTGTCAAACATTTCACGATCAACTATGAATGCGGAACCACACACTCTTTGTCCAACTCCTCATACATTAACGCCTCTGTGAGCCATTTTCAATCGCAGCTTAAACTCCCTTGTCCAATCGAAACCAAACTTTCCAAATCGTGCACAACTCTACCCAACCATTGTTGGAGCTGTCTACGCTCTCAACACTGGGTTCTTTTCCAGCTCTAATACCAACTGGTGCAGGGCAATTCAGTCAGACCCTCTTGCTTAACAATAACACATGACACAGACTAGATGTAAACAGGATGCCAAAAAATCAATTCTATTAATTCAATCGAATTAACGATTGCAATGCGAAATGCAAGAAATGTAAACAGCTAAACTAGTCGGCCTTATCCTTATACAATATACATAAGTAAATGTGTGTTATCTTTGTGTGTGATCCTCCTCCCTCTCACGAGATCTATTGAATGCAAGTGCTCTCTAAGCTATGGATGAATGATCTCTACTAGCTCTCCCACTAGAACTAAATCACTAACTCTCTCACTCTGTGCCTGTGCACTAGTCTTTTTCTACTGCTCTACTGCTCATCCCGAGGCCCACTTTGTTCCTTTAGACACTCTTCCTCTGTCCTCTCAATCCACCAGATCCTACAGTCCTGTAGTTGTCAACGCCCTCTGGTCGTGCTGCACAACCTCTTCCCATGGTGACATCTGTCCTGATCCCAACCACCTTCATAACTGCTCATAACTTCCTTAGAAACCCCGACTGGCTATTAAGTACTCCACTTTGACTTCTACCCTTCGAACTCTGCTACAGTAGTCGGTCCCATCACTGGTTTCGACCATACTGTCTTCTGCCATTCTTTGACTTTACCTGTTGACTTCACTTCTCTTCCACAGCTGCCAATCTGCCCCTTACTCCATGCTTGGCTTCCGCTGCAAACATGTCGGTGTCACAATTCGACAACTTGTCGACCTTCGACACCTCCGTTCTGATCCTGTTGTCTATCGACCTTTGACATGTCAACTCTCGACCTTTAACACTTGTCGACTGCATATCGAGACTTTTGCTCGACTGCTTGGCTTCGATAACCAATCTCCCTTCACACCAGTGGTCATTGACAATCCCCCTGATTGACTTCTCCCATCGATTAATGTCGATTGTTTCGCCTAGGCCCCGATGCTCCTGCATCAGATTATCTCACGATGACTTTTTCATAATGAAAATTTCATGAAAACACTTTTTCTCACAAAAAAGGACACTATGGATGGAAGAGGCCTAATTTTTGTTTGATGTTACAGCCTTAACTTATCGAGTGATTCCCTAGAAATTAGGATCTTTGTAACTGGGTTTGGAGACAAAAACACCGCTAAGAGATGTCCACTAACATCTTTTTCCTGAAAGTGAAGATTTCCTTTGTCTCAATAGCATTTTAAATGCAGGTTTCCTTTGTCTTACCAGTGTTTTTGGATTAAATACTCAAATAATTAATAAAAATTCAAATTTTGGGGCAGTTTGGGTGGTTTTGGTAACCTCCCTTTAGTTATAACTACTCCCAAATCGAAGGTAACTATATCCACTTAGTATAAAAGAAAGGGAGATGACCCATGAAAGGAGACTTTTTTGGCTAAGTGTTGGGCATAGGCCAAGTAAAGGAAGTTATGAATGCAAAGTATAGTTAGGTGAGGCCTGACATTGACTATTTTTGGGAGATAATCGACTCCGTAAATCTCAGGAAGAGGGTATGGAGCGAAGTTCATTCAAGGAGAAAGGACTTGTTCCCATAGTAAAGACGAAATACTAAGGATAGCCACAAGTTGTTGAAGCCATTAGAGGCTGAGTGGTGACCTGAATGCTACAGGAGCAGAAAGTAAAGAAGCGAAATAGTGTAAAGGATATGCTACTGCAGAAGTCAGAGCTATGCTATTAGAAGAAGTGTCATAGTCAGAAAAAGAGGCACCAAAAGGACAATGAAGTTAAAGCTAATCATGGTATACATGAGAACCACGTGGTTTTTGGGTTTAAGGGTACTATGGCGGTTGGTCCATAGTTAATGTAATATGTGACCGTTGGGCACATCTATATATAAGGGTATTTTTGTATGAGGAAGGGTTCAATTGTTGTTGGGTATTTGGTTGGTTAGAACCAAGAGAACAAAGAGAGAACAGACTCTACAACTGAGTGCATAGAGATATGACTGTAGAGAAGACTCTGTAGCTGAGTGTGCAGACTGGAACTGTTACGCTTCCAAGATAATAGAAAGAACAGTTCCAGTGGATGTAGCTCTCATCTGGGGGGTGAACCACGTAAATCATGTGTTATGTATGAGTTGGATGTGTTTTGTGTCCATGTTATGATGTGTTTATGTATTTTCTTTCATATGTATGTGAATGGTAATCATATGTTAAGTAAATGGAATACAAGTGAATGAATGTTGTGAAGTAAAACTAAGTATGATGAATGTGTATTGATAAGAGTGAAGACAATAGAGATTCAACGTAGTTTTGTATACTATGATAGCTGCAGAGTGCGAAGTCATCTAATGATTCTACCTTATTAGTAGATGTTAAAAGAGAAGTTACGAGGTTTTTTACTACATCTACATGTCGCCACAGTTACAAAAACTTGATTCTGTAACCCCCCCATCTTCACTTTGGGTGGGACTTATGTCTATTCGCAGGTTGATGCCAAGAGGGCCAGTCAAAGGGGTTTTTTTGTTGCTGTGATTAACTTCGCTAAACCTGAGTCAGCCCATGCATTAAACCAACAAATGTGTTAGGAACCCATGTTAACCCTTTTATTTACTTTGTTAGTATATTGTTGTTGGACGCATATGCTTTGTAAGTCATCCAGTAGTATTTGTTGATCCATAGTTTGTCTTATTGTTGTTGGATGCATATGCTTTGTAAGTCATCCTGTAGTAATTGTTGATCCATAGTTTGTATTGGCCCATGGTTTGTATTGACACATGGTATTGACTCATGGTATTGGCGCTTAGACTTAATGTATGAGTTTGTGTCGAGACCAATGAAGGTACCATGAAGTTATTTGTATTGAGCTTGCTCAAAGGAGGTTGCCCCCTCGAAGTGGCCTACAATCAATAAAAGTGACTTTGAGTTCTGTTATTTCTGCTATCTCATGTATTTTCATTAATTAATTGTTGTAGGTTCTTCAGATCTGGTATCAGAGCACTTTCTTGGGCTCGCTAGGTGAAACGTTTGCCAATTTTTTTTTTCTGCATCTGTTGCAACTTCGGAACTAGGAATAATCCCTATCTGCTTAACTATGGGAAGTACTTGGGCATAAGCCCTAAAAATCATTGTGATGAGTACCATAAGAACCCCAAAGTAGCTTTCCCATTGAGAAGACCTACCAGCAAAAAGGGCAACGACCCCTACCTAATTTACTAGTTCCCACCTGTGAGGTAAACCAAGGGCTGTCGTTTATGGAAAAGCAGTTATCAGTTTTACCTGAGCCGTCGAGTGAGGGGTACTACCACAATACGCAAGTTGTTAGACAGCATTGGTGGTTGAGTGAATCCCCTGAACCGATAGGAAGCTGAACATACCTGGGGTCCATATCTATTTGCAGCTGAACTGTTTCCGATCACTTCCATTCCATTGCAGATCCATCTGTTTTCGATCACTTATGTGTTGTTGCATATCCATTTTGAAAGCTAGTTCAGATCCATTCCGAAAGTCGTTTCATATCCAGCCGTTTCCGATCCGTTTCAGATCCTATCATTTCCAATCCATTCCGAAAGCCGTTTCAGATCCATTCTGAGAAAAAAAAAAAATCCCATATCTCCCTTGTTTTAACTATGTTTTCCCTGGAACTTCACTGACACTCCTACAATCTCATTCTACATATTTCATTCCTGAGGACCCTATCTCAAATTTCATTTCCCAAAGCCAGAAATCCCACATTTGTCTATTTTTAGGGTTTTCCATAACTTCTTCAATTTTCACCCACTTGCCTCCAAATTTTGCCACCGTGTTCATCCCCTATTTCTGCTTCTTTGTCCCTCTTTGACAAATTTTCTCATTCTTTCACCCCACTTCTAAAATCTCCATTTTTTGCTTCCATGTCCATCAGAAAGTGTCCAAAACCTAGTCAAACCCCAATTACCCCTCCGATTTTTTCTCAAATCCAAATTTCTCTTCATGAAATAAGCTTTTGTTTTTGTTTTCCTATCCATTCCCCCCCCCAAAAAAAAAAAAAAACTCCTGGTTATGGTTGTCACCCACGCAGGAGCAAAAACCATGGAGGAAGCACTTGCAGCCATCCAAACCAAACTTCAAGATCTGGATGAAAATTTTCTTAGCCTCCATCTTCAGCATTTAGCCATGAACAATAACTGATAGCAAGAATCTTTTGCAGCCAATGGGTTCTCTTCTTCCAGCAATTTTCATGGTCCGAAGCTTGAATTTCTTTCCTTCAATGGTACTGATCCGACTGGATGGATCTATCGTGCAGAACAGTATTTCAGTATGCATAATACTTTTGATGTCCAAAAAGTTCCACTTGCATCCTTTCATTTGGAACAGGAAGCCCTTCGATGGTATTGTTGGTACATCAAGGCTCGTGACGAGCCAAAATGGATAGATTTTTGCCAACTCCTTTTGCAATGATTTGGTCCTAGTGCTTTTGATGACTTCACCGGAGCACTCACTAATCTTGGTCAAAGTGGCACTGTGAGAGAGTATCAAACAAAATTTGAGAAACTAGTCAATCACACAGAAGGATTGTTTGATGAATTCTACAGGAGTTGTTTTATTAGTGGTCTTAAGGATGAAATCTGGTCAAAGGTTAAAATGTTATGTCCCAATGCAATGATGGAAGTCCTAGGGTTGGCTAAGTTGCCATAAGACAAGGTTGCAGTCCAACAATGCTCCAAACCCACTTTTTTTCCCTTTTGAAATATGGGTTCTCAATGACCTCCCATCCCGCCAACTCCTTGACCAACTCCTATCAAGCCTTTATCTGAAATAGAGATGCAGGCACGCAGAGAAAAAGGGCTTTGCTATAATTGCGATGAGAAATTCACTCGGGGACATAGATGTGTTCAACATAAGCTCTGTCTCTTGGATATGAATTCTTCGCCTGCCTCTACAATTGGTGAAGAAAGTCCAGATACAATGGATGATCAGGTCGCCATTCAAGATCCTCCTATTGGCCACCCATCTTAGGATGAACAACTAGAGATATCTCTCCATGCTTTATCCAGTTTCACCACCCGCCCAACAATGCAAGTCAGGGGTTACTTCGAGAAGCTTCCTCTTACAATGCTCATTGATTATGGTAGCACTCATAACTTCATTGACCCTCGGATCGCCAAACATGCTGATTGTTTTGTCCATCCTTTCTCCAACTTTCGAGTCATGATTGTTAATGGGGGCACCTTACCTTGCAAGGGGAAATATCACAATGTGCATATCTCTCTGGAAGAGTATAACCTGCGCTCTTACATCATTGCCTTGTCCTTTGGCAGATGTGATGTGGTTTTGGGCGTTCAATGGTTATGCACACTTGGCCCCATATTATGGGATTTTGTTGAACTTTGGATGCAATTTTCAGTCAATGGGAAACAACACAAATTTAAGGGCTTACAACAAGGGTCTCTCCGCATCATCAGTTCACATCACCTGGAAAATATCCTTAAGAAGAATTCACATGGTGTCATCGCTCAACTCCATTCCGTTCAGATGCACCCATTAACGATCTCCCCTACTTTCTTGGACAGATATGCAGGTGTCCTTGCTGAACCAGTGGGCTTGTCACCTTGAAGAGACCTTTCTAGTAAGAATTTAACCACATCTACATCTCAACAGGAAATGTTGGCTATTTTGCATTCAATACGGAAGTGGTAGCCATACCAATTAGGGAATTATTTCTACATCACGACTGATCTCTAGAGTCTGAAAAATTTCCTGGAACAATGGGTCTCCTCCCCAGCACACCTGAAATGGGTTATCTAACTCATGGGTTATGCCTATGCGATCACTTACAAGAAGGGTAAGGACAATATGGTGGTAGATTCTCCTTCTCGCACATTTGATGACCTAGTTTCTCTTACAACTATTTCTCTACTTGTTCCAAATTGGTTGCAATCTGTTCAACAGGGATATCTTTTCTATGAACTCCATGCTTCTTCATCAGCAGGGCACTCTGGGTTCCTCAAAATGTATGACCAGGAACAATGTAAATTCTTTTGGCAGGTACTAAAAAAGACAATTCAATAGATGGTGGCTGACTGTGATACTTTCTAGGTCAACAAGGGTGAAAGAACACTCCTTTTGGGACTGCTCAAACCCTTTCCCATCCCTACACAGATTTGGACAACTATTTCTATGGATTTCCTAGAAGTGCTCCAGTGGTACAATACCACATGTAAAAGGACACCATATGAAGCAATCTATGGACAAGCACTGCCAATTCTTCTTTCATACACCCTCAGCAGCTCCCTAGTTCAGGAAATTGACTTATTTCTTCAGAACCACGAGCAGATTCTCCTCATTCTTCAAGACAATCTTCACATGGCAAGAATTCGACTGAAACAACAAGCCGATCAGCAGCGTTCTGAGTGCACTTTTCACGCAGCTGATATGGTTCTTGTTCGTCTACAGCCTTCCAAGCAACCCTCCCTGAAACTCAAAAGGTGTCAGTGGCCCGGAACGCAACCCAAGGATGCTAGAGGGGAACCACTCCTTTAGATTCTGTATCAATTTCCATATCTAAAGCTTCGAGGACAAAGCTTTTTCTAAGGGATAGGGGATGTTAGGAACCCATGTCCACCCTTCTATTTACTTTGTTAGTATATTGTTGTTGGACACATATGCTTTGTAAGTCATCCCATAGTATTTGTTGATCCAGAGTTTGTCTTATTGTTATTGGACGCATATGCTTTGTAAGTCGTCCCGTAGTAATTGTTGATCCATAGTTTGTATTGGCCCATGGTTTGTATTGACGCATGGTATTGACCCATGGTATTGGTGCCTAGACTTAGTATATAAGTTTTTGTTGAGACCAATGAAGGTACCGTGAAGTTATATGTATTGAGCTTGCTCAAAGGAGGTTGCCCCCTCGAAGTGGCATACGATCAACAAAAGCGATTCTGAGTTTTGTTATTTCTGCTATCTCGTGTATTTTCATTAATTAATTGTTGCAAGTTCTTCACAAAATGGTTCCATACACCATACCATCCACAAACTAATGGAACTATAGAAGCCTTTAATAAAGTATTGGAGAATGCATTGACCAAAGTATGCAATACAAATAGGGATGATTGGGACCTTAGAATACCAACAGTATAATAGGCATATAGAACAACTTGTAAAAAGTTGATAGGTCATACACCTTTCAGGTTAGTATATGGACAGGAAACTGTCATGCCCATGGAATACATAGTACCAAGCTTGAGAATTGCGGCATTTACAGATATGGCTGATTTTGAGACAATGGATGAAAGATTGTTACAATTGATTAGATTGGAGGAATACCGGTTCATTGCAGGCTTTCACCAACAAGTGCAGAAAGATAGAGAAAATGTTTGTCATGGTAGACACATCAAGCACAAATTATTCGAAGTAGGAGACCTTATTCTCCTCTATGATAGTAAATTTACGAAATTTCCTGGAAAATTTAGAATTCTTCTTTTAGGACCATACATTTTCAAACATGTTACGAATGGTGGCGTAGTATAGCTAGCCACATTACGTGGAGGAAAATTACAAGGGCTTGTCAATGGGAGTAGACTAAAGCCTTACATGGATGGACCTACTCCTACAAACCGAAGTTAAACAATGCAATAGTATATAAGTGTCAAGTGTAGTTGAAATTGGACACTAAAAATAGAGAGCAGAGTCTGCACACAATAGGATTTTTATAATGTGAAGTTCACAAGAATTGAAGATGTGTTACGAAGCACACAGAGGAAGTTAAGTTGCGAAGTAAAATAAGGGGGTAGTGTTTCAAAGATTCCATCAAGAGAAGGGGAATGCGAAGTGAACCTCGCCACTCACATGCCTTCAACGAAGCTAAAGGAAACTAGCCATTATATTTTAGGCTAGAAACTAGCCGTTATACAATACTTTTGGGAAAACGGATTTTTTCTCTTGAAGGCATACTTGTGCGTTGAAGACACATTTAATGTAAAGATAGGACCAATATCTAAGCAATATTTGGACAATGGACATAGCATTTAATGTTAACTTAGTCATTTTTGGGTGTGTCTTAGTTGGAGGTATGGCTATAAATAGCAAGGAGCTCATAGTTACTTGTTTTACCATGAATTTTAATTTGTACCGCAAGTAATTTCTGAGTTTTTACCAATTAAGAACAAAGCGTTCCGACAGTATATGTCTGAGAAATAAATCATACAGGAGATATTAAGGAAATTCCAGTAGTCTGGTCTAAAAGCAGTTATGAATACTATTGTAGTGAAAACAACTCAAGAGAAAGGTGGGACCTCTAGAGCCTCACAATGGCATGCAACAAAACTTAAACAAAAGGATAAGCAAAAAGACAAGGAATAAGAGAAACCACAGCTTGCAGAAATTACAAAAGAGTATCCGCAAGAGTGACCTCGCGAGAGGTCGATTCTTCTTATACCCAAGTACATCCCTTCGCAAAGAGATGATGCGCTGGTGGTAATACTGAAGAAGAATCCACAATATGATATACCGTTGCCATCGATGTCAAGTCATGTTCGGGAGAAGCACAATTTGCTAGGAAAGATTCCATAATATAATTTCGTGGATCATGATCTATTGAATGCAACTAAGTATCCACAGTTTCAACTAGATCAATACATGTGTCAACGGTATGATGAATCCACTAAGAAAACAACCATTCAAGGGCATGATTGGATTGCGCCATTGCAATCTCTCGGATTGTTGAACCTATTGAGAATTCTGCATTTTGACCAAAGTACAGAGTTTACAGCAGTTGTGCGTACATTGTTGTCATGCATGCATGAGGGATACTTGTGGCTAGACCGCAAGATCAATATCAATATTGATCTGATGTACATAATTACCCACTTGAGCAAATGAGGCACTAACTTCGCCATAGAATTCGTGGGAAAAAATAAAGACAAAGAACTTGCCAGGAGGATGAAGAGAAAATTCTTCTTCATAAAAGAAAACTGCAACTATCAAGCAAATTAGATTAAATATGTTGCCATGCAGTTCATAGTGCAATTTCCCGTAGGAAAAGAACTAAGGAAATGGAGACTGACAGAAGTGTTGGCCGCTGCGATCTCCTTAGTTGCTAAGGCTAAGGACAGACTACAATTCAACTAGGAAAGTTACCTGTTGAATGAATTTCTAGATGATTTAGAGGATGCAGAAGACAATGGATATCAGTTTCACTACAACTGGATGATAGTCCTCATCGCATTTGTGGGATGGAAAGAGCCAAAGTACAAACATAATGTACTAGTGTTCACTGGTGAGTGTCATGGAACTAGATATGCGAACATGTGGAGTAATTCAAGGACAAAAAGACAAAGAGTGAACAATCTGTAGTTTCACACATTTTATGAGAAACTATGCGAAGTGATCAAGTGCACTTCACATATTCCTAAGGAAAAAACAATAGAATACATCCAAAAGATAAGATTCAGAGCAAACCTTCAGTCTATCTTCATACAGCCTAGAGAACTAGCAAACCGAGACTGGTATGAGGTTCAATATCAGTTGGATGCGCAGAAGATTGACCTCATCATTGAAGATTGGCTACCCGAATGGAAAATTGTTGCACTCGAGACATTGATCACGACATTTGAGGAAAGCGCCAATTTGATATGTCAACTTGCAGGAGGTTTAAATTCATCATACAAGCTTTGGTTCAGGTGCTCTTTGCATTGTTAGAAAAGTCTCAAAGGGAAAAATAATGTCGAGGGCGGTCACAGACATAGTTTCAAGAGATTCTACCCAGAAAACATAATTTAAGATCTTAAATGTGCCTCATAAGGTTATGGACATGAAATATGAAAAGTAAGACATGGCCCTAAAAAGGGTCCTACAAGCCAATTCATCGAATTGTTCCACCCATAAATAAAGAAATAGATGACAAATTATATATTGATCCAAATCAGATCAACCATGGTCAACCATAGTCAACCATTGTCAACTATAGTTAAGCATTGTGAACAACATCAACCATATCCAAACATAACCAACTAAAGTCAAAACAATGAAGCAAAGTTTACCAAACTAGAACATTGTCAACCATGGTCAATATTATTCAAACGTAGTAAACCATAGTTGACCTTAACTAATCATAGTAAACCATAGTGGCACATTGTCAACCATGGTTAACCATACCTAATCAAACTTAACCATGGACAAACATAATCAAACATGATTAACCTTAGTCAACCATGTTTAATTATAGTAAACCATGGTTAACTATGTTGAACCATGGATCCTTGGTGAACAATATTACTATAGTCATTCATATTCCACCAAATTTACCCATAGTTACATCACAAGTAATCCATGATCAACAATTGCAAACTTTAGTTAGCCATCTTCAACCATGGTAAAACATAGTCAAACAAAGTCACAAATAGAGAACCATAATCAAACAGGCTCAACCATAGTAAAAAAAGGACAAGCATTGTAAACAATGGACAACCATGGTCAACCAAATTCAATCACAGTCAAACATGGTTAACCATATTCTAACATGGTTATCCATAGTCAAACATATTTATTCATAGTCAGTCACAAACAAACATGGCCAACCATAGTCAACCAATTCGAAGTAATGTCCACCATGTCAAACATGATTAACCATAGTCAAACATGTTAAATCATATTGAAATGTTGTTAATCATTCTCAATTATAGTTAGGCATTGTTAATTAAATGTCAACTATAGCTAACCTTTATTAACCATGATCAACCATAGTCAACCATGGTTAACTACATTTAACCATGGCCAACCAAATCAACCATAGTAAAATATTTGCAACCAAAGTCAAACATATTCATGCTAAAGTTGACCAAAAACAAATGTTCTCAACCATAGTCATTATTATTCAAACATAATCAACCACAGTCAACCATAGTTGACTTAAGTTAATCATAGTCAACCATCTTAACACATGATCAACCATACTCAACCATACCCAAAAAAACTCAACCATGGATAAATATAATTATACATGATCAACCATAATCAACCATGGTCAATAATAGTAAACCATGCTTAATTGTGATCAACCATGCTTCCATGGTGAACAATATTATTAGAGTCAACCATATTCAACCAAACTAACCCATAGTCAAACATTAGAAGTAAAACATGGTAAAACATCACAAACTTTAGTAAACCAACTTAAAACATGATGAAATATAGTCGATCAAAGTTAACCATAGAGAACCATGGTTAAACATGCTCAACGATAGTCAAACATGGACAACCATGGTCAAAGATTGACAAACCATGGTCAACCATCCTCACACATGGCCAAATCATGTTCAACCATTGTCACACATGGTTGAACATAGTCTAGCATGGTTATTGTTAAGTTTAGCCTAAATCCACAAGAAAGATCACTGAAAGAAACACAATCACAAGATAGACAAAGATTTACCCTGGGAAACCCTCATGGGGTAGAAAACCTAGCAAAGATTTCCTTAATATAGATGATCAACAATTACAAAGATGTAATCCCAAACAAGAGCTCCTTCTCCTTCTATGCAGATCTCTCTCTCTCCTATGCGCCATTCACAAGTGAGTGAATGAGTGATAATGAGGAACACAACTCCTCTATTTATACTCATCTTCTAACTGGCTTTTCACCCTAACTAGGCTGACCTCTCCTAAGAGAGTCTAATAACCCCTAAACAGCTAACTCAGGGCTGACCCCACAAGGGAGGTCTAATAACCCTAGTTACCACATTCTCTCGGAGGAATAAACATATCTGGATACATGATAAAGTCTCGATAGAGGAATGAAACATCTCCAGAATAATACAAATATAATATTCTTAGAAGTTACAATATTTCAACACTCCACCTTAACGAGAAGGATATTATAACAACATATGTAGGAGCAAGGAGTCATCAACTACATGATACATGATACATCTATAAATCATTGGAAGCTTTATTTAACATCATCAGTAACTCAACTAGTTACTGGAACATCTTCAAGTCTTCAATACGGGAATATAAACATCTTCAGTTTCGAGTCTTCATCTTCTACAGTATCTGAACAGCTATAGCAACACCATCATCTGGATCTCTCGATCAACAACATCATAATCTAGATCTCTCGATCATCATCTGGATCTCTCGATCAACAACATCATAATCTAGATCTCTCGATCATCATCTGGATCTCTCGATCAACAACATCATCATCAGGATCTCTCGATCAACAACATCATCATAGCAGCATACTCTGCAATACACATGATCCAATTACTGGATGATCAATCCCTCGCACTTTAGGACATAGGTCCAAGGATGATACAATCTTAATCCACTTATGGGATGATCAATCCCTCTCAATTTAAGACACCTCTCATGTCTATGGACGATGCAATCCATCTCTAATTACAGGATGATCAATCCTTATCAATTTAAGACACCTCTCATGTCTATGGACAATGCAATCCAGATCTACTTATAGGATGATCAATCCTTCTCACTTTAAGACACCTCTCATGTCTATGGCCGATGCAATCCAGATCTACTTACAGGATGATCAATCCTTATCAATTTAAGACACCTCTCATGTCTATGTATGATGCAATCCAAATCTACTTACAGGATGATCAATCCTTATCAATTTAAGACACCTCTCATATCTATGGACGATGCAATCCATATCTTCTTACAAAATGATCAATGCTTATCAATTTAAGACACCTCTCATGTCTATGGACAATGCAATCCTATCACGTACATTTTTAAACAACTGTTCAGGGATGATGCACTCCTATCACGTACATTTTGAAGCAACTGTTCAGGGACGATGCAGTCCTATCACATCTACTGAGACAAAATCCTAAGGACCACATAATGACCTCATCGTCAGTATCATCGACCTCATCATCGGTATCATTGACCTCATCGTCAATATCATTGACCTCATCGTCAATACAAGTATCCTCATCATCAATACAAGTATCCACATCATCGATACAAGTATCCTCATCATCGATACAAGTATCCACATCATCGATACAGGTATCGTCATCATCGGCCTTACCGTTGATGCAAGCAATCTCATTATCAACGACCATATCACTCCCCCTTTCAAGGAGGGTCCTTCTGAACTAAACCAAGCTTGTCTTGGAAATAATCAAACTTTACTCGAGATACAGGTTTGGTCAATACATCAACAAATTGTTCATCAACGCTTAGATACTCGAGCTTTATGGCTCCTTTCTGCACCATATCCCGTATATAGAAATATTGGATCTCTATGTGCTTTGACTTATCATGGAACACTAGATTCTCTATCATCTTGATACAACTCTAGTTGTCACACAGGATCACAGTGGGGTCCATCTCTAAGTCAAACAATCTTTATAACAACTTCTGAAGCCATATCACTTCACAACTAGCGGAGCAAGCAGCTATACATTCCACTTCAGTTGTGCTGAGAGCCACACTAGACTGCTTCCTGCTAAACCATGAGATCATGGCAGATTCCATAAAATAACATCCACCCGATGTGCTTCCCGTTTGATACACTTCCTACCCAGTCAACATCTGTGTAGACATACAATCTAAAGTCATGATCTCCAAGATAATATAGACCAAAGTCTATCGTACCCGTCAGGCATTAGAGAAATTTTGAGGTCAAAAAAGGGCCTCCTAAGAGATGTACTACAAAAATATGAGATATATTACAATATTATGAATTGGGGGTTTTATGGGGTAGGTATATATGACAAGTCACCTCCCACACTATTTTCTATGCACAATATAAATAACCATGGTTGAGTTACTTTTCAAAATTCACTAGAAATAAAATTAATAAAATAAGTCTACATTGATGTGACTAAGATTCATTGTAAATTCCCAAAAATGTATTGTCCTTTAACATTTATTTGTCTTGAACTTGCAAATGAAATTAAATAATAAAAAACATTTTTAAGAACTTTTTTTTAAATTTTATGTTGACTTTTTATATTTAGTACTTTTCTCATGAATTTAATAATGTAATTTAATTGAGAATTTATTTACATGTAAAATGTCAATAATATTATTATAATCCACATTGCATTATTATTATTATTTATTAAATCTATTATTATTCTTTATTAGTTTGACATTATGTTATTAAATAAAATGGAGTGAATATATAATTTAAAATTAAAAACATAAAAATGATAATATATTATTTTATAAAAAAATGTGAAAGGAGTTTCTTTATGAATTAAGAGTACTTCACTTGAAAATGACAATAATATTATTTTATGTGAAAGTGTGAAAAGACATTCATTATGAGTACTTTACTTGAAAATGACAATAATATTATTTTATGAAAAGACTATCATTATGAGTACTTTACTTTATGACTTAAAAGTACTTACACCACTACCTTGGTTAACTATGTGTTTTCATCCACCATAGAAAATTTGACAAATAAGCATTCTTAACTCATGCAATGCCACCTCACCAAGGGGGATGATGTCATCTACTAGAATGTGATTGGTTGTATTTTATAGTACATTTTCTTTGTTATGAGGCCCTTTTTTGACCTCAAAATTTCTCTAATGTACCTCATCACATGCTTTTCATCTATCAGGTGAATATGTGTAGGTTCCACTAGATACTGACTCAAGGTGTTCACAGCAAAGCATATATCTGGACTAGTGTTCGTCAGATATGTCAATGACCCAATAATCTGTCTATACAGAGTTACATCCACTAACTCTGATGAGTCATCTACTAACAGCTTTAAGTAGAAATCCATGGTAGTGGCCATGGATTTACATTCCAACATATCAAATATTTTCAAGATTTCCACACCATACTTTCTCTAGTTGAGAAAGATTCCTTATGATCCTTTCCATACTTCCAAACCTAGGAAGTAATGCATCAATCCGAGATCTTTCATCTCAAACTCTGCACAGAGCTTCTTCTTGCGCTCGACAATTTGTTTCTCATTTCCAGTCTGAAATAGATCATCCACATATAGCAAAAATATGATAGGTTCATCATCCATAACCTTGAGATAAAGGTTAGGATCAACTTTACTCTTAATAAAGCCCAATCTTGTCAAGAAACTATCAATTCTTCCATACCAAGCTCTGGGAGCTTGCTTCAACCCATACAAAGCCTTCTTCAGTTTGCATACGTTGGTTCTTCTATATTCAACCTCAAATCCTTGTGGTAATTCTATGTACATTTCTTTCTCAATCACACCATTCAGGAAGGCTGTCTTCACATCCATCTGGTGTAATTTCTACTTCAACATGGATGCAAGTGCCATGATGGTTCTATTGGAAGTGTACCTTGCAACTGGTGCAAATGTCTCTTCATAGTCAATTCCCTCTTTCTGAGAGAACCCTTTGGCTACAAACCTTGCCTTATACTTTTCAATACTACCATCCGTAGCATGCTTTATCTTGTATATCCATTTGGGGGATACCACATTCTTGTCCTTTGGTTTGGGAACTATATCCCAAACATCATTCTTCATTATTGATTGGTACTCCTCTGTCATTGCCTCTACCCACTCTTTCTTATGAGATGCCTCTTCATAACTAGTGGGTTATTAATCTACAATATCACACATCAAAGCCATATAAATGGAGAATCACTTTGGTTTCTTGCTCACTCTAGTGGAGCCTTCAAGAGCTCAATACTTTTCTTCTCCTTGTATAATGTCTCTTTCCCATGCTGGATTTCTCTTTCTTGCTATGTTTATGGTAGGGGGTTCTTGTGATTCTATCATGTCATGGTCTTCAGGTGTTACATCTTCAAGAGTGGGTGCGGCTTCTGCAATTCTAGGAGGTGCATCTTCCTCATATACTTCTTCATACTAGCACTTCCTAGATCTCTTGAGAGTTGCCTCCTCATCAAATGTGACATCCATACTAATTTCCATATGATGGAATCCTGGGATGTATATTTTGAATTCTTTGGATTCTTCACAATATACAATAAGTATTCCCTTCTTTCCAGAAGGAGACAGCTTAGTTCTCTTTTCTTTTGGTATGTGAATATATACTGGGCATCCAAATATCTTAAGATGGCTTACCTTAGGCTTCTTCCCTGTGAACACTTCTTCTAGGGTCTTGAATTCAAGAGCACTATGAGATAGTCTATTCTTAACATAGAATGTTGTCCTAACTGCTTCAACCCATAGATACATAGGTATGTCCTAATCATATATCATTGTCTTTACTGCTTCGATAATGGTTCTATTCTTTCTTTCTACAACACCATTCTATTGAGGATTGTAGGGAGTGGTTAGTTCCCTCTTGATTCCAACCACTTTACAAAATACTTCAAAATCCTTTGAAGTATATTCTCCACCATTATCTGTCCTGAGTGTCTTGATCTTCTTTTCTGAATGATTTACTATCAAGACTTTGAATTCCTTGAATTTCCCAAGGAGTTCATCTTTTCCCTTCAGGAAGTATATCCAAGTCTTTCTTGAATAGTCATCAATAAATGTAAGGTAGTATTCATATTCACTTAAGGATGTGGAGGGCATTGGTCCACATACATCTGAATGTATCAATTCCAAATGATTTTAGCCTTTGTCTCACTCTTTGGAAATGGGTTCTTGATATTCCTACCTTTTGCACATCCTTTGCAAGTGCCTTTATGTTCAATCTTCAAATCTGGAAATCCTGCTACTACTTTGCTCACATAGGGTAATGTTTTTTAGTTTATGTGAGCAAGCCTTCTATGCCATAGCTCACTTGGGCTAGTGGCTTCATGAACAAGGGAAACTTATGGATGTCCCTTGAGTTTGTATAGACCTCCTTCCTCTTCACCAATAACAATTGCATCCTTAATTGTTTTTCCTTTGGACCACATGAGTACTTGTCCATCTATGAATTCAACACTATAACCTTCCTTATCTACTGATAAGATAGAAAGTAAGCTCTTCTTCAAACCTGGTACATATAAGACTTTCTTCATCTTCATGGGGGTTCCAGAATCAAGCTTGTAGCTTGCTTCACCAATTCCCTTGATGGGATATTGATAGTCATCTCCTAAAGATAACTTCTAAGGGGAGGTCTAGTTCTCTTCACGTCTTGAAAGAGTTTTCTTTTGTCCTGTCATGTTCTTTGAATCACCACTATCAATGAGTCATGTATCTTCTCCAGGTGTTATCGACCATAGAGTGCAGAGAATAGAACATATTCTTCTGCATCTTCTTCTTCTATTTTAGTTCTTTTCTGTTAAGGCCTTTCCTCTTCTTCTTCTTCACTATTATCTTCTACTAAATGTGCTTGATGTCTTCTGTAAAGATTCTTCTTCTTCTTTGAAGGACAGTTTCTAGCAAAGTGTCCTAGCTTGTGACAACTGTAACATTGAACTAAGGAGAGGTATGTTTTGAACTTACTCCTCCTTTCTTTTGAAATCTATGTGTAGGTTGAGACTCCTTATGGCCATTCTTCTTGGAGTTGAAATCACTCCTTCTTCTTTTGGTGTGAGTGGCCAAAGCTTGGTCATCCTCTTTGAGCAAGGCTTCTCTATTGGCTACCCTAGCCTGTTATTGAATGCAATCCTATTTATGCTAGCTCTGATACCATGTTAAGTTTAGCCTAAATTCACAAGCAAGATCACTGAAAGAAACACAATCACAAGATAGACGAATATTTACCCTTGGAAACCCTCATGGGGTAGAAAACCCAACAAATCTTTCCTCAATATAGATGATCAACAATTACAAAGATGTAATCCCAAACAAGAGCTCCTTCTCCTTCTATGCAGAGCTCTATCTCTTCTATGCGGCAATCACAAGTGAGTGAATGAGTGAGTATAATGAGGAACAAAACTCCTCTATTTATACTCATCTTCTAACTGACTTTTCACCCTAACTAGGTCGACCTCTCCTACGAGAGTCTAATAACCCCTAAATGGATAACTCAGGGTTGACCCCACAAGGGAGGTCTAATAACCCTAGTTAACACATTCTCTCAGAGGAATAAACATCTCCGAATACATGATAAAGTCCCGACGGAGGAATGAAACATCTCCAAAATAATACAAATATAATATTTTTAGAAGTTACAATATTTCAACACTCCCCCTTAACGAGAAGGATATTATAACAACATCTGCAGGAGAAGTGAGTCATCAACTACATGATACATGATACATCTATAAATCATTGGAAGCTTTATTTAACATCATCAGTAACTCAACCAGCTACTGGAACATATTCAAATCCTCAATACTAAAATCTCAACATCTTCAGTATCGAACCTTCATCTTTTGCAGTATCCGAACAGATACAACAACACCATCATCTGGATTTGTAGATCACCAACATCATCATCTGGATCTCCCAATCATCATCCGGATATCTCGATCAATAGCATCATCATCTAGATCTCTCAATCAACAGCATCATCATAGAAGTATACTCTACAATTCACATGATCCAATTACGGGATGATCAATCCCTCTCACTTTATGACATAGGTCCAAGGATGATACAATCCTGATCCACTTACGGGATGATCAATCCCTCTCAATTTAAGACACCTCTCATCTCTATGGATGATGCAATCCATATCTACTTACAGGATGATCAATCCTTCTCACTTTAAGACATCTCTCATGTCTATGGACGATGCAATCCATATCTACTTATAGGATGATCAATCCTTATCAATTTAAGATACCTCTCATGTCTATGGACAATGCAATCCAAATCTACTTATATGATGATCAATCCTGATCAATTTAAGACACCTCTCATGTCTATGGACGATGCAATCCAAATTTACTTACAGGATGATCAATCCTTATCAATTTAAGACACCTATCATGTCTATGGACAATGCAATCCTATCACGTACATTTTGAAGTAACTATTCAGGGATGATGCAGTCCTATCACGTACATTTTGAACCAACTATTCAGGGACGATGCAGTCCTATCACATCCACTTAGACAAAATCTTAAGGACCACATACTGACCTCATCGTCAGTATGATCGACCTCATAGTTGGTATCATTGAACTCATCGTCAATTATTAGGTGTCCTCATCATCGATACAAGTATCCTCATCATCAATACAAGTATCCACATCATCTATACAAGTATCCTCATCATCGATACAAATATCCACATCATCGATACAGGTATCCTCATCATCAACCTTACCGTTGATGATGAGGATACCTTCATGCAATATCATCATCAGTGACCATATCACTCCCCCTTTCGAGGAGGGTCCTTCTGAACTACACCAAGCTTGTCTCGGAAATACTCAAACATTATTCGAGACAGAGGTTTGGTCAATACATCAGCAACTTGTTCGTTAGTGTTCACATACTTGAGCTTTATAGCTCATTTCTACACCATATCCCGTATATAGAAATATCAGATCTCTATGTGCTTTGACTTATCATGGAACACTGGATTCTCTGTCATCTTGATACAACTCTGGTTGTCACACAGGATTATAGTGGGGTCCATCCCTAAGTCAAACAATTCTGATAACAACTTCCGAAGCCATATCGCTTCACAAGTAGCAGAGCAAGTAGCTATATATTCCGCTTCAACTATGCTGAAAGCCACACTAGACTGCTTCTTGTTAAACCACGAGATCATGGCAGATCCTAGACAATAACATCCACCCAATGTGCTCTTCCTGTCTGATACACTTCCTACCCAGTTAGCATCTGTGTAGATATAAAATCTGAATTCATGATCTACAAGATAATATAGACCAAAGTCTATCGTACCCTTCAGGTACCTCATCACATCCTTTGCGGCTATCAGGTGAACACGTCTAGGTTCCACTAGATACTGACCGAAGGTGTTCACAGCAAAGCATATATCTGGCCTAGTGTTTGTCAGATACATCAATGACCCAATAATCTGTCTGTACACAGTTACATCCACAAACTCTGATGATTCATCTACTAACAGCTTTAAGTTAGAATACATGGGAGTGGCCATGGATTTACATTCCAACACATCAAATCTTTTCAAGATTTCCATAGCATACTTTACCTGGTTGAGAAAGATTCCTTATGATCTTGCCATACTTCCAAACCTAGGAAGTAATGCATCAATCTAAGATCTTTCATCTCAAACTCTGGAGAGAGCTTCTTCTTGCACTCGACAATCTGTTTCTCATTTCCAGTCAGAAATAGATCATCCACATATAGCAACAATATGACAGGTTCATCATCCATAACCTTGAGATAAAGATTAGGATTAGCTTTACTCTTAATAAATCCCAAGCTTGTCAAGAAACTATCAATTCTTCCATACCAAGCTCTGGGAGCTTGCTTCAACCCATACAAAGCCTTCTTCAGTTTGCATGCGTGGATTATTCTATCTCCAACCTCAAATCCTTTAGGTTGTTCTATGTACACTTATTCCTCAATCACACCATTTAGGAAGAATGTCTTTACATCCATCTGGTGTAATTTCCACTTCATCATGGATGCAAGTGCCATGATGGTTCTAAAGGAAGTGTACCTTGCAACTGGTGCAAATGTCTCTTCATAGTCAATTCCCTCTTTCTGAGAGAACCCTCTGGCTACAAACCTTGCCTTATAATTTTCAATACTACTATCTGTAGCATGCTTTATCTTGTATATCCATTTGGAGGATACCACATTCTTGTCCTTTGGTTTGGGAACTATATCCCAAAAATAATTCTTCATTATTGACTAGTACTCCTATGTCATTTCCTCTACCCACTCTTTCTTATGAGATGCCTCTTCATAACTAGTGGGTTCTTGATCTACAAGATCACACATCAAAGCCATATAGCTGGAGAATGACTTTGGTTTTTTGCTCATGCTAGTGGAGCCTTTAGGAGCTCCATACTTTTCTGCTCCTTGTATAATGTCTCTTTCCCATGCTTCCTTTCTCTTTCTTGATATGTTTATAGTAGGGGGTTCTTGTGGTTCTATCATGTCATGGTCTTTAGGTGTTACATCTTTAGGAGTGGGTGTAGCTTCTACAATTCTGGGAGATGCATCTTCCTCATATAATTCTTCATACTAGCACTTCCTAGATCTCTTGAGAGTTGCCTCCTCATCAAATGTCACATCCCTACTAATTTCCATATGACGGAATCCTAGGATGTATATCCTGAATGCTTTGGATGCTTCACATTATCTAATAAATATTCCCTTATTTCCAGAAGGATCAAGTTTAGTTCTCTTTTCTTTTGGTATGTGAATATATACTGGGTATCCAAATATCTTGAGATTGCTTACCTCGGGCTTCTTCCCTGTGAATACTTCTTCTGGGGTCTTGAATTCAATAGCACTATGAGATAGTCTATTCTGAACATAGACTGTTGTCCTGGCTACTTCAGCCCATAGATACATAGGTAGGTCCTTATCATGCATCATTGTCTTTACTGCTTCCATAATGGTTCTATTCTTTCTTTCCGCAACACCATTATGTTGAGGATTGTAGGGAGTGGTTAGTTCCCTCTTGGTTCTAGCCTCTTTACAAAAGACTTAAAAATCTTTTGAAGTATATTCTCCACCATTATCTGTCCTGAGTGTCTTGATCTTCTTTTCTGAATGATTTTCTATCAAGACTTTGAATTTCTTGAATTTCCCAAAAACTTCATCTCTTCCCTTTAGGAAGTATATCCAAGTCTTTCTTGAATAGTCATCAATAAATGTAAGGTAGTATTGATACCCACTTAAGGATGTGGAGGGCATTGGTCCACATACATCTGAATGTATACATTCCAAAGTGATTTTAGTCTTTGTCTCACTCTTTGGAAATGGTTTCTTGATATTCTTACCTTTTGCACATCCTTTGCAAGTGCCTTTATGTTCAATCTTCAAATATGGCAATCCTGTTACTACTTTGCTCACATAAGGTAATGATTTGTAGTTGATTTGAGAAAACCTTTTATGCCATAGCTCACTTGGGTTAGTGGCTTCATGAACAAGGGCAGCTTCTAGATGTCCCTTGAGTTTGTATAGACCTCCTTCCTCTTCACCAATAACAATTTCATCCTTAATTGTTTTTCTTTTGGACCACATGAGTACCTGACCATCTATGAATGCAACCCTATAATATTTCTTATCTAATGCTGAGATAGAAAGTAAGTTCTTCTTCAAAGCTGGTACATATAAGAATTCCTTCATCTTCATGAGTGTTCCAGAATCAAGCTTGTAGCTTGCTTGACCAATTCCCTTGATGGGATATTGATAGTCATCTTCTAAAGATTCCTTATGAGGAGAGGTCTTCTCTTCAAGTATTGAAAGAGTTTTCTTTTGTCCTGTCATGTGCTTTGAAGCACCACCATCAATGAGCCATGTATCATCTCCAGGTGTTACAGACCCAGAGAGTGCAGAGAATAGAACATATTCTTCTGCATCTTCTTCTTCTATTTTAGTTCTTTTCTTTTGAGGCCTTTCCTTTTCTTCTTCTTCACTATCATCTTCTTCTAAATGTGCTTGATGTCTTTTGTGAAGATTCTTCTTCTTCTTTGAAGGACAATTTCTAGCAAAGTGTCCTAGTTTGTGACAACTGTAACATTGAACTGAGGAGAGGCCTCTTTCTGAACTTACTCCTCCTTTCTTTTGAAATATATGTGGAGGTTGAGACTCCTTATGGCCATTCTTCTTGAAGTTGAAATGACTCCTTCTTCTTTTGGTCTGAGTGGCAAAAAGTTGGTCATCTTCTTTGAGCAAGGCTTCTCTATTGGCTACTGTAGCCTCTTCTTGAATGCAATCCTCCCATACCACATCAAACTTCATACTTTCTTGTCTTACACACATGGTTTGGATGAATGAATCCCAAGGTCTAGTGAGACCATTGAGAGCAGTCATGACTAGTTCATCTTCATCAAGGGTGTCTCCAATGGCTTCTAGTTGTTCCTTGAACTGGGAGACCCTTGTGAAGTAATCTTGAATAGATTCTCCTTTATTCATTTTGGTACTCTTCAATTGCGTTCTCAAATTCATATTCATGTTGATGTTCCTCCCTTCATACATTCTACCTAAGGCAGCATACATTTCCTTTGGGGTCTTCTTGGATTCCACTTGGGGAATCAAGTGGTCCTTGATAGAATCAACAATGATTCTCTTTTCTCTAAGCAAGTCTTTCTTGTACTTCTCTTTAGCTTCATCTTCCGCAGGTTCTGCAACCTCATCTTTGATATATCGGCCAAGACCATTCTCTTCAAGAATGAGACCAATCCTATATTTCCATGCTCAGAAATTCTCTATACCCTCTAGCTTGTCTTCAAGCTTAGTGCTTGGAGCCATCTTATCGAGGAGGTCACAAAAATTGAAGTTTCTAAAAAAGTAGAATAGATCTTACCAGGAGATGTGCTTGATTGAATTGAGATGACTGGTGTACTCTGCTTCTGGAAACTTCAACTTTTCACCCTTCAAATCTTACCAGCAACTTTTGGATCTGCAACAGGTTTTCTGGTTCGCACTTTTATGGTTTATTGGTGCACGGGTTCACAGCTTTTCTGGTTCACTGTTGCACAGGTGTGCAGTTTTTCTAGTTCACTGGTTTTCTTGTCCAAAAGTCAAACTAGGGTTTGAAAAAGGCCGGGGTTCTACCCACTCAAAAAGTTTGATCTAAGGCTCAGAATTTCCATTTTGAGGAGGAGCATCCAACCATGCTCTCAGAATCCAAAAATTCAAACTTTTGTAGAAACCCTAATTTTCACCAGAGGAGGAGAGAGGGGTATTTTCACCTGGTGAAAGATGTCCTATTCAGGCTAGCACTGATACCATGTTAAGTTTAGCCTAAATTCACAAGCAAGATCACTGAAAGAAACACAATCACAAGATAGACAAAGATTTACCCTAGGAAACCCTTATGGGGTAGAAAACCCAACAAATCTTTCCTTAATATAGATGATCAACAATTACAAAGATGTAATCCCAAACAAAAGCTCCTTTTCCTTCTATGCAGATCTCTCTCTCTCTCCTATGCGCCAATCACAAGTGAGTGAATGAGTGAGTAGAACGAGGAACACACCTCCTCTATTTATACTCATCTTCTAACTGACTTTTCACCCTAACTGGGTTGACCTCTCCTAAGAGAGTCTAATAACCCCTAAACATCTATCAGGGCCAACCCCACAAGGGAGGTGTAATAAAACTAGATACCACATTCTCTTGGAGGAATAAACATATCCTGCTACATGATAACGTCCCAACGGAGGAATGAAACATCTCTAGAATAATACAAATATAATATTCTTAGAAGTTACAATATTCCAATAGTTATACCATGTCAAACATGATCAACCATAGTCAAACATGTTGAATCATAATCAGACATTGTCAAACATTCTCAACTATATTCAATCATACCCAACTAAATGTTACTATAGTTAACCCTTATTAACCACCACCAATCATAATAAAAAATGGTTAATACAGTTAACCATGGTTAACCAAATCAACCATAATTAAATATAGCCAATAAAATGTTATATTTTGAGCATTAATTCACAATACTCTAGGATCTTTGCTGAGAGAATAACATCTACAGTATATCAATGCATGACAATCACAATATGACAAGCATCACAAGAATCAAAAGCATAAAGACAAGAGACACAGAGTTTCCGTGGGGAAAACCCTAAGGTGAAAAACCCCACAACTTCCTCAGAGATAGAGAGAGTAATGGCTCAACCAAAGTACAACCAACTAACATTGAGATAGTCTCCTAGTAGCAGATGATCCTCCTCCTCACTAGTGCGCCACTTTCTGAGTGGGAGCGAGTTACTTTTTCAAGTGTATAAAATAGAGATCTCCTATCTCTATTTATACTTACCTTTTTGCCCAGTGACCTTATGGGGCTGACTTGTCTAGCTAGGTACATCCACATTATATTATATATAATTCAGGGCCGACCCCACATGGTGGTCTAATAACCCATCGGCAAGTACACACACTTGCGACACTTGTCAATCCACATGACAACACTTCCTTATAGAGGAATAACACATCTCTTATAAGGGTACAATAAATATATATAAAATACACAGATGAAATACATTCCGAAGTTACATATACATCAACACTCCCTCTTAACTAGGAAGGTATTTCTTGACACAGATCTGCTAGACAAGTCTTCTTCTCTAGATCATCATCATCGATGCATCATCATCATCATCGTCACTGCTGCTGCTATATCAACCAATCTATGACTCTACTCGTCATAGGAAGTTCTACAGAACCAGTCCTTTTTCATACTAGATGTAGGCCCACCACCTGCAAGTAGTCATCATCACTGGCCATACTATGGAATTCTCAGGACTTATTACGTGCATCACAAAACCTGGCTGCAGCATCCCAAGCTATTATGAGCACACAGCTCTACCTGTAGGATCTCCCAGGAGCAAATTATATGTGACCCATCACAAAACCTGGCTGAAGCATCCCAGGCTGTTATGAGAACACGGCTCTACCTGTCGGATCTCCCAGGAGCACATTACATGTGATCTCACCCCAAAACCTGGCTGAAGCATCCCAGGCTATTATGAGCACAAAGCTCTACCTGTCGGATCTCCCAAGAGCACATTACATGTGGTCCACCACAAAACCTGGCTGAAGCATCGGAGGCCTTTTTCATCCTATCCAGATCTCCCAGGAGCAAATTACATGCCATAGGACAAAACCTCGAAAGAGCATCTGCCAAATATCCCAAGGCATCGAATTACATGCCATAGGAAAAACCTCGAAAGACTATCTGCAGATCTCCCAGGGCACAAATTATATGTCCTCCCAAAGCAAAACCTCAAAATAGCATTTGCTAGATGTCCCAAGGCACCGAATTACATGCCATAGGAAAAACCTCAAAAGACCATCTACAAATCTCCTAGGGCACAAATTACATGCTTACCTGCACAACCTGATCCACAGCCACAAAGTATCATCTGATACTCATCATACATCATCCTGATGTACACATGATCATCCTGATCATCATCACTGCAACATCCTGCTGCATGTCATCTGGAGAAGCTCGTCATCCACGATCATCCTGATCATACAATGCATCCATCTGATGCACACCAAGTATCTACCTGATACATATCATCATACATAGTGTATCCACCTGATACATAGATACATAATCCACACAATGTATCCATCAACATACATGATCTACCTGATCATACCTGATACATATCAATATACATGATCTACCTGATCATAGAATGTATCCACCTGATACATATACAGATACATGGTCCAAGCATCCAACATGATGCATATACAAAATACATACACATGATCCAACCGATCATATCCAACATCCAACATGATGCATACATACATACATAAAAATGATCCAACTGATCATATCCAAGCAGAAACCAGAACAACATCCTGATGCTCATCATCCAGCACTTACATCCACGGCCATGTGAAGGATCCTCCTTCCAACATGCTTGGAATGGCTTCAGCAAATGTGTCCATCACTTGTTCCTCGAAGTGTCCTCGATCTAAAGAACTCCAAGCCTCTCTCTGAAGTACTTGAACTTCACTCTGGCTAGTGGCTTCGTCAGCACAACTGCAATCTGCTCATCCGTCGCAACATACAGGAGCTTCATGGCTCCTCTCTGCACCATATCCCTGATATAGTGATATTTGATCTCTATGTGTTTCGACCTGTCATGAACACTGGGTTCTTGGACAGCTTCACACAGCTCTGGTTATCACAGAAGATACCAGTAGCATCCAATGGGAGATCAAATAACTCAGACAGTAGCTTCCATAGCCATACTGCCTCACAACTAGCTGAACAGGATGCAACATACTCTGCCTCAGCTGTACTCAGTGCTACGCAGGACTGCTTCCTGCTAAACCAAGAGATCACACCTGATCCCATACTGAAGCAGCACCCAGATGTGCTCTTCCTATCTGCAGCACTGCCAGCCCAATCTGAATCAACATAACCCTGCAGGTTAAACTTTTGATTCGCTTCATACTTGAGCCCATAATCCACTGTACCCTTCAGGTACCTTAGAACATGCTTTACAGCAATCAGGTGAACACTCCTCGGATCCATCGGGAACTGGCTCAACGTGTTCACAGCAAAGCAAATGTTCGGTCTCGTGTTCGTCAGGTACATCAAGGACCCAAGCATCTGACGATACATGGAGACATCAACTGGCTCAGATGAAGCATCGCATAGAAGCTTCAGATTCGATGCCATAGGTGTGGCCATGGCCTTGCAATCCATCATCCCAAATCTCTTTAGGATATCTACTGTGTACTTCCCTTGACCAAGAAAGATCCCACCTGCATTCTGCCACACCTCCATACCTAGGTAATAGTGCATCATTCCCAAATCTTTCATATCGAATTCAGCAGCAAGCTTCCTCTTAGTATCTGCAATTAGTTTGTCATCTCCTGTTACAAATAATTCATCCACATACAGGAGTAGAATCACAGGATTCCCTTCCTCAACCTTGTAGTAAAGGTTGGAATCCGCTTTACTCTTGGTAAAGCCCAAACTAGATAGGAAACTGTCCATCCTACCATACTAGGTTCTGGGAGCTTGCTTCAAGCCATACAAGGCTTTCTTCAATCTACACACATGTGACTCCCTGTCAGGTCTTGGGACTGCATCCCAAACATCTTCTTCATGATCGAAGGATCATGGCATTCCATTTCTTCATCCCAGATCTTGGGAACTTCAATATCTTCAATATCTTCAATAGATATCTTTGTTTCTGGAACAAATGTTGTAGTCCTTTTGTAGGTGAAGATATATGGTCTTTCCTACAAAACAAGTTAAATTGCATGATTAGAAACATCTCATAATTTTCAGAATAAATTCTTTACACATAAAGAAATATGTCATGCAGTCATGCAGTTATCTTAGCCAATAGAACATTTATCCATGTTCGACAACTTTCTAGATGCCTTCTAGTCTCAACCAGAACATTGTTAAGAGTTTGCACTACTCCCAACATGTCAGCAAAGAGGTTTCATTCTAGTTAAGTAGCACTAGAATGTTGTATAGTGCCATAGGCCACTTACCCATCACATGCATATTAGTAGTATACTGTTCATTAATGCAATCATTCTAATATGCACAATACATGTCCTAAGTTTAGGAACAGAAGCATAATATTATTTAAACAAACAAAATAGGCAAGAAATGATAATTGAAATACTTGTCTTTGTTTTTTTGTTGGGTGGACTCCCTCTGAGTCTTTGCTTCCTGGCAGGAGCTACTGAAGTAGCTTCTTCTAGACCTTTCTGTTGTGGAATGTAGGAACATGGTCAACTCCCTCTGAAAATCTGCATCCTTGTAGAAGCTGTTGGAGTGTGCTCCCTTTTGATCTTTGCTTCCTGGATTACCTGTCCTTGAACTTATATTAATCCTTGCTGACATCAATCTTCTTGAACCTAGAAAAGACCTCTTCTGGTGTCTTATTGTCCACTATCTTGTGGGGTGTTCTGTTCTACACATATACAGCTATTCTAGCTGCTTCTGCCCATAGATGCATAGGTAGATCTTGGTCATGCAACATTTTCCTTGCTGCTTCCATGATTGTTCTGTTCTTCCTTTCTACAACTCCATTCTGTTGAGGATTATAAGGAGTAGTCAACTCCCTCTTAATCCCTGAATCACTACAAAGCTTCTTGAAGTCACCTGAGGTGAATTCTCCACCATTGTCGGATCTGAATGTTTTGATCTTCTTCTCAGTTTGATTCTCCATCAAGGTTTTGAATTCCTTGAATTTATCAAGCACCTCATCTTTTCTCTTCAAGAAGTATACCCAAGTCTTCCTGAAGAATTCATCAATAAATGAGATATAGTAAACATACCCACTCAGGGAACTGGATGAAATAGGGCCACATACATCTGAGTGGATGATTTCCAGGATGTCTTTTGCCTTGCTTTCACTGCTTGGGAAAGCCTTCTTAATGTTCTTACCTTTTGCACATCCTTTGCAAACACCTTCATGTTTGGTCTTGATTTCAAGAAGACCCTCTACTGCCTTGCTTGCAATTGGAAGTGCTTTATAGTGCATATGAGCAAGTCTTCTATGCCAAAGTTCACTTGGCTCCATGAATTCATGCACCATGGCATGTTTAGGTTGTCCCTTCAATTTATACAAACCTCCCTCTTGCTCTCCAATCACTACTGCATCATCTATGTTCTTTCCCTTTGGCCACATTAGGACTTGGCCATCCACAAATGCAACCCTCATACCTTTTGCATCCAATGCATAGATGGAGAGTAAGTTCTTCTTGAGCCCAGGTACATAAAGAACTTCTTTCATCTTCAAATATTTTTCAGAATCTAGGTTGTAGGAGGCTTCACCACTTCCTTTGATTGGGTATTGATAGTCATCCCCAAGTTTCACCTTATGGGTTGATTCACGTTTAGATAGATTCACAAAAGATTCCTTAAACCCAGTCATATGTTTGGAAGCCCCACTATCAATCAACCAATCATTACAACCATGGGAGATGGTACCTGTGAGAGCAGAGATCAGAACATACTCTTCTTCACTTGATGAGTCATCATTACTATCACTTTCTGCCCTAGCCTTCTTCTTTGGGGGTTCATCATCTTCGGCGGCATGAGCATGAAACCTTCTTTTCCTACCCTTCTTCTTCTTGTTGGAGATGTTTTTGTCCTTGTTCTTGGGACAATTTATGGCAATATGTCCTTTCTCATTACAGGTGAAGCATATTCTTCTTTCTTTGAAGTGATGTGAAGATTTCTTGGAGTTAGATGGCTCTCTCTTGGACTTCGCTTTCTTGGTGTGAGCTGTGAGAGCTTGATCTTCATTTCCCATCTTTTCTTCTCATGCCACAAGCCTTGCTTCTTCTTGTGAGCATTCTTCCCGTAGTCTACTGAAGGAGATCAACTTCTTCCTTGCACAAATTCCTTTGATAAAGGAATCCCATGACCTAGGTAGGCCATTTAGAGTGGTCATCACCACTTCACCATTCTCCACCATTTCATCCACTGCTTCTAGCTGTTCCTTGATCTGGGAGACCCTTGAAAAATAAGATTGAATCGTTTCTCCATTCTGAAATTTTACTCCTTTCAATTGATTCCGCAGGGTCATCTTTCGATTTATGTTCTTCCCTTCCAACAGCTTGGTCAAAGAGTCAAACATCTCCTTGGGTGTCTTAAGAGAAGACACATGGGGTATGAGATGGTCTTTGATAGAATCAGTAATGATTCTCTTTTCCTTGACCAAGTTCTTCTTATGTAATACCTTGGCTTCTTCATCCTCTGGGATAGGGATGTCTTCTTTCACATATGAGTCCAACTCATTTTCTTCCAGGATTAACCCAATCCTATACTTCCAAGCTCGGAAGTTATCAGCTCCTTCAAGCTTATCCTCAAGCTTGGTGTGGTGAGACATCTTAAAGAGTACTTCAAATGGAAATAGAAAAGATTTAGATCTTAACACTTGAAATGCTAAAAACTGGATCTGGTCCCGGATTAGGGTTTGTTAGAAAAACCCTAAAAATTCAAAATGTGAATTTCAAATTTATGAAAGGACAGAAAGATGCGCCTTGATGAGCTGATCATCCTGGTGCATTCAGAATTTGAGATCAACAAAGTTTTTCCCTTCAGAATTGCCTTTTTGTCCTCCCAGGTTCACTAGGAGAGCCCTGAATTACGGTTTGAGTTTCCCAGAGATCTACCCAGCCAAAAATCTTGATCCAAATCTCTAACCTTCGATGTTTACAAGGAGCTTCCATCTATGTCTTCAGATTTCAGAAATTCCTATTTTTGTGGAAACCCTAATTTTTAGGGCCAAATCTGAAAATGCTCGGAATTGAATTCTGACTGGACAGATAGATGCGCCTTGATGAGTAGAGTCAATCTACTATACTGATTTTCAAAAATATGTGGAGAGAAACCCAATAAACAAGGAACTCAAGCTTCCGTCATTACAAAATGTCTTCTTCTCAGGTTAGCTCTGACACCATGTTAAATTTTGAGCATTAATTCACAATACTCTAGGATCTTTGCTGAGAGAATAACATCTACAGTATATCAATGCATGACAATCACAATATGACAAGCATCACAAGAATCAAAAGCATAAAGACAAGACACACAGAGTTTTCGTGGGGAAAACCCTAAGGTGAAAAACCCCACAACTTCCTCAGAGATAGAGAGAGCAATGGCTCAACCAAAGTACAACCAAATAACACTGAAATAGTCTCCTAGTAGCAGATGATCCTCTTCCTCACTAGTGCACCACTTTTTGAGTGAGAGTGAGTTACTTTTCCGAGTGTATAAAATAGAGATCTCCTATCTCTATTTATACTTACCTTTTTTCCAAGTGACCTTATGGGGCCAACTTGTCTAGCTAGGTACATCCACATTATATTATAAATATTTCAGGGCCGACCCCACATGGTGGTCTAATAACCCATCGTCAAGTACACACACTTGCGACACTTGTCAATCCACATGACGACACTTCCTTATAGAGGAATAACACATCTCTTATAAGGGTACAATAAATATATATAAAATACACAGATGAAATACATTCCGAAGTTACATATACATCAACATAAAATTCAAACATATTCAAGAAAAAAGTTGACCAAAATAAAACATGGTAAACTATAGTCAATATTAGTCAAACATAATAAAGCATGGTTCACCCAAGTCTATCATGGTCAACCATGGTCATCCAAAATCAACCATTGTTACACATAATCAACTATGTCCAAGCAAAGTCAATCATTATTACACATAGTCACTCATGTCCAAGTAAAGTCAACCAATATTACACATAGTCAATCATGTCCAAGCAAATTCAACAATGTTTAAACATAATCAAACATGGTTAGGAATAGTCAACTTTGGTCAACAATAGTTAACCATGGTGAAACATAATCAAACATGGTCAGGCATAGTCAACTTTGGTCAACATTAGTCAACCATGGTGGGTTGTGATCAACCATGGTTCCATGGTTAATCATACAACCAGAGTCAAACTTATGCAGCTAAAGCAACCATAGTCCCAAAATATGGTTAAACATGGTGTACCTTATTCAAACATTTACTATTATTATCAAAGGTGGTCAACCCTACTAAAGAAAAGTCAATCATTAAAAAATATTATACTAATATCATTTATACTTTTATAACTTTTTCTATTAATATTTATGTTTGACCATTGTTGAACTCCTCTATCATGACCTTAAAAAAAATGTACCCTTCACAAGCAAAATCACTTATTAGGCATGAGAAGTTTTTTCTACCTTATTTTAGCACTTGGATTAGGAAGTTTCATCAAATTGTAGGGTGTTGACTAATGTCGTTGGAGGACTAATTTCAAAATTCAAGGTAGAGACAAGAGCTAGAGCCTAGGGGAGGGGGTCACATGGTGCTATTGATGAATAGGATACCAATATAAGCAATGATTTTGATATATAACTATTTGTTGTAGCATGAAGTTATTTTGACTCTATAGACCATTAAGTCTATAGATGCTTTGTTTATGTATTTTGGTTACATATAGATTGCACTCATATTTTTTAGTTATATATGTTTGCTATATACATGTGAAACTTTACATATTTGTGTACAAATATTCTAAAATTTTGACTTAAAAAAACATTGACTTCCAACATGATTACCGCTGTGATTTCTAGAAATCATGGATATCTTGATGCTAAAGTTCTGTGATTTGAGTGCCCCTATTTGAGGGCATTGAATCTACATGAAACTTCAAAAAACAAGTTGAATGACAGAAACCATAGATTTTTAAAATTGGATTTCTCTGGATCCAAGTCATGATTTCGCCGGACTCACTCACGAAATCGTCGAATTAATTTTTACACAACTTCATTGGTTTATAATGATTTGGATTCATAGAAATAGACATAAATATATATGCAGTAAAATTGATTTCAATTATATATATTTATATATATATATATTAAAAATTATTTCAATTATATACATAAAATGTAGGACTCCTCAAATCCCTTGTTTCAAAAAGTGGTGTGTTGGGCTGTCACCGAAGTTTCCTCCCAACTTTTGAATTTTCTTATATCCAATATCCTGTTCAACGCAACCTTCTGTGTATAGATTGTCACCTATTTTCTTCTTCTATATTGGCGGCTTCTTGAGGTTACGACTTACGCGCTGAAGACACTGTACGAATACTGGCGGTCTACATTGAAAACTTTCAAAACGGTCCACCGTTTGGCAATGGGAGCCTCGCCGCATATTATATCTCAGTTTCCCACTGAATTAAACAGAATACTAGAAGGGAGTTTTACTCCAATAGTCAGATAATGATTCTAGATTGAAAACGCTGGAACCCACCCAGCAGCCATCGGATTCTCACAGCCAATCCGCCCATTAATCATGTTCCCATGGTACAGTGAATATATGAAAATATTCCGTCTCCTACGGGCTACGGCTTCCTCATGTAGTCTTTTGTCGGGTGTGATTCTGTGAATAATAATTACAGAGAAAGAATCTTTGACAAGGCAAGCTGATCGCTTTCACCGATCACATCCGTTGAAATTTATTGAAATAAGGCGCTTCACGTCTCTTTGGATACAATCGTACGTCGTTCATTCGACGGTACGAACCAGGGCCGTGGGATTCTTAGATCACGGCTGGCGTCACGCACACTGTAGAATTCTGACGTCCTCTCCAAAGTAGTCGCGTAGGATAAAAGACAGCGTAGGATGCGCGGCGACTTTTTTTAATAAAAATCGGTGAAAATTGTTTTTGAAAATTGCTTTAAGGGATTTTGCCAATTCATCTTTAAATGTTCTATTTTTTAAAACAATCTAAATTACAATTTAAACACTCCAAATTACTATTTCAGCAACAATGTTATACTGCTCCCTGAGTTAGTGAGGGTTCGTAGTGAGGGTTCGCAGTTAGATCTCTCACTCAAGGGCATATTCTCAGTCCCTTTAGAGCCGTGGGATCACGGATTCTCTCCCTCCGCCAAGTGTGTGGCCGTGGGATAACTGGCACTCAAATCGCCCTGCTTTTTCGGTGATTTTTTCTCTCTATCCGGCTATAAAAATCGGCGAAAGCATAGTTCCACCAGTTTATTGTGGAACTATGCCATGGAACTGTGCCCCCAGGGGTTTTGGGCCATTTTAAGACGACCCAGATCGTCGAAATTCCAAAAAAATAACCAGAAGAAGATGGAACTGTGCCTAGCCGGAAAACCACTCACCGAAATACCGAAGCAATTTGAGTGCCCCATATCACGCGCCGCATGTGTAAGGGTACGCAGTAAGATCTCTCATCCCATAAGTATTCTCAATCCGAAACGTACTTTCACTGATCTCGGAGAGTACAAAAATTCTATCGAAAATATATGTATTGTTGTGGATTCGAAAATATAATCCTATTTCCTGTGTTTTCGAAAATATAATCCTATTTCCTGTGTTTTTCTTGGTAGAATTTGACTCAGAACGGAGCAGCAGCGAAAAGAGCACTTTAAAACCAAAATCTCAGCTAGTGGAAAGTGGAAACTGCAGTTTTAGGTTTTTTTAAACCTTGAATTGATCCATAACCTCATACTTGTAGGACCAATGGGTCTGTCCATTTTGAGCAACTAATAGTTTGCCTGGTTTCGAGGAATGTAGCCATCACGATTGAGTCTGGCTTCTAACGTGAAGCCATCGATGTATGGGTTCTTGCTTCTAACGACAAAACATTGATGTTAACATTATTGGGTGGAGTCAAGGAGCGCAGCTTTGAAATCCCTAGCAGAAAGGAGTATTCAAAGGCGTCATGACATCTGTGACAGGTCAGTATTGAAAGGCGTCATGACATGTGTGACACGTTAGATTGCCTTTCTTCAACTTTTCTAGATTTTAACGATTAAAAAGTGGAATCTCCTTTTTCCAAAGTGCGACAATCTGGCTTTTAAATTCGAAACAAAGACTCTTTTTCAAAACTGTGAATCTCTAATGGTGTCAAAGATCAATGCTCATTCACATTGCCAACGTTAATACACAGATTTTTAAAATCTATATATATAATTTAAAATAGAGAATTTTACAAGTTAGTCTTTTTAGCAAACCTTTCAACTGATTTAGATATTTTTAATGTATCTTTTATTTGTACAGATTAGGTCCTAAATGTTGCAAATTATCTGAACTAGCATTTGATATTTTTTAATGTATTTTTTGTTTGTACCGATTATCTGCACTAGCATTTGAACATTCGTAAAGGTAATTCTTTTTCTACTCAACCACCTTTCACAATAAGCATTTGTCCTTTCAAATCCTCGGAAAGTATTTAAATTTTAGTTGGTTGCATAGAGGTCTAACATAAAGATCTTTTATAGTGTGGACATTTCTCCTCAAGTATGCTTACTTACTCGGCATTGAGGGTTGGTGGTGTATTAGAGTTGATGTTTAGTCACTATTGTGGAAAAGGGTCTTGACCAAAGCCTTTAAGAAATTCTAGGATATCTTTGTATTCAAAAATTATTCCTTTACCATGTCAATCTCCTTATTCCCTTATTGATAATCAGATATATATGTTTCTATTTATTTCTTACCATGTCAATCCCCTTATTTCCTTTATATATGTTTCTATGTATTTCTTGATTTCTTTTGTGTCTAAAGGTTTATAATATATTATTAGAATAAAGAGTGCATAAATTAGAGTTCTATTAACTCCAAAAACTTATTTCTTGCATACTAAGTACCTTCCTTTATAGGAAGATTCAAAATGGGGGTAGTTACCTTACCATGTCATCCCCTTTATTTCAATAATAAAACCTAGCTACCTTTTAAATGGACTATCATGATGTAGCACTACTATCCACCAATGTCTCCTTTGGACTACATACAATTTCCTCCCTATTGGAAGATGCAAGTGTTCCACTTGCAAAACAAGATGAGGAAAATAGGTAGCCAATTCATTTTGCAAAATACATTTAGCTTGGGTTGGAGGTTTACCCTTGTTGTCCAAGAGGTATGTAGCGATAATTCCATGACAAGTGGATTTATGGAGCACCTCCAACAAAGTATCATTCTCTAGCAATGGCTAGAAATCTAGAATGATGTTCACTAGATGAGAGATGAGAATGTATTCATCTAGCTACAAAGACTAATATAGATTGAGTTTTTATACACTCACTGTTAACACCCAAAAAGTGCTCACTAGCTCATTTACCACATTATATGGCTCATTTGTCCATTTTCCTACCATATTTCCATTAAAAAACCCAAAAAATCCCACAAAAAAGCCTCCAAAAGGCCTAAAATGCCTCCAAAAGGCCACAAAACCCTCAAAATAGCCTAAAAAAGGCTAAAAAACCCCCTTTTCCTCCAAAAATAGCAAAAATCCCCTAAAAAGGGAATAAAAAATATAAAATAATGAGGAAAAGGAGGAAAAAACCCTATACAGCTGCATAAAACCATGTGTTTCCTAAAACCATGGGTTAGCACTCCACCACCAAAAAAAACTATAAATAGGTGATGGAGATCCCTTATTCCATATCCACAATCACAAGCACCCTTACTCTGCCAAAATCTCTCTCGAAACCCTAGTTCACCTTTGAACTATTTTCACCTTGAGAGCCACCTTTGGCCCATTCCCAACATTGGAGAAGGAGAAGGAGCATCTTGAAGCTTGGAGCATCCTCTTGGACACTGCAAAGGGCTTCATCAAACCTTCTCATTGAAGGTAATATCAATACAAAAAGCCATTCTTTCAATTTGATGTTTATGTTTCATGCATGCTTTCGAAGTAATTTAATTTTTGTTTTAGCTTAATTAGTTTAATATACTGAACTGCTACTAAGGAGTCCATTCTCCTTAGTAGGTGCTCATTTGCACAAGCTAGGGGTAAAACCCTAGCTACAGTTTTGGCGACTCTCGAATGAAACCCATGGTCTCATCAGGGATCTCCCGCTCTCTCCAGAGAACCTGGGGAATCCTGCCAATCACACAAAGTGAACTCATCAGACTCATGTCAACTTAAGAAAAGTACTTTTCCCTCTCCCAGAAGCCCTAATAGCTCGGCCCAAAACTGCGGCTTTCGGGCTTCCTGCCGCGGTTTCCGACCGCGGCTGTCAGGCATATAGTCGCGGTTCCCAACCGCGCCTGTCATCCCAAAACCTGCGGTTGGGAACCGCGTGTTCCTCCTTGGAACTCGCGGTACTCGACCGCGGTTCCATCCAGGAATCACGCGGTCTCCAACCGCGTGGTTCGGCCCGAAACACGCGGTCTCCAACCACGTGGTTCGGCCCGAAACTCGCGGTCTTCAACCGCGGTTTCGACCCCCTAACCCACGGTCCACCCCACGTGGACCGTACAAATCAACCCTGGGACCCACTACCCAACCCCCAACTCGAAAAAATATGCAGGTATGAGTTTAATGAAATACCTGTATCTCACGGATCAGCAAACAGCCAGACGGATCGTCCAGAAATGCCACCTAAGCTCTGGTCCACTCAACTCACAAGTCAAAGTCAACAAGTACAAATGACACATGTCATATTGGACCCACCACTATTTATAGTCAGTTGACTTTTTCTTGTTTCAGTCATTCTAGCCCCATACGGAGTCCGTTTTCCGAACCGTTTCCACCACTGGAATCAGCACAACGCGACCGTCATGATGGTCACCTCGTTGCATTATTTTTGTCCTGTCATTTTTTGCCCATTTTTCAGACACCACTAGTCACCTCGGTTTGTGTGCCACATCGGCCGTTCTCTGTTTTTCACATGTTTTATATCATCGGATTCATTTTTCCGAGCCGGTGATGATGCTTGAGATCATTTCTCGCTCTCACCCCCCGATCTTTCGGGTATTTTTCCACAACGCCCTCGTCACCTCGGTGTGCGTGCCACATCGGCCGTTACCCGTTTTTAACATCCTTTATATCGCCGGATTCATTTTTCCGAGCTCGTGATGATGCTTGAGATCATTTCTCGCTCTCACCTGGTACAATTTCAACATTGTGTCCCCACACCTTGCTGCCTCGGTTTGCGCGCCACATCGGCCGCTGTCGGATTGTTCCACATTTTTACATGAGCCATTCACTCCTGTCATACTGCAAAGGTTTCGTTATTTTGCCACCATTTCATCTACCCCGCAAGGAGGCCCACCGGTGTTCCCCCTTACCCTCGTTCTTGGTCACCATTATTGATCCTTCATTGAACACTTCCTCCTTGCCTGGCCATCCCTTTTGTTTGGTATAATTTTATCCCTTTTTCGGGCCAGACAAATCCTTTACGAAAAAGGCACTTAGGGAGTTTCCGTTAAGCTCTTTTCTGACTCCTAAAAGAATGAAAAGATCGCCGAGCAATCTTGCTTCCTTTCATGCTCGCTAAAGTACCTGAAAGGGCGTCTATCTGGTATAAGTTTAACCCTTTTCCGGACCTGGTAGACTAATTACGAAAAAGGAATACTCTAGTCACATCGGCTAGAAGATTTCTTCATTGCATCCTTTTATGCTTCTTTGGGCCTTGGAGACTAAATCTACGAAAAAGAAACCCCCTGGAGTCTTCTTATTTGCTTTCAGACTCTCTAAAATTGAAAGCAACCACGAGCATACGCTGTCTTGGGCTTGTTAAATCCACACGACAGTACCATTCCATCATTTCAGAGTCTTCTTATCGCTTTCAGACTCCTTAAAATTGAAAGCAACCACGAGCATGAACTGTCCTGGGCTCGTAAAATCCACACAACAATATCATTTTATCCACACACTTCCTCTAGTTCCTTAACCCATGAAGAAGTATCCTCCCGTGCCTCATGGCACTATGATCGATCATCTCGGCAGCACCCCCAATCAGGTCGCCTTTGTTCAGAGTATTCTGCAGTCTCTGGCCATTGTATACCAGCTTGAGTCTCCCTCAGCCAGTTATCCTCCCAGATCCATTACAGCTATGATCCCTTTCCCCTCAGTCAGTTTCATATGCTGCCAGATCATTCCCATTATCATACTCTGAATAAAGGAAGTTTGAGTCCACCCACTCTATTTGCCCAGTTGTCACCACCAGTATGTCAGTCCTGCCCTCAGTACTATAACATTTCGGTCTTTCACCTCGCGCTCCTGTCAAGGAAACATCATTGCCTTGATAGTTGCAGGTCTCCCTCTGTCGACGACAGCTCCTCTATTCCAGAGGATAGGCCCAGAGGTCCCTACGCCTTGGACTTATCACCATCTGTGGTAAGTGCCTACGGATCATTCTGAGAGGAGACATCATTGCCTCTCCGAGTGGTTGTTCCTCACATGCTCGACTTTAGCACCTTGATCGCATCGTTGAGGATCGCGTAGGATTATATCCCATCAGTTTTTAGTCGAAGACCCCGGATTTCCCTCGACTCTAGCACATTGGTGAGTCACTTTGGAACGCCCAGTTGTATGTTCCCGTGGATGTCCGGGCTGCGTTGGCGTTTGTATTCGGAAGCCATCCAGTTACATGCTTCCTTGAGTACCCAGTTTCAGTTCCAGATCCGTTCCAGTTCTGTGTACCATTGTGAGTGTCCCTCTTGTCACTCTGATCCAGCAGCTCATCAGCCCCTTTGGTACCACACTCAGTAGCACTGTTGATTATTCCAGTGCACCAGTTCTGCAGTTCACACATGATCCGCTCAGCAGTATGTCCCAGCTTTATGTCCCCTCTGGACTCTTATGATGTACACAGTGGTCATGTCTATTACAGGTCCCCCTTTTTCGGGCCTCACAGTTTTGTTTATGTATCTTGATACGAGCATGGGTATGCCCGCCTCGTCCATATATTGAGATTATTCCTCATTCAGTTTTTGAGGTCATGTATATGTCAGGTCCCCCCTATTTGGACCCCATTGTTATTATTATGTTATATCCTGATACGAGCATGGGAATGCTCGCCTCGTCCATATGATCAGATGATTCCTCATCCATTATTGAGGTTATGTACTTTTCGCTCTTGCAGTTGTTCGGGATCGTTGTTTCGGGCTTCAGTTTGCTTCTTCTCTTCTCTCCACATCCCAGGAAAACCATTCATGACTTATGATGTCCATCGGCCATACGATGAGCTCCTGACCTCGCACATCAGGGGGCAATCTGTTAACACCCAAAAAGTGCTCACTAGCTCATTTACCACATTATATGGCTCATTTGTCCATTTTCCTACCATATTTCCATTAAAAAACCCAAAAAATCCCACAAAAAAGCCTCCAAAAGGCCACAAAACCCTCAAAATAGCCTAAAAAGGCTAAAAAACCCCCTTTTCCTCCAAAAATAGCAAAAATCCCCTAAAAAGGGAATAAAAAATATAAAATAATGAGGAAAAGGAGGAAAAAACCCTATACAGCTGCATAAAACCATGTGTTTCCTAAAACCATGGGTCAGCACTCCACCACCAAAAAAAACTATAAATAGGTGATGGAGATCCCTTATTCCATATCCACAATCACAAGCACCCTTACTCTGCCAAAATCTCTCTCGAAACCCTAGTTCACCTTTGAACTATTTTCACCTTGAGAGCCACCTTTGGCCCATTCCCAACATTGGAGAAGGAGAAGGAGCATCTTGAAGCTTGGAGCATCCTCTTGGACACTGCAAAGGGCTTCATCAAACCTTCTCATTGAAGGTAATATCAATACAAAAAGCCATTCTTTCAATTTGATGTTTATGTTTCATGCATGCTTTCGAAGTAATTTAATTTTTGTTTTAGCTTAATTAGTTTAATATACTGAACTGCTACTAAGGAGTCCATTCTCCTTAGTAGGTGCTCATTTGCACAAGCTAGGGGTAAAACCCTAGCTACACTCACTACTGGATGAATACCAAATTATTGTGGAATCTCTAATTAGAATTTCACTAAGCTAGTTGATAATTTGATAGGGGCCATAATTGAATGGATGAAGCTTATGATGTTTAACCCTATGGAATCATTGATTTTGAAAACATAACCATACCTTATCACCTATATGGAATTATACCAACATAGATCCATCTTAAACCCGGATCTATCAACCATTGAGAGGGATTCAATTCCTTTAGGTGTAAATTTTGTATGTTAAATTTTTTACACATTAAGAAAAAATTTACACCTCAAGATATTTGATGTCTGCTTTATATATCTAAGTTTAATTTTTTTTGTTTAAGCCGACCGACTTCACTGTAGTTTTTTATTTTTTATGCAAACATAATGTTACATAACATTACACAACATTACACATTACAACATCTCTCCCATATAGAGTTGTAGAGCACCTCGCTACTCTCGATGCAATAAGGATACATTGGCATCACATAGGATTTCTATGTGTGCTTAAGGAGTCTAAAGAGCAGTAGGTGTACCTAGAGATTAATATGGGCTAAATCTTTCATAAATGCAATAGCGTTATTATGAGTGTTAAGATTGTAAGTTTTAAACATGTGAAGAGAAGCAATGAATATATATTCTTAAGAAAAATAGAGATTACAAAATGGGACACACACATTACATAGAGATTTACCTTGGAAACCCTTCAAGGGAAAAACCAACAAAACTTAGAGCCAAACCTATATTATTCTTATTGTGTTTCTTAATCATTCACAATACAAATTTTAGGTATTTCATGGGATCCAAAACCCTAATCCATTAAACCATATTAGAAATAGACCCCAATCCCTTAACCTGGATTAAATTTACATATTTTAGAGAAAAACAAAAAAAAATTCACTTTCCTTTCACTCGTAAAGGAAATAGGCTATTGCCCATTGTCATTGTCCCCTTCATAGAGAAGGGGGAGGGTTTTGACGCACCCCACCCTGTGAACCACCCTAAGCCAGCACCATGCGCAACACCTAGCACATACGGAAAAACACTAAATGGAGGTGGATCGTAGGGTGACACACCCCACACCCACATCCAAAGAATATAAAACATACCCTACATTCTCCCACTTGTTGTTTCCTCTACATAACAATGGGCCATGTACTGATATGGTCACAAGTTCAGTGAATCAATGCCCATAGATTCTCTACACCAAGAGAACTTCTCAGTATGGACACACTTCATCAATGAGTCTACAACATTGTTCAAGGTGTCAACCATTTTTAGCACATTCTTGTCATTAATCATATCTCTCACAAAGTGATATTGCACATCAACATGATTTGTTTAAGCATGATAAGAATGGTTGTTTTCCAAAAACATTACACTATAACTATCGAAATCTAGTCTTATAGATTTTTGTACAAACCCAATCTCTACAACCATACCACTTCTTTGTGTGCATGGGTGGTTTCCATTTTCAACTTTTGTAGTTTAGAGCACAACTACAACCTATATCTTACTCATCCAATTGATAGCTCCTCCAAATAGGTTAAATACATAGCCACATGTAGATATTCTACAATCAAGATCTTTAGACCAGTCTTCATCAACAAATATCTTTACATTGATTATTACTAGTACAGGTATTCCTTGGTAGTAGATTGCATAATATGTGGTTCCATGCAAGTATCTGAAAACCCTCGTAATAGTTATCTAGTTCTCATTCCTTGGTATTGACATATATTTACTCAAAACTGCCACTGCATGAGCACTGTTCGGTCTAGTACATACCATTGCATACATCAAACTACAAACAACACTAACATAGTGAACTTGTGACATGTCTTCTTCCTCTTCTTGTGTCTTGGGACACTGATCTACATATAAATTTACACCTACATGAATAATGACCTTGACTGGCTTACTTTCCTACATGCTAAATCTTTGTAGTATCGTCTCAACATGCTTTCTGTGATTCACCTAGAGTTTCATGTTTGCACGATCTCTTTTAATATCTATTCCTAGAATGAAGTTTGCAGCCCTGAGATCCTTCATGTCAAATTTTGAGGATAGATATGATTCCACCTCCCTTATGACATTCGTATTGTTTCCAATCAACAACATGTCATCAGCATACATTACTATATTAATGAAATGATCATGAACCTACTTGGAATATACATAGTGTTCATGCTTTCTTCTTGAAAACATCATTCCAAGGATGTATGTGTTGAAATTTTGGTACCACATCCTTGGATATTGGTTTAGATAATAAAAGGACTGCTCTAGCTTGCAGGCTAACTCTTTCCTTCCCTTTACTATAAAAGCTTTTCATTGTTTCATGTAGATTTTTTCTTCAACATACCCATGTAGGAATGTTGTAATCACATCCATCTACTCTACTTTAACATCAAAATGAAAAACAGTACAAATAAGCAATCTAATAGAATTTAATTTAGAAACTGGAGAAAATGTTTCACCAAAATAAATTCCCTCTACCTAGGAATATCCCTTCTCTACTAAGCAAGCTTTGTACTTCTCAACTTTACCATCTGCATTTAACTTCTTCTTAAGCAACCATTTTCTACCAATGGTTTTTATTTTAGCTGGAAACTCAACAAAATTCCAAGATTCATTTTTAACCAAGGAATCCATTTCTTCAATGATGACCTTCTTCCATAAATCATGGTCCTCTGAATCAATCATTTCCTTCACATTTCTAGGGTCATCTTATGGTTTGGATTATTTGCATTATGAAATGAATGCAACAATATAAAATGGAAATACACATGGAAATTTTTTTGCATAAAACATAATACTGCAGTAAAACCAAAATTCTCTTAATGAATGGAATGGAAAAACATTGTAAGCTGCAAAGTAATACAAACTAGCTCAGATGGTGGTAGCTTACTTCCGAAGAGAGATGTGTCGTCTACGCTTATTCGCAAGAAATGACTAAAAATAGACTACAAAGGACATTATTATCATACGCTTAAATAGTGATCTGCATCATAGTTGGCAAGTCATCGATGTTAATACAACTTTGACATGTTTCGACTCTATATGGCTTCCACAACTTCGACAGGTTCCGATTTCTACACAACTCCGACAAGTCTTGAATTTGACATAATGCGACACATTCCACACCTTCCACATGTTCAACAAACTCACAGTTTACGACATCAACATGCGACCAGCGACTGTCGAACTTCAACAGACTGTCTCTCTATCTTCCTGTCAACTGTAATGGTTGAACTGTTGAAACCATTGTAACTTCTTCTTTGTAACTGAACATAACGGTAAGGCACCCAAGCGTCTCAGAATTCTATATAAGCATGTATAAAATTGTAACATACATCAGTTTTGATCTGTCTTGCAAGTAATAGAAGAACAGTTCGCATTCCTTCATATTGTTTGCACATATTGTGTTTATATGTGTTGCGTAATCCTGCTTTTGCTCATTCTATTTATTAAGTTTTTGCCATAACATAACCAACTCATTCAGTCGAACTGTTGTTCCCCTCATGCTTCCTAGACATCTGGATGGATGTCTTCAAGTTTTGTTGTTGATAAGTCATTATGTTCCAACAAGGGTTAATGGTATGGTCAAAGTAGATCCACGTTGAAGACTGGATGCAAACCCAGACATGCATGAATGTCGATCTGGAAAGCATTTTCGCCAATCTGTCGAAGAATACTGTATAGACCATATCGTAAAGGCTTGACCATATCTCAAGGAAATTGGTACTGTGTTACTGAAGTGACCGACAAGTTTCCTCACCTTCATGAGCAAACAATGGGGTACATTGTTTCATAGGGAAGGAGGTATGATCCGCATCATAGTTGGCAAGTCATCGATGTCGATACAACTTCGACAAGTTTCAACTCGACATGACTTCGACAGGTTCCGATTTGGACACAACTCTGGCGAGTCTTGACTTCAACATACGGTGACACATTCTGCACCTTCGACATGTTCAACAACCTCACAGTTCGCGACATCGACATGCAGCGTCGACATGTGACCAACGACTATCGAACTTCCACAGACTGTCTCTCTGTCTTCCAGTTGACTATAATGGTTGAAATATTGAAACCATTCTAACTTCTTCTTTGTAACTTAATGTAATAGGCAGGAACCCAAGCGTCTCAGAATTCTATATAAGCATGTATAAAATTGTAACATACATCAATTTTGATCTGTTTTGCAAGTAATAGAAGAACAGTTCACATTCCTACATATTGTGTTTATCTGTGTTGCATAATACTGCTTTTGCTCATTCTGTTTATTAAGCTTCCACCATAATAGAACCGACTCATTCAGTTGAACTTTTGTCCCCCTCATGCTTCCTAGACATGACCCAGATCAAATAGGAAAAAAACCCTAACATCCAAAATCCTAACCATAGGAGATAAAGCACCAAAAGGATTTATGGGCACTGAGGTGGCTAGTTGATAGACCAAATTCTTAGGGGCGCAAATTTTACAAATGATCTCCTTGTATGGAACTTGATAAATCATTGGAAAGAAATGATAGAGTATTACAAATTTTCATTGGGTATAGGGTATTCTAATGCAATCCCTAGCTCCCAATTGGAAAATAGAACATAGTTTAGGGCCTCAAAAGCCCCTCAGAAGTTTTGCACCTGAAAAACTATAGAAAACTACCAAGAAGATGAGAACCATTGTAACTTGTGGAATTAGTTGGTGACCACTAGTATCCACCTGCATCATTCCTTTCCCCTTAGAGATAAATGGTCCACATTGCATCAAGTTCCTCCATCAGATCAAGAAACATTTGATGAATCTAACTCCCGGTGAGCCAACTTCAATGGTGAAGAAGTTTCCCTACTTTGATGAACCAATACAGTTGGATGTTCTACTAGTGAGTTCCCTTCATCTAAATTTCCATGATAGAATCGACTGTTGCCTTCTCAATGTATTCATGATTGAGTTCTGTAGGGGACAAGTGCTCGACTATCTCGGATGTTTCCAAAAGGGGTGGTAAATGTGATCAATGTAGCTCCATAATAAATATAGAGTGCAAGCTAAGGAAAGGAGGAATACTTAACTCAAAGCCTTGGTGATGGTGTAATTCCCATATCAAAGTGGGTGGAGATTTCAATGGGGCCTTGTGTGGTGCTCTTTTTCTATAAATGTAACCAAACCTTATCGTCAATCTAAAACTTATGTGGAACTCGATGTTGCTCATGTCTATACTTATACTTGGAATTGGATTTTTGAAAGATATCATGAACTTGTTGTTGGATGTTGATCCATTCAAGAAATTGGGATGCCCGATAAGACTCCATTTGAGCATGGGAGGATTCTTCTTGTGTATATGCAATGGGAATTCCTACATCAATTGGGGATGATGGATGTAACCGCAAGCATACCTCAAAAGGATTGTGGATAATAGAGATCTACGAAGGGATGTATTGTATCTATGTTGAAGAAAAAGAAGGCTCTCATGCCAAGTGAGGGGATGTTTGAAGTTGTAGATTCTAAGGATATGCACAATCATCTTGTTTAGCACTTATTTTTTCCCATAGGTTTGTGGGTGGATGGAATTCAATTTGTTCAACATGGTTTCCATCATTGACTAGAGGCTATACCAAATAAAAGGTAATAAGGAACATGCTATATCAATTTCAAATAATGGTCCGTCAAAGGTAAAAATGAACCCAAACAAGCTTGAGGAGGAGCTTAGTAGTATCCTTTGTTGTGATTCTCTTCTTATAGGGAGTTAAAATTACCATCTTGGAGAATTGGTGAACAACCACAAATACATTTTTGTTGCTATGATTGGTTGAAGTAAAGTTGGACATGTAGTCCATGGAGACAGATTCCTAGGGCTTGTCTAGGATATACATGGGGTATACAATCCTTTCTTCTTGATGGTAGTTTTGGGAATGGCACAGGAAGCCTATCGGATGTACCTACCAATGTCTTATTAAAGCTTCGGCTAGTAGAAGTACTATATAACACTGCAACTATATTCTCTACACTGAAGTGCCATGTCACTTGACTATAATGCACCTCCCAAATCATCTTTTTGGGATCACTTGATGGAACAAAGAGGTGGATGAGATGGAATAAAAGTGTACCCTAGAGATTAAAGTTTGACACCGATCTCCCTACTTGTAATGTTCAATAGGAAATAGCAAATTCAGGGTCAATGTAGTATGTATCATGTCCACAAGGGTTGAATAAGGTATTGAACACAACAAATAGAGGTTGGATAAGGTAGTTTGAAATGTAATTTGTGATTCCCTTCTTATGATTGATGTTCAAGTGGAGCTAATGTAGGTATGTGGAGCACTTTTGATGGATTTCATTCTATAACTTTCCATGTGTGTACATGAACTGCAAGGGATTCTTATTAGTGTGGATGATGGTCTCCTTTGCTAATATGTAATGTTTCCATTGAATACATGCCTGCACAATGGAGTACATCTTTTTGTCATAGGTGGGATACCTCCTTGTCATAGGTGGGATGCTTATGATTTGAATGAGAGAGTGTCTCACTATGATAGACCATCAGATGTCCATGTTCAGTGAGGAATACATTGACAGAATAATCAAAGTAATCTATCTCAATCTCAAAGGGTTGTTGTAGTTATGGAAGATTAAGGAGTGGCATCGAGAAGGGGAATCATTTCAGACCCTTGAAGGATTTATATTTTGATGCACCCCAAGCAAAATTGGCATTGGATCCACCTTTTCTTACTTTAATTAAAAGCCAAGCAATATGACAGAAACCCAACAAAAACCTAGGGTAAAAGTTGGTGAGGCCCAAAAATCTACAGAGCTACGTTAGAGTTGTCAGGGCTGACCAGTCGCGAATGAATTAGATTTCATCTAGGTCCACATGCATCCCATGTTGATCCATGTTGTATCCCAAGTGTTGAATTATCACCATGGCAAATGATCATTTCTCCAAATTATTGTATAACTTGTGTTTTTGCAAGGTTGATAGGATCTACTAAATGTGCTATGAATGTTCCACCCAATTTTTTCTTAAGATGAGGATGTCATATAGTTACATGACCATGAGGAGTTTGTTAATGGCTGCAATATACTGTATATCATCCCCGTGAATGTTGTTGTAGCATTAATGAATCCAAAAGGCATGAACAACCACTCAAAAAGGCCTTCTTTAGACTTGAATGTTGTATTCCATACATCACTTTGCTCGATCGAGACTTGGTTATATCCTGACTTTAGATCAATCTTCCTAAATAACTTGGAATCCATAAGTTGATCAAGAAGGGCATCAATCTGAGGATTGGGTAAATTCTTAATAGTGGTCTTGTTCAAGGCTATGTAATAAATGAAAAGTCACCATGTCCCATCCTTTTCGTACACCAACAAAATTAGGATCCCACAAGGTGAGGAGCTTGGTCAATTGTGACATTTTTGAATGAGATTATTATTCTGACAATTTATTTCCTCATTCTCCAAAAGTGAGTATCTATATATTGTGACTTTCGGTAAAGGAGCACTAGGCATCAAATCAATTGAATGTTTAGTAGGGGCACCTCTTTAAGTGAGGCAATGATATCTCTGTATTCTTTTGCAATCTTATCCACCTACTTCTATTGTTTAGATCAACATTGTGACGAGGATGTGGTGGTTGGTGTTACATTCCATACATTTTTGAATGAACCATGAACATGATAAATTTCCTAGTATAATAGATTACCATTCGACACTTCTTTTCTAAAATCAAGGAAACTACAATAGTCATAACTACCTCGATTTCCCTGTAGATTTGGAATGCCAAAATAAGAATGAATCTATGGGGCATAGACTCATAAACAACATGACATTTCCACATATAGGGTTGTCCTAAAAGAACAATAGAAACATAAATTTATGGTGACATCAAGCAACTCTTTGAAGGACATGATGTCATAGAATAGGTGGCATTGCTAACTGACATGCAGGTCTTTCCCTTGGCTCAACCAACTAATGGTGTATGATTGGGGGTGAGGCATTGTTGAAAAATTCATTATTTTGATGAAATTGGCCGAGATAATGTTATTCTAGAATGCTTTCAACAATGAAACGTAGTGGACTACCCTTCACCCACATCTGTGAGTTGAAGAGTACCACTCACCTTCGTCTATAACCTCTTTCTCATATGGTTGGATATTTGTAGTCATGGTGGTGGCACTAGGTTCCACATCAATGATTCAATTTCATTTTCCTTATTTACATTAGAGTCTTATAAAAAATCCATATATGAGAATTCCATGTCAAATAATAGTTATTTCTGTGAGTGACATTCATCAGAGTTGTGGCAGGATATTTTGTGGAACTTAGACAACTTTCTAGTGTCCTTATTTAACATCCAGTTACCCTTATTCACCTTTGGTTTGGAATGGTTTTCAAGAGCTTGTATATCCTTGATCTATCATTTCTTATATGAGTTATGGTTACCTTTACCAGGCATCTACTACAATTTATTTGCAAACCCAAATTCCCACTTATTCTTCTACATGAATATTTGGTAAATTTTAACAACATATTGATAAGTGGCTCCCAGTGAGGATATGACAAAGAAATATATCTATGTTTGGATGTACTTTTGTAGTGCACAACAATAATTTAGGTTGAAGTTCCATTCAAATTCTTTGATACCCACATTTGAGCACAAGGTACGAAATATATTGGTAAACTCTAGCACCATTTGGACTCTCTGCTTGCGCAAAGTTGTCCATCTCATATATTGGTCATCATAGTTTGGGAATGGAAAAAGGATGTCCAATTGGGTCGTATACCATGTGTTGCAAACTCGTCTCAATCATGTCTCTTGTAGTAACCATCCCAACAATATTTGACATGGGGGAGGGACTTAAGGAGTGCAAAGGTGATCTTTTATATGTCGAAAAAAAATTGAACAACATAATAATCCTCTTAAAGATTTAACCATTTATCCAAATCATCTATGTCTATATATACTTCAAATAGGTGAATTTAAAATTTAACCTGTACCTTCAATGGAGTTGCACCTCTTAAATAGCTTCGCATTAAAGGTTCCTCCACTGTCGCTATCGACATTCATTGAAGGATTGGGAAAAATTATACATCATCTCATTTCTTTGTCATCTGACGGATTCCTAGAGAAACAAATTTATGGGATATCTTTCTCCATCATGTCTCTTTTCTTATATTGTCATTTAATGTTTCTTAGGGTAATGAAAATGGCTCTCCCTAATATCAACTAGTTCGAGACCCCTCTCAATATCTAGATCTCACTGGGGACATGCACTGAGAAACAATAAGATAAGATGAATATAATACCACTAATTTGGATTATTTGCAGAATTAAATGAAGGAAGAATTATAAAATGGAGACACACACCCAAATGCTATGTGTTAACACCAAGTTTTTACAGTATAAAGGATGTTGCACAATGGAGAAATGTTCCTAAATTTTTCTAATATGATGAAAGAATCCTTTAAAAATCCCCTTGGTTTCATGAGTATGGGTCGAATATGAGCAAAAGTAGTGGATAAAAGCATTAAAGGATGGCAAAAAGGATTTTCTAATGAAAAATGCAAGAAAAATAAGCAATTGGAAGCTAAAGAAATGTTAAAAAAAAACATTAAGTCCGAAAGAAAATATTGAAGGGATTAAACAACATGCAAAATACACCATTAATCGATGGTTGGCAAAGCTCAACAGTCCACAGTTCATCTCTCATCACCAAATTGCGCGAAGGGAAAAAGGTAGCAAGAGGTCACGAAAGGAAAAACTGGCGGACAGGTGGCAGTTTTACAACACTTCGCAAACAAGAGAAATAGTATGAGAAACCACTTTGAAGGGACGTGAAACCATTATGGTGAAAGGTATGGCGTTGAAGTCAATGGTCGAGATTGGTGATGGAAAGATCTGACGGATTGGGATACTTTTTTAATCACAATACAAGTATCTGAAAATCAACGGCTTAGATTGTAGGTGAAATAAATCAAAGGCAATGATTTCAAAAGATACGTGAAAGATAATAAGAGGAGCCCCACCAGCGGGAAAAAGTTGAAGGATAAACATACTAGAAGTTCCACCATTGATGCATTGGTAGATAAAAGATCGACAATCCCAGAAGTTCTGCATTGTGAACATGCTCGATCTATAGATGGAGATAGTGGTTGTGATAAAATGAAACCAGTGGACGCGTGGCGAGATCACAATCTTTTGCAAGAGGGGAAAGTGGTATTGTAAACCATTTTCGGAAGTGGTGAAACCATTCTTCGCAGGATTAGCGCCAAAATTAGATGGTTGAGATTTTAAAGTTAGATGGAATGATCTAACGATGGAGAATCAAGCTGGTAAAAGGAGGTTAGATCTAATGGTTCAAATCATCACACGAGAGATCGACAGACAAGGAAAATGAGTGCTCATAAAGATGCTTGAAGGATAAGGAAAATGGGTAATATATAGCAAAGAAACACGTAAAAGTTGACATTTGTCTTTGCACTGTCATTGCTAGAACATTCTGAATGAGTGGGCAGCCCAAAAAGTGACAGAGCAGGACAAAGGGCATGATTGTTAGTGACAGGTAGGGCCTTGTAACCTGAACTAATAATAATTTAATTTTGTTTATAAGGGGTAAAGACGGAAACAATCTAGACTATAGATGGTGCTAAAGCTAGGGATGCTTTGGAAGACAGAGACATAGATATATTTGATACCTCAATTAGGTTATCAATTGTAGAAATTAAGGTTAAACTGAAGAGCTTGCAAGAGAAGGGTTTGGATGTGCACAGAGTCAACCAGTCATCCCTCCTGTCATTCTTCCCTGACCAAATTGTTTCGTTCCCAAAGTTTGTGTCCTGGTGCACATTTAATTACTCCGAATCCGAATGAGCCGTTATGAACGCCCATAAAACTAGAATAGTTTTCCAAATAGAACCCTCACTTATAAGAGATTCCCTAGAAGTCCCCATGTCCCAAATGCCTAAACTAGAAAGCTTTTCTGAGAAGTCAAGTATAGATTTATATCGCCAGTCATCCCCTGAGAATAAGAAATTTTTCATGACTTCTTTCCTTAAACTAGATTTAGAAATCATTGAAACTCCCTATCCTATAGATGCCAGTCTCTTTAGTGAGAACACTCAGCCTGTTCTGTCTTTATTGGCCTTGTTTTTAGGTTTTGATACAAATGAATGGGTGACTGAGTTTCAGTTGAGTTCGTTATTTAAAATGAGTATCAGTTTACCTGAAGTTGAAAGTAGTCAGACACTACGTCTGAAATTTGAAGAGTTTTTAGCTGAAAGTATTCACTTATAGATGGTGAATTTTCATAGCATGAGGCATTTTAGGTTTCAGTCGCACCTGATAAAGATAGTCATGTTTGCTAGTCGAGAAGAACTAAATTTTCTGAAAATAATTTTTACAAGTCCTTTGGAAGATAATATGTTTAACTATATGAACTACATGCTATTAGAAATGTATAGAATGATTTTCGGAGAAAAATTATCAAGAGTGTTACCCGAAATGAGGACCTTTATTCAGTTGAGTACTGATTTGGCCATGGGAGACTGGTTTTTATCGAAAGATAATACTATTCTCAGGTTGTATGGTTTCAAACATCAGCCATATAAGTTACCATCATTTTTGACATTGAGAGTCTTCGCTCTTGAGTTTCTTAGACAGAAATTGATTCTGGAAGATAATCAGTTTTTGTTTTTTAAGAAAGCTACTCATATCAAATACCCTTTTACAATAGGTCCATTTATTGTAAAAAACAAGTGTTCCATTTCGCACATAGAAAAATTATTAGAAGAAATGGATTTCAAAAAAGAAGTAGCCATTGATTATGATCCTCTTCATATCATTTCAAAAAGGAGACAGAGTAATCAGAATAAGGATTTCGATCACTAGGAGGTGAAAGGGAGGTCTGAAAAGGCCAATTGGTCACAGTATGAAAGTGAAGATGAAGCAACCACAATTCCTCGAGGAAGAGAGCTTATATTGACAAAATGTACAGGAGAAGTAGAAACTCCAAAAAGCACTATGGTTATTGGGGGAAAAAGAAGTTTATAGGATGCAATTGATTTAGAAGATGAAGAGATGGAATATTCAAAAAGACCTAAGTTGGATGAGCAACGAGATTTGATTTTACTTATAGATGATGAAGGAAAAGGAAAAAGCGAATATGTAACACCAGAGGTTCAAATACAAGAATATACATTTCAAGAGGCCAAGGAAGTAGGAGATGCTAGTAAGTTTAAAACTAGAGCAGATATGTATGGAAAATATACCCAAGACAAGCAGGCTTCATCTCAATAGAGTTATCAATTATTTCCAAAAGTCGGAAGCTTGGTGAATTCGGAATGTAATTTGGCTACTAGTTGAGATGTCAAAGAAAACACTTTAAATTTGGCAGTGTCATCAAGTGACAAGGTTACAGAAATGAAAATCAATTTGAAGAAAATTACTGCGCCTAAAAAAATTCTTTTACACAGGCAGACGGGGGAAGTGATATATACCGATTTTTTGGAAGCAACCTTGGAGGTTGAGAAATTGAAAATAATGGTAGATAATTTAAACAATCAATTGAAACAAGAAAAAGTAGAAAATAAATCCCATCAACAGCAAATCAAGAAGTTGCAGATTGATTTGGTTGGAAGTGGCACTGGAGGGAATGCAGGAAAAAAAATTTCTAAAAGAAAAAGAAAATATAATCCAAGAGTTGAGAAAGAAATTAAAAATCCTGGAAACTCAGCTCACTCAAGGCTTTCATTTGATTGTATTGGAGCAGGAAAAAGAAAAATTATCTAATGAAGTGGACGATATTACAACTAAGTTATTGAAACTTGTTGAAAAGCAAGCTTGTTGGGAGAAGGAGAAAGTAAGTTTAAAAAATCAAATCGAAGATTTGAAGAATAAATTATCAAATTTGGCTCAACAGCAAATAGGTATTAGTCAAGTTGAAGAAGGAACCAGTGAAGACAGCCTTGCATAGGCTATGTCCCAGGTGAGTTTGAAGGATATTGAAATTAAAGAGTTGAAAGAAGAAAGCCAAATATTAAAAGAAGAAAGTGAAAAGAAAGATGAAGAAGTAAAGTCTGTGCAAGGTAAGTATAAATAGTTGATTGAAACAAACAAAAGATTGGCAAACCAAGTGACAGGTCAGGAAACTATGCAATGTTGCAAACACATGGTGTGGGATTTAATTATCAAAGAGGCAGAAAAATTCAAGCCATACTTGAAATTCATGAGGATAAAAGAGAAAGTGGCTAAAGAATCTTTGGAAAGTTGTATTGCAATGATAGAGAATATGAATAAGAAGCCTAAAGACACATCGCAAAATACAATTAGTTTCCTGAATGGTTTGATAGAAGAATATTTGAAGACCATGGCCATTAAAAATAGGATATCCATCATTACTTGGGTGAGGGGAATTCTAGGGAAGTATGCACATATTGAAAGAGTCGAAGATAGAGTCGAAGCAATGAAGAGACACATGACAGAGTTTAAAAAACAGTTTGATAAATTGGTTGAAAAAGGCTTGCCTGCATTCTGGGATGAAAACAATGAGTTGATTTCCCAGGATGATGATAAGAAATTTTTATTTGATATAAGAATGGATCATGGAAAATTTCAGCATTTGAATCATCTTCTTACAGGAAAATTTTTGATGGAAAAGATTGAAGAAGATTTTGAACTAATGAATAAATTAGTTTCCATCAATGAAAGAATTACAAAAATTTCCTATGCAGATCATATTGATATGGAGGTTTTGGTCAAAGAGATTACAATATATGATCTTATAACAATAGATCAATGGACGACGGTCGAAAAATATGGAAGAATGAAGTATAATCTTCATTCATGAAAGTATCCATTGGGTCCCTTAAAAAATGAAGATTTTGAAGAATTTTATTTGAAAAGAAATTTGTAATATTTTTGTGTATAAACTTTAACTGAAGAGACATACGGAAGTTAGTTAATATATTTTAAGTTTTAGTTAAAAGAAGTAGTTAGGTTTTTGTTTCAAAATATTTTGTATAAAAGACAATGGGAATCATTTTGAAAGGGTTGGAGATTTTTTGAAAAGCAAGAGACTTTTGTATTGAGTTGCTCTATTTTATAATATGAAAATCCATGTAGAGAATAGCATATTTTGCAGAATAGAGATTCATGTGTTGATCGAAGTTATAGTCTGTATTTTCCCCTCTCTTATGTTCATGTATCCTTTCCTTTGTTATATTTTCCATTATGTTATATCTTCTATGCTTGGATGAAAGTTAAATAAGTCAAGATCCATATGTTTATGCCTTGATTTATTGGGTTTGAGTATTCATTTTTTCTCCAAAATTGATAATGGATTCATCTGAAAATTGGTGCCCATTATTGGTGGAATGTCTATCTTTCTTTCTTTATCACCTATTAAAGACTTTGATTGTAATGTGACAGTTATCTTGCCTCTGTAAAAATCATTATTGTTGTTTATCTATTGGTCCGTAAAATTATCTAGTTTTGACTCCATGCCCAATGGTCTTTGTGTGTATTTCAACCATATATTTGTTTTGAAAAATCCCAATCATTTTCATATATCTTTGGCCATTCACATATTTTTGAGAGAGCCCTCTCTAGTAGGAAAAAATGCTAGTTTTCCTCCTAAAGGCTGGTTTGAAACATTTACCTTAGGTTTATCCTTCCACAACTAAATGGTAAATTTGAGTGCTAACACTATGAAAAATTAGCAATGGTACAATAGAACCTAATTATATTAATGAATTGAATGTAAAAAAATTGTAAACTACAAAGCAATACAAACTAGCTCAAATGGTGGTAGCTTATCTATGAAGAGATATGTGTCGGCTACATTCATTCACAACAATTGATTACAAATATACTAGAAAGGGATTTTTATCATAAGCATAAATAGGAAAGAAACCTAACCCTAAAGTATTAATTGCCAAAAGGATTTTTGGGACATGAGGTGGTTATTTAATACATCAACTTGTCAGGGGCACAATGTTTATATACAATATCCATTTAGGATGCTCGATAGCTTGTTGGAAATAAATAACCAAATTAAAAGATTTGACTAGGGAGAGGTAATACCATAGAAAATCTTGCCCCTCTGATTGGCCAAAAAACATCATTTAAGGCCTTAAAATAGCCCTTTAATTTTCAGACTTGAAAAACCATATAAAAATACCAAGAAGATGGAGAAGCATTATAACTTGATGGAATAGATGGGTGGCCACCAATATCCACCTAGATCATCATCAATAATAGACTAAGAATAACAAAACCGAAAACCAGGATGGGAATACCTTTTTTCTTTACTTATTTCTTAAGATGATCTCCTCAAAACTAGGGTATGAGGTTCTTATTCTTCCAATTCATCTTATTTTTTTTAGTCATATTGTTCATACTCCAACTTAGCACCATAGGCTCAAACATGGTTAGGAGAAGAATTTTTTTTTTAGAAGAAGTCCAAAACTACCAGCAGAGAGTAGTATGAACTATGACAGGTGGGGTTGAAAGGACAACTTCCATGCAAGGCTAAATGGTACCCCAAGAGGAAGGTCGAGGAACAATTTCCTGACCTCATTTAGTAAAATATTTTGGGGACCAAAAGACTCTAAAAATGGGGAGCTGTGATCTTAAATGGATCAATATATATTTTTTCACCTACTCGAAGCTTTCAGGGTTGGAATCTTAAATGAATTGGCTTGTAGGGCCCATATTAGCGGTAGGTCTCACTTTTCAAATTTGGGGTCAAAAGTCGTAAGAAAAATTTTGATTCCATTTTAAGGGTTAAAATGACACTTTGTTTTGTTCAATCCTTATTTTGAACAAAAATTCCATGTTCTACACACCAATACTTTTGCAACGCTCCAAAAATCACCTCATTCGGAGACCGTATGAAGAAATTATGGCTCACGCAAGTTGACCTATCCAGTTGACCACTATGGTAAAGAGTGAATTCCACATGAGCTCTCATTTCTCACACATGTCGAGCTAGTAACTATGTACTTTCAAGAACATTCTAGAAGTTCCAAAACCCTAATCCTAATTGGGAGTTTAGGCATGCAAACAACTCTAAATTAACCATAGACATCTATCACGACATGTTAAATATTGTGCCATTAGGAGAAGAAGGAGGTTCCATTCTTTTGATGTATTGTATTGTTCAATAGTTGAGCAACAACACAAGAGTGGACGTTAGAGAAAAATAGAGGAGATAGGAGATCCTATAGTAGCCATTTTGGCCCTAGAGTCATAGGTAACTCCATAGAGAGTATAATTTCCTTTGTATTTTCACTTTGACATAAAGAGTAAAGCCATAGTCCTAATTTGTGGTTGGATTTTTCCATGTCGTGTGTTTTCCTAGGGTATATCTTGTGTTATTGTTTGGTTTGTTTAGTTATTTTCTCTAGTTATTCTTGTTTCAGTTCTAGTTATTTGGAATTCAATAAAAATAAGCTAATAAATAAGAGGTAAGTTGTAAGATCCATTGTGACAAACTGTTCCAGTGGAATATCCAAAGCAGTTCACAGATCATTAAGGGTATATTGATATAAACAATGGTATTTGATATCTTATTATTAGATATATTGAATATGATTTCATATTCAATTCTAAGTTATATAATGTTCGGTGTTAGGGATATTTGTTGTGCCCAAAAGAGAGTTTTTTTCTTTTATTTTGTAAGTTTGCAAAGATTAAAAGAGGGTCACAACACTTAGATCAATTTATGAGTATTTCTTAGTACAATTTATGGAAAGTAATTGTATATATTTATTCTCCTCACTAAAATACATGTCTTTTAGGACCAAATGTTCATATAAGTGTTTGAATGAAGGATTTATTGTAGTTGAAAATATGATTTCTTTTAGTGCTTTTTAGTGATAGTTTTGTGCCTTGTAAAGGACATAACTTTTGTCATTGCAATAAAAATGAAACCAAACCAATGCCATTGGATATAGAATTTATGGGGCTTTGTTGTGAAATATTATATCATATGTTTCCATCCAGTATCCAATATGATAATTCCATTACAAGTTTCCATTCTCAAATCCTCACAGCATTAAAGAATGAAAAGGTGGTGGAACATGACATGGGATGAACAAACATTTGTGGAAAAATATTTATATTATATGTGTGAAAATAAGGAAGCTATGAGACAAATAATACGTAATATTGAGGATGTTCGTATTATTGATACCATGAACAACACATATATCCAAGAACAATATTCCTGGTATGACTTGGGTGAGGATTATGAGAATTGGTATATGGAAAATTGAGATTATTGGGAAAAAAAAACCTTTTGCTACTTTTTGATGACATGTATCCACCATATCAAGAGAACCTCATGTAGGAAAGATAATAGTAGGTGATACATAATAGTTTCTAGCATGCTTCTTCTATAGTAGTAGAGCTCATTTTTTAGTCATCCTTTCACATCTATCTAAAGTTTTTTTTTTTTTGGATGGTTATACTTATTTGGATCTACATGACTAGGTTAGGCATTTAAAGCATATAAATCCACAATTTCTGGAGCCTGCATATCATTGGTTGTGTATCAACTTGAGACCCTGGACATCGGAACCATGTTTATGGATGAGTACATTTGATTACATTAGGTCAAACATTATCCATGGCACCCTGGTTTATGGTTGTACCTCCTCAAATCAATGACTTTTTTACCCTTTCAGGGAATGCAATTCATAAGATTAGGTTCAGGCAAGTGTTCGATAATGATATAATTTACAAGCTCATTAGGTGATATCATATTGATAAGGTTGGTGCCATACAAATTTGTGTCAAGATAGCCTTAGTTGGTTTTTATGTATCTAAGTGTTGGGTTAGCATTATTTTCTATCCTTAAAGAGTTATGATAACAATTATGAATTAGCATATTGGATTGAACCCTACCAATTCTAGCATTAAAAAAACTAGGAAGAATAATATAACCTTTATACTTTAGGGTATGAGTACCATTCCCTAAGTTAATAAAAGTGTCATTAGATGGAAAATCGGGGGTCTTGTAGAAGTGTAGTGTAGATGCACTCTAATTTTTCACTTAAGATACTTATTAATATGGAAACATATACCACCAATCCCCCTATTCCTTGACATGTTGTTCTAGATTTAGAACATGGTATATCCATCAAAAGTAGGGATTATATATTCTTCATGTTCTCATTTTTCAAAAACAAATATAACATTAATTAAGGTTAGTATCTATATTAGCTTAGGACAATTCATCCTATAGAATCCTTGACAATTCCATTTCAAAATCCTTAGTTTTATTAATCACATATGTTCTCATTTTCAACAAGTAATATAAGATCAATTACCATCGAAATCTAGATTATCTTGAGACAATTAATAAAATGGAATCCTCAATATTTCTATTTCAAAACCCTAAGTTTTCTTAATCCTATTTTTTACTTTGGAAGGTATAATTTAGCATTGGTATACTATTTCTTATTGCTTTCCATTGGCCTACATTTTTCTAGCATTTTTGACCTTTTGTTCTGACCCTCCCTAATTGTGTAATGGGGTCTCAAAGGGCCTGTTAGCAGAAAATAGTGGATGTCATTCAATGTGAGGTGGAATAGGTCCCCTCTATTTTTTATTATTAAATAAAACCCAAAATGGTAATTAGTATTGACTAAATGTAATGTGACCTCATTAAAGGAAGATTACTAGGAAGTAAAGAGGATTTTATGGTTATCATTATTTTGTTACCCATAAGTAAGGATGGAGTCCTCCTTATGAGATGTGTGGAAAAATATTTTATTTGGATCTTATCTCATTGAGATATCTCCCAACCTTAAGAGGCAAGTGAACAAGATGTGACTCCTTTGATAGAACGATCATTGTAAGGTGCTTCCCTAAATTAAGAATATTTTCATATAACTAAGGGGATTTTCTAGCTTATTATTAGATATCTTGTCTGTGACTACACATTCTATATACGGTATATAATGTTTTGTATTAGAGCTCTTTCTTGGGCCCAAAAGATAGATTTTTTCCCTCTATTTCACAAGTTTTCAAAGGGTAAAAGGGGGGCACAACACTTAGATAAATTTCTAAGTATTTTTCAATAGAATCTATGGAAACTAATTATAGCTAATTATTCTCCTCAAAAGAAGACATGATTTCAAAATAAAAAGCGCTCAAATTAGTGTTCAAACAAAGGATATACCATATTTCAAAATATGGGTGCTTTTAGTGCTCTTCAATGATAGCCATGGTTCTTATAAAGGTCATAAATTTTGTCCATGTAATCAAATTGAAACCAAACCAATGCCGTTAGATAGAGCATTTATGGGGATTTTTTGTGACACACTACATGATATGTTTACATTAAATATCGCGTATGCTAATGTAATTACAAATTCCCACCCTCAAATCCAAATGGAAATGAAGAATGAAAAGGTGGTGGAATGTGCCATGGAAGAAACAAGCATTGGTGACGAAATATTTATGGATATATGTGAAAATAAGGAATCTATGAGAGAAACAATCCATAAATTTGAGGATCCTTATATTATGCATACCATGAATGAAAAATATAACCAAGGACAATATTCTAGGTATGACTTTGGGGATGATTATGAGAACTAGTATATGGACAATTGAAATTTATGGGGAACCAATTATATTCATACTCTTTTTTAAGACTTGTATCAACCATATCAAGAGAAACTCAAGGAGGAAAGATGATAGAAGGTGGTGCATAAAATTTTTAGGTATGTTTCTTCTATAGTAATAGAGTTTTTTTTAGATTCATCCTTTCATATGTATATGCAGTTTTTTTTCTTTGGATGGTTATACTTAAGTGGGTCCACATGACTAGACTAGGCATTTGAAGTACAAAAATCCATAATTCATGGATCTTAGGTGGCATTGGCTGGGTATAAACTTGAGCACTAATACATGGTAACCGAATATATGGATGAGTACCATGGCTTACTTCGACATTCTAGTTAGTCCTTTCACATGGGACATTGGTTACCATGGTGTGGTAGTAAAATGTTGTGCATTGGACTAAGGCTTAGGGTGGATCTTGTTGGACTACTTTTACATGGTGGCTAACAATTGTACATGGGACCTTTGTTCCTTGGCCTACTTTGACATTAAGGTCAATACTTATCCATGGAACTCTACTTTAAGGTTATGCCTCCTCACATCAAGCATTGAAGTAAACATGTTTCTAAGGGTGTGGGAATGTTATGAGCTTGCCTCATAATGTAATGCGGGAGGGGGGGGAGGTCCCATTAGAGAAAAATAATGGAGGTCAATCAACATAAGGTAGACTAGGTCCATTATGTTTTTTATGAGTAAATAAGGCCCACTATGGTAGTTACAATTGAATAAAAGTGAGGACTCAATAAATAAGGTCCAATAGGTAGTTACAAGTCTACTATGGTTAGGATTTTCTTGCTCTCTATAAGTAAGGATGGAGTCATCCTTATGAGATGTGTGGAATGATATTGTATTTTGGTCTTAGATAATTGAGAGGTGACACGTCCTTAAGAGGGAAGTAAACACATGGGTTAACTCATTCCGTATTAGGATATTATAAGGAATTCTAGTACATTAATTGTATTTTGTTATAATCAAGGGAAATTTCTATCTTATTATCGATATCTTCTATGCAATTTCATTTCTAGCTTGAAGGTAGTAAATACCTTCCAGTCTTCCATTCTCAATAAACCTTGGCCTTGTGGGATAAGTTACTCACTTATGAGCATTCCCAATCGCATTAATTTGGAAAATTTTCTTAGAACATTTAGTTTCTTTTTGGATAGTCCAATCTTTATTCAAATTAGAAGTCACTTTCCTTTGGTGTTTCAATGAACTTTCTCAATATTCAAAATCCCTAGGATTTCAATTTCTAATTTGTTTTGTAGGTATAATGTTGCATCACTTAACTAGAACATCTTCATCAGTTGTTTCATATATCCCAAGCCTGATAATATTAGAACTCATTTGTTGATAATATTAGAACTCATTTGTTGCACGGAGAGGCGCTCTACAACCCAGTATGAGAGATATCTTGTAATGTGTGTCCAATAAAGTTGCACAAGTATGAGGGAGATGTTGTAACTTTTATCAAGTAAAGTTACATGATTATGAGGAAGATGTTGTAACATGTCGGCCATAAACAAAAGAAGAATAATACAAAGTAAAAAGTAATAAATATTATGTTGACCATTAATAAAATTATAGCTGACATAAAATAAAGAAGTTAAAAAAATATTATAGTGGATATGAAAAGTACAAACATAATATTATACCCGACATAAAATAAAAGAAGTAAAAAAGAAAATAAAAACCAGAAATATAAGAAGTAAAAATGATAAAGAAGTAAACAAAAATATAAGAAGTAAAAAATATTATAGCTGACATAAAAAGCAGAAACATAAGAAATAGAATAAGGAAGTAAAAAATATTCCTCCCTAAGCCTAGGATTTGGATTAGGCTAGTTATGTATGTGCTCAAGTTAAAAAAGCTTTTTAATTCCCCCCTAAATGGTTTGGTGCCACTGCTTGCTGTTGGGATTAGCCTGGAACAAATCATCTCCTTTGAAAACTGAATTGTGAGGTAGAAAATGGTGGTGTGATAAGGGATATAATATTATTTTTTAGTCTCGTGGTGTTAATTAGTTAAAAAGTACCCTCTGATGTCCACTCTTAATGGAGGTTTTTACCTATGCATATGTATATAGGTATTTCAAAGGCAATGCAGGGAAGCCTAAGCCAGCCGACTTATCCTTCTTAAACATATCTTTGACGATCAGCTTTAAAGATTTTCCATTTCATTGAAGATCTACTCTTATGTTAGTCTTATGTAATGAAAAAAAAAGAAGATATGTTCAAAAGGAAAGGGACATATACACAAATGAAAAATTGATAAAAATAAAGGGAGGCATTTTAGAGCGCGATGCACCTGCGCCAACGAAAAGACCAACAACTCTTGAAACCCTGGACACCCTGGACGACGTCATAAGTATTTTGCTGGGATTTATGATATTAGAAAATACTCTCTGGAACTTTATGTTTAAAATTTAAATCGACATCTTTAAAGTAAATCTTTAATCGGAACTTTCAGATCTGATTTCAAATTAATATTCCATGTTAACGGATTTGCTGGAACATTCATGGTCTCATTAGGCAACCTACTTTAAGACAGGAGTTCTAATTTCTAATTTTATAATTAAATTAAAAAAAATTGTCAGATAAAAAAGGAAATAAAAATTAATCTCAAAATGTTTGATATAATTATAGCTAAATTTTTATTGAACCGTTTACATCTTATAATAAAATTACAGATTTGTAATCACTGGATTGGTAAACTGTAAAGTTTGCAACTTACCCAAAACCTCAAGCAATTGTCGTTCCACGAATTACACAAAGCCGAACAACAACCTTCCTTGTAGTACGCAGAATCTCAATGACATTGTGACTGCGTCTGCATGGTGACTGCGTCTGCATGGTCGAGGTGTTTTAGGACGATCTCTGAGGAGGACTGAAAATTATTTCAGAAAGTCCATAAAAGAAATGGTTAGAATCTTTCAAAATACTGGGAGACATAACGCTCTGTGACGAGAACAGGAAATTGGGGGAGAAAGGCGAGAACGGTGCGATTAAAATGGGAGAAGTATGAAAATCTCCCGAGGAAGTTCCTGCAGGCCTGGAAGCCCTGCTCTCCAGTCCCTGATTCGTATAATTTTTCAATGAAGTGGAAGGGAAATCAAGAGGTGTAACATCAACACTAAACGACCCCATGATATTCTGATCTACAGATTCAACAAGTTGACACGGCGTTCTAACATCAGAGGTTTACCGTATTATCGTGGAGTCATGATCGGATGTGAGAATTTCAGTCTTGGTAGTAGAAGAATGAGTATCGGAGGAGGCCGAGCTCCCGGTGAGGCGCTGCACCAGAGTCACGAAATCCTGCACTTCTGCGTGGATGATCTTTGGAGACTCCATGTAGGTTATTACTGGGTTTGATTTGTTGACGATCGGCACCGACGGAACACATGGAACCGCAAGGGCAGACTTCAGAATGTTGTGAGAGTCCCTAAATCACAAATAATTATACCTATAAGTTTGTAAATGCATTTATTATTCTAAAATTCAAAAGTTTCACCTTTCATAGCATTGAAAACACCATCAATTAATTATACCAATAATATTTCTCTACCTTTTTATGGTCTACTGTTTACGATCTAATTGATTGTCGATTGCTATGATCGAGACCTTAACAAAATTCTTTGTACAATATTAAAACATAAGCTACTCTACATCCGATTAACATAACTTTTTTTTTATAACCGAGGAATTATCCCATCATCCCAATTGAGCTCCGGGGCCAGCCTTAATGGAACTGAAATAACTTTTTAAAACATAAGCTACTCTACATCCAATTAACATAACTTTTTTTTATGCCAGCCTTAATGGAACTGAAATAACTTTTTAAAACATAAGCTACTCTACATCCAATTAACATAACTTTTTTTTATGCCAGCCTTAATGGAACTGAAATAACTTTTTAAAACATAAGCTACTCTACATCCAATTAACATAACCTTTTTTTATAACCGGGCCGGGGATAACCTTAATTTAGAACCAGACATAATCAAGGAATAACCATCCAATTAACATAACCTTTTTTTATAACCGGGCCGGGGATAACCTTAATTTAGAACCAGACATAATCAAGGAATAACCGGGCCGGGGATAACCTTAATTTAGAAGCAGACATAATCAAGGAATACATGGGACCTACATTTACAACTTGCAGGATACGAACCCTGGGTTCTGGCAGGAGAACCGTCAAACTTCACCATTGGCTCCGGGACCGCAGCCCCATCCAATTAACATAACTACTCTCACTTTATCGAGGGATGTACTTTTTTATATTAAACGTAATAAAACAATATGAAGTGCTTCTACTAAGAAGAAACAAACAACTTGAACTTCTTCTAACATATAAACAAATGATATGTTAAACAAATGACTTGGGTATAGTCCTTTGATCTAATACATGCAATCAAACTATTGATCTCGTAGTTTGTTCATTATGAAAATTTGTTTATTGATTGGTCAAACTTATCAACGTGACACTGCCTTCGTATCTGTATTGAATATTCATTGTTTCGCTTAAAACTGTCCTCGCTTTCTCCTGTAGGCACTGAAAAATTGTTTTCAAACTCCCTTTGAGTAATGCACTTGATCTATGTTTGCAGTTTTCCTAGGTTTGGTTTGTGGACTTGTAGGAGGATCATAATTGCATATTCAAAAGTGTGTCTTACCATAAAGGTTGCTAAAAATCTGCTATGTTTCCTGAAAGATGAGATGGTTGAACTTAGTTGTTTAATTGAGAGTTTGATTTGTATAACTTAGTTAATTGACATTTATTAGTTGTAGAGGCAGTCCAATTTGAATGTATTTTGACAAATTTCTTATAAAATCATGTATGGGCAATACCTAATGGCCTTTAGCTTTTAGAGAAATTTTGAGCTACCTTGTTGCAATTGGAAACTAGATGAAAATCTTAAATTATTTTTTATATTTAGATTGCAAGCATTGTAAATTTATTTTTACAAATCCAGTGGTATTTTGTTGGCCTTTTAGATGTTTATAAGAATCCTATATAGGAAACGCAACAACTATTTCATATGGTTCCAAAGGATGATAACAAATCATGATGCTTCGAAGGTTAAAATTCCTTTGAAGTGTGGACAAAACAGTTGTATTTATGACATATTATGTGCAATGTGAAATCCCACTATTTGTTGTAGCTGTGATACTAGATGTAGAGTGCTTGTACCCAAGGTATGAATTATGAGAAGATAAGTCATATCAGAGAGAAAAGAAGAATGCCATAAATGGGGCTACGTGAACAGAATGTGCAGAAGGTTCCTCTATGCCAGAAGGGTGCATGGAGCCTGGGCGAGATGAGTGCTCAACGGATAAAAGACCTCCCAAGAGGTCTGGAATGGAAGAAGGTGAGAGCTCCACAAGAAAAGTGATATCAAATCCTTGGGGATGAAAGAAAAAAAACAAGAATATGCTCAAGAAGAAGAAGTACAGATGAATGGAGGTTTATGCATCATTAAAAGAGAAACTGCGTAGCTAGATTTGAGCTCCCTTAGAACCTGTATTGTCGAAAGATGCACGCTAGAAGGTGACCTGCCCTTTGGACGAAGCCCCCAATGTTCTTTATCAAATCAAGAACACCAATTATCAATTGATTTTGAGCGGGAAGAAGGATCCAAGTCGAACTATAGTCAAGACAATTTCAAGCTAGTGCCTACACAGGAGATTAACCCAGATCTATAGATTTCAAGAAGCAATAGTACTGTTCCAAGTCCACCAATCGCAAGTAGACATACCAATCAGCCTACACCTACAAGGATGGTGATGACATCATATTCTACCCTGTAATTGCTCGAGTTTCATGGGATGGGAAAAGATGATGCACAACAACATTGGTTTACCTGTGAAGCAATTTGGGTTGTAAAGAATGTTACAAATGAACCTACTAAGATTGCATAGCTAGAGACCACACTTAGAGATAGAGATTTGATGTGGTGCATGAAGTATAAGACCACAATCGTCGCAGTTCAGATCCTCTCATTGGATACAATTAAAAATACCGTTTTGAAATAATTTTAGAATCCAAAGTTCGAGTCATAATGAGATCAAGGAGATCAAGAAAAGGGTTGGTGGGTGTGTTTGGGACTATGACCAGTGGTTCAAGATCTCGCTAGATTGACAGAGCTTTTAGATCCTAGATGTGCAACACCATGAATGGCTCATCTCGGGGTTGCTTCTGCACATCAGAGTACCCTTGACACAATAGAAGGTGAACACTCAGTCAGATGCAATGGAGATTTCCATCAAGTTGGAAACAACTCTTGGAGGGGAGGAATCACCAGGAATGGTAGGTTCGGATGCATCTTGTTGTGTTGATTGAAAAATTACAACACCTTTCTATTGGTAAGACAGTCAAAGAAAGCATATGGTGTAGCTTCTGTAAAACAAAAGGACATCACAAAAATGAATGCTTGACACAGAACATTTATCTAGGTACTGGTGTGCCTTGTCCTTTTCCGGTAGTTCCTAAGTTTGAATGGTGTGCCGGGCCTAGTATTTTGGCAGTGCCATTTGTGAAGTAACAGTTTTGGTATGGGCGAAGACAAAGTGGAACAAGTTCAATGATGTGGTCAACTACGACGAAGCAGCCAGGAAATGGGGAAAATGGTCATGTTGATCATGTCAAAGGTTAGAGTTGATTCAATTAGTTAGAATTAGTCCACATTGTAATAATGAGTTGGATAGGAAGTTAGTGGGTTAGTGGGAGCAAGGAAAGCTTAGTGCGCCCTATAAATATGTATTAAGAAGGATATTTTTTGGTTAGATGCGAGTGGTAGAGATAATCAATTATTTGTAATCTGTAATGAAGATATTCACTATGGCTGTTGGAGATGTGTTGGAGAAGCCGATTCGTTGATCTGCAGGCTTTGTGCGCAGATCCATTGTAATACATGAAGAAATCTTTAAGTCTTACCTGAAATGCTTATTTGGATGCAACTCTTAATAAAATACAAGCTCTTTCGTTGTTTTTCCCATATGGGTTTCCACGTTAGAACATGGTGTTTTTAAGTGTGTTAATGTTGTGTGATGTGATATGTGTTTCTTCCCTCTATTGAATAAATAAGAAAATACATGTCGGGTTGGGTTGTATGAAAACTGGATGCAAATATATTAATATGACTAAGTAATAGAATATGTCGATGTTATGAACTTGTCGAAGCTATGGTCTGTTGTTGTTATGTAACAAAACATAATGATGAATGTATTGGTTGTCGAGTGTTCCCCTTCTATGCTACATGAAGTTTGGTTCCTGTAGTCCCCATAGATACTTCGGTTGAGACTTTATCTGCTTTGCTTTGCAAGTGTTGCCGAAAGGGATTTACTCCCTTTCGGGCCACTCTATGTGGATTATGGGGTTTGTTGGTGGATGTTAAGAGTTGAACCCTGTTTGAAGTGAATGTGCGCCAACAAATGGTTTCGTTGCAAGGACCGAGACTTTGAGGTGAAGGGAAATGTTGTGGCATTTTACTAATCCAGAGATATAGGATTGGGTATATCTACAACTAGAAGAATTTGCAAAGAAGTAGAACAAACATCCTTGGCTGAATAATGAAGATTGGTTAGATAAGTATGCTTTTACTGATATTCATGAAGTGTTCTTTGGCGAGTTCCCGGTGATATTGCATGAATGGTTAGCATGGTTGACTGAAAAAAGACAAATTTCAAAGGAGGTGAACCTAGATATTGGACACCTAAGTTGATACAACTACTGAAGGGTGTCAACAACATAATCTCTCACGCAGTAGATTTTTGGCTAGAGAGTATGTTAGAGGGGTATATTACCAAATTTGCTTTTGACAATATCAATTCATATAGTGCAGCAAAACGTGAGTTCTTTGAAGGTCTGCACGGTAAGTACCTTAAGTCGTTGAACTTGCTGATAAAAAAATATTCTTTGTGAAAAAGGTGTAATGCAAATGGAATCTAAGAAGAGGAGAAATTGTGCGTAGTGGGCATGGGTATCAGATGGACAATGGTATCGACAAAATTAATGGGATGAGTTGAGATGATAAGTGGAGATGAAATTGAATCAGATGAAGAGTGTGGGTTTCTGTGTATTGGAAGACAGTTTCAGTTGAACAAAAGGAGGAGAACTATGACAAAAAAGAGGGGTTACAGTGCAACTAAAAGGAGAAACTACGAATCGGTGCCACAACTTGACGAGGATTCTAGTGATGAATAGGTTAACTACCATATCAGTCCTGAGGAAGAATAAGGATCTGAAGGATTGTTCCAAACTCAAGGTTGTGACATACCCATGACCCCGCATACATCTCTACAAACCGAGGTAATACCTAATATTTCTTCTCATTTTATTCCATCGAGTCAGATTAGTAGTAGTAACTCGAAGAGTACTTTGTTGAGTGGGAAGGCTACGAGTAGTGGTCCATTAGTAGTGAATCAATCAAAGCCCCATAGGTCCAGAATGGTCGTGGACGACATGAAGTTACCTATTTTTAATGGGAATGGATCAGAAGATCTGAAACAACACTTGTTTTTATGCAACGATGTATGGATTGTGAAGCAAGTCGAGGACGACAATGTCAAGTTGGCGCAGTTGATCGTGACTTTTTGAGGTTGTTCCTTAGATTGGTTTATGAATTTTTCTGAAGTTATTGGTAACTAGCATGCGAAGACCTTGTCAAAATTCAAGGAAGGAATGAAGATTGAATTTAAGAAGCTAAATTCTGAATCTCAATATATTATGAAATTGAAGGAAATCAAGCAAACATTGAATGAGTCTGTTTGGGACTTCAACCAATGTTTTAAAACATTGATGGATCGCATTAGTTTCCCAATGAATGATTTACAACATAAGGAATGGTTTATTGCTGCATTGTTGCTCCACATAAGAATTCCACTTATGCAACAGAAAATATCGACACAGATGGAGGCCTTGGAACTAGCTATGAAGTTAGAAGCACCACCTATCGAGGAGATTGGCGTTGGTATGGATCAATTTAGTCACAATTGTAAAACATGTCTATTCAAATTCAAGATATCAAGAAGGGAAAAGAGAAGCATGAAGATGTTTTGCGCACTAGATGTAAAGAAGATGGACATTCCAAAGACAAATGTCCAATGTTTCATGATTATCTCAATGCTGGTAATTCGAGTCCATTGAACCCCACTGTATGGTGCTGAATCTGTTAGACCGAGGGACATCGACCAAAATAATGTTACTTGCTGCAAAATATGGTGAGTGATCCTCAGAACTTATGGTGCAAGTTCTATAGCTCTATTGGGCATGACAAAAAGCACTGTCGAGCATATCAGTTTCTCACTGAACGGAGTGCAGACACATTTATTATGAAGGGCGAGGGTTCAACTGGAAGACCTAAGTCACAATTCAATCAACTGCGAGGTGGATTCATAGGTCTTGGACAAGGAGGATTTGGTCGAGGTAGAGGACAACTCATATGTTATAATTTTTTTACTCCCGAACATTATGCTAGAGATTGTCCACACCCTACTACATCTTGTACTTATTGCATAGTGTTGGATCATACCATTGAAGACTATCCACAACTTATAGCCAAGTGGCAAGCGAAGCATAATCAAAATCACAATCAAAACCAGAACCAAAATGCGTAAAATGTTTCAGCGGAACTGCAACCAGGTCATCCTACTATATCTATTGTAATAAGAGGTTGTGTTGCAATGGGTGGAAATAAGAACAATATCGATAATCTAAGGGATACAAGAGTCAGACCAGTAGCTCAGAAGCTGCCACAATTTGATGTCCATGAAGAGAAAAGTGTATTCTTTGAAGCTCGAGATGAAATTTTGAATGGAGAGCCAACATCTTCACCGCTTTCCCTTGAAGAAGGACCTGTGTACGACATGCCACCTTGCTTCAACAAGCCTGTGCCAAAGAAGAATTTTGGAAAAGTAAGTGCCCTTAACACTTTTCTCAAAAGTTGTTTAGCTTTGGTTAAAGATGAGGATGCCTTAAGAGAATTGTAAAAGTTAAATTGAGAATATGGGGAAGGATTGCAACATGAAAGGATTGTTAATCATGTCCAACGAAGACATAACACTAGTCGAGAACTGTGACTTAATGCGCAGATTGGTGACTACGACATGGAATTTGTTGTTCTAGAATTGGGTTCCAATGTAAACATCTTGACCAAGCAAATGTGGGAGAGCATGGGTAAGCCGAAGTTAGTATTGTCACATATCCAGCTACACTTAGCTAATCATAAAAAATTAATACCATTTGGTTGAATGGTTGGGGTTCATGTTGAATTAGAAGTACTGCGCACATATGCATACTTTGAAGTGATAAAGATTGTCAATGACACCAATCCATATCCTGCGGTACTGGGGATTGATTGGGAAATTCAAAATCAGACTATCATAAACTTCAAAAAGAGATTTCTGACATTTGAAAATGAGGAGATTAGATTTGTCGCACCTATGGATCCACTAGAAGGGCAGAGATATGTAGAACTAGTCAAAGGGGATTATGATGGTCAAGATTTAGATAACATTGATAATGTATCTTCCAGGATCAATGATTATATTAATCCTATAGAAGACGGTATGCTCAGTTGGAAAAGTGTAAGTTCTTGTTCATCTGATTCTGGTGAATCTCTTGAAAATTGGCAGAATAGGCTACATGAAGTCTCTATGCGAAGATGCGCTCATGTGACAAAGTCCCTGCGATGGGTTGGAACTAAGGTATGTAGTCTTTGAATGTATGAAGGTTTACCTAAATTGGGTCAGTTTATTGATGAATTTGAAATTAAAGTGCCTAAGAAACAATGCTTATTAGTGTTGGATGTCTCCTTGAAAGAAACACCAGCGAGACCCTGGGCTACACATAACCACTTCATGACTAGTTGGTCGCAGTGCAAAAGGTACTTAAAAATTCAATTCGGGGTAGAGATTCAATACATGGGAGAGAAATATACATGACTTACTAGTCCTGTTGATCATTTGGATACCTATAGTATAAATTTGGAAGAATATACCCAAGCAAGAGTGGGTCCATATGTTCATCCATATCCTTGATACTATTACGATGAATTGGTATACATCGTTGGAGCTACGACAAGGAACTGTAGATTCAGATAGTTTGGCTGCAAGTTTTAAACATACGTTTAACTATGAGGATGAAATTCCCACAATAAATGTAGCTCTGCATGTTATTAAGGCTAATATTTTCGGAGAAATCCCAGGACCGACATCCAATCATCCATAGTGGACCATGATAGTGGAGAAAATGATGGAATGTTACAATATCAGTGGCAGACCAGAAGATGATGACCCAAGGGATGTCCATATGGTATTTTGGCGGTCCCATTTTTTAAGTAACAATTACGTTATGGACAAATACAAAGTGGAACCAGTTCAGCGATGTGGTCAACTCCAACAAAGCGACCAGGAAATGGGGAAAACAATCATGTTGATCATCTCAAAGGTTAGAGTGGAGTTAGTTAGCTAGAATTGGTCCACATTGTAATAATGAGTCGATTAGGAAGTTAGTGGGTTAGTGGGAGTGGGGAAAGCTTAGTGCGCCCTATAAATATGTATTAAGAAGAATGTTTTGTGGTTAGATGTGAGTGGAAGAGACAATCAAGTCTTTGTAATCTGTAATGAAGATATCCACTATGTCTGTCGGAGATACGTTGGATAAGTCAAGTCACTGATCTGCAGGCTGTATACACAGATCTATTGTAATATGTGAAGAAATATGTAATTCTTACCTGAAGTGCTTATTTGGATCCAACTCTTAATAAAATTCAAGCACTTCCGTGGTTTTTCCCATATGGGTTTCCATGTTAAAACATTGTGTCTTTATGTGTGTTAATGTTTTGTGATGTGCTATGTGTTTCTTCCCTCTATTGAATAAATAAGTAAATACATGTCGGGTGTGGTTGTATGAAAATTGGATGCAAATATATTAATATGGCTAAGTAATAGAAAATGTCGATCTTATGAACTTGTCGAATGTAATGTCCCTTGTTAGGAATTTTATTAAAATTGCAATTTTCCACTTTTTTCCTTGGTTCGACCTTTGACTAGTTTCAATCTCTAGGTCCCAAATTTGCCCCAAATGATCCCAAATATTCTGAAAAGGTATATGAATGATATTAGAACATAAATATGTGTTTTAGGGATGCCTTTGTACCTTTAAAACACTTTTGCAAATACTCTTTCAATTCTGGTCAATGTAGGTAACTTTACTAGTGATTTCCCTTTGACTAGTATTGGTCTCTAGGTCTCAAATTGACTCCAAATGCCTTCAAATCTTCAAGGAAGGTGTATGAATGATATTAGGAATTGAATATGATGTTCAGGGATAACATATGGCCACCAAAATACCTCTGCAAACTCTCTTAATATTCTGGACCAAGTATGCAATTTTACTAGTAATTTGGGGTTCAAATCCCCCTAAGGTAAGTACTGAAAATGGCTTCCCAAATGCCTCCAAACCCACTCAAATTTATGAACAGAGGTATGTAATGTGTTAAGTATGTTATTAAGGTCTCATATGCACCATTAATGGTTTATTACAACTGTTCTCACCCTCTCCCATTCAATTGCAAAAATCACCAATTCGACCCTTGGGGAAATGGCACTATTTCTTCTCCCAATGCAATTAAACTGAGTAAAAATACTTCAAATGCTCAAGTACAGTACATGAAACTTGTAAAATACATCCATGGCAGTCCATTAATCACAAATGCATCATAGAATCATCCATTCATTCGAAATCATCATCAATACATTGGTTCACAACAAGGTAGTGGGGAAATGGCATTGTTCTTCCATTAAAAATGAGATTTATACATTTCTACTTGGAATTTCGACCTGAAAATTTCTGGAGATGAAGAAAAGAGTATTTACTTCATATTACAAAAGAAATGGGGCATTAGAAGCTTCCCCAAAGAGTACAATAGCTCACCAAAAACGCCCTCCCTCAAGGATCAAGAATATGCCATCAAAACTGGAAATGGTTGAAGGAGTGAGCTGCAATAGAAGAAACCATGAGCTGCCCTGTAGCTTACACCTGCAAATAAAGACTCCATTAAATCTCCAAATGAAAGGTCTAAATGGCCTTTCCAATTACCAACTTGGATGGGAATCTTTGACCCTCGAAATTGGCTAAGGCAAGAAACTAGTCATCCACTAGCTCTCCCTCTTCACAAATGCAATTGCAAATTCTACAAATGATCAAAAGCTGGTTTCATTATTTGTTATTGACATTTATAAAGTTCTAATGTCCTCCATGGGTCGAATTCCTTCCAAGAGACTCATGCCAACTCAAGTTGGGAAGAGATTCCAAAGAACGCCACTTGTACAACAATTCCTAGTTTCTCACTTCCACCAAATCACATGTGGAAGCATCTTAGCTGCCCTAACACCCTTGAGCGCCCTCTTGGAGTCTATTTTTAGCCCTGACATGTCATATATGTCATATGTCAGCCTTCAGGTCTGATTTGTGTCATAGGTGTCATAGCATCTTCATCATTGTTGTCATAGAGCTAGGGAATCTAGCCCAAGTGTCTCACTAACTCCAAATTGCCTCTTCCTCTTCCATGGGAGTTACTCTTCCTCTATATTTCGACCTTGGATGAGTCATGCCATGAATAATACCTTTTGGACTCCCCCAATTATGTTACCATTCACCTTGAATTCGAATTGGTGAGAGAATGATGTCAAGTGTAGTGGGGAAATCTAGCCATATGTGGGTCCCACTTCCTCCATGTGTCTTCATGATCAAATGCCACTTTGATTTTCACTTGTATATATTTATTTATATCCTTTATTAAATATTTATGCCACTCTAATGTTCAAACATCATTTATTATCCCCATTATTCCAAATCCCAAAGCTTCCACCCCAAACCTAGGAAACTAGTAATTTTCCTCCTTGGCAATTATTTGACCTTTAACATCAATTTTACAAACTCTAATGAATATGGCCAATGTGATTAGGCAATTGTGACCCAATTCCAAATTTGGGACATGACATCGAAGCTATGGTCTGTCATTGTTCTGTAACAAAACATAATGATGGATGTATTGGTTGTTGAGTGTTCCCATTCTGTGCTGTATGAAGTCTGGTTCCTGCAGTCCCCATAGATACTTCAGGTGAAACTTCATATGCTCTGCAAGTATTTTCGAAGGGGATTTACTCCCTTTTAGGTCGGTGTCTGTGGATTGTGGGTTTTTTGGGGATGTTAAGAGTTGAAACCTAGTCGAAGTGAAAGTGTGCCAACATGGTGTGAGATTTGTAGAGCTTGGGGGAATGTGCCTCCCAGTTTCCCCATGCTAGGGAAGTACCAGAGCTCTATGCATGCACTATTATGTGAGTTCTTCAAGTTGATTTCCCATGATGTGAACAACTATTGCGCTCTGCAACTAATGAAAGATAATAGAGTGGATTCTTATTGGGTTAAGGTATAGAAGAAAACAAACAACCTGACTTGGGGGGATAGTAGGGAGCAACGCGTAGTGAGTTTTGAGGTCGCGGAAGAGGGTATGATGGCATTGGAAGACAGGTAATTTGCTTCAATTGTGGATAACCAGGACACTTGGTGAGATATTGTATGAAACCTTGTGCTCTGTGCCCATATTTCCATAACACAGAACATGCGATAGAGGAGTGCCTAGACTTGGTTGAGAAATGGGAAGAGGATAAAGGTTTCTACAACCTTGTCATGGTGGAACCAAGGAAAGAAAATAATGGGAAGGGGATGACATAGGTAAACATAGTAACCAAAGGAGGTGCTCGGATGAGTGAAGACGACTTCTTGGAGATTTCAGTGTTGGAGTACCATTGGAGTAGAAGGTAAGGAAAGCTCTGCAACCTCCACCTAAGTTTCAAGCTAAGGACTAGCTACAAATCTCATGCGAGTCACAAAAAACAGTCAAATAAGATACATGATGAGAAGACAAACTATGCAGAGAAGAGCATCACAAAAGAGGGATACATGAGGAAGATTTACTATGTAACATGCAAAATGACGAGTTAAGGCATATCACAAAGCATGAAGCATTACACCACAACAAATCACATCAAGAAGGAATGGACAAAACCTGTCAAGAAGATTCAGTGAGAACTTTTATGTGAATTTGTATACATATATTGAATGATCCTATTGATTTCAATAAAATATCCAGTATGCTTGGAAATTTATTAATATCTGATGAAGCCAAAGAACCTATTTCGGTGCCACTCCCTAAAAGCAATGCACATAGAGTGGGTAAGAGACAAACAACCAGAAAAGGAATTCATGCTGTACCTTGAATTGGGGGGATTCCATATGACAAATGTTATGATCGATTTCGGGGAAAATTTTAATATTATTCCAAAGAAGACTTGGGAGTTGTTGGGAAAACCAAAGATGGTATGATCTCCCATCTAGTGCAAATAAGCGAGCTAGTATAAAGTGTTTCACATCAGAAGGTTGATCGATGTGGAAGTAAACCTTGATGGAGTGAATACAATGGAGGAGTTTGAAGTGAATGAAATATTGGAGGATATTGATCCCTACCCAATATTGTTGGTAATTGATTTTGCATTTGATAATAATGCATTTTGATCCTGAAGAAAATACACATGTCCTTTGAATATGAGGAACTACACGTGGTAGCTTCATTGGATGCCACATAAGGATAAACCTATATCGATGTTAATGTATTTGCAACTTTGGAATGTATTCACTTGTATATTTTATATTGTAATTGTATTTTATTATTGTACCTCTGATGGAGATGTTTATTCCTCCGGTCGAAGAAGTCATTATTGTACTTGGGTCATGTAAAGTTATTGAGGTCAATCCTCCCATGTAAGTTGGGGCATTAGTCCTCTATAGTCATTTTGTATTGGGGTGTTTAAGTCCCCTAAAGGATTCAGCCCAGTCAACTTTAGTTGAGGCCGACTTGTCAAGTGGTAAAGGTAAAGTATAAATAGAGAGGGTGATCCTCTCTATTTGATTCATTGACACACTCGCTCACTTCCAATTAGTGAGAGAGAGGAGGAGTTTGGACAAGTAGATGAGGACGAAGCTGCTGGAGATCATCTACTTGTTTTGGGGTTTTGTATTACTACTCATTTTATCTCTGGAAAAGTTGCATGGTTTTCTCCTTTATGGTTTCCCCAATGAAATGCTTTGTGTCTCTTGTCTCATGTGTTTGATTTGTTGTGCATGTTGTTCTCTCAGTTAAGATCCTAGATCATATTGAATCAAATGATGAAAAACTAACATGGTATCAGAGCTATCCTGAAGGAAGGCATTGTATGGCATTTACGACACTTATTTCACTTGTGACAATTTGAAAGCTAGGGATTTGTATAGCAAAACCTAGTCATCGTGGAAATTTTGCTATAAATCAATTTTGGCGAAGGTTCGGGACCTGAAACTTGGATATGATGAAGATGAAATTTTCTTGTACCTTGTGTCTACATTTCAGCCTCAGATTCATTGTACTTTATGAGAGATGATCTATACAAGTTAGGGTTTCTGCCTCTTCTAGAATAAATCCCTAATACGTGACCTAGGTAAAAAGGTCATATCTCGGGATAGGAATCTCCAAATGGAATTCCGTAAAAAGTGACAGTTAGGGAACAGACTATAGTTTCATAGGTTTGAGTTTCAGTGACCGAAGTTGAAATAGTGACATGTGGCATTCTGTACAAGTTCGCTATGGTGTTTCATCCCTTAAATAGGTCATGTTGGGAAACTGAGCATATATCTCTGATGGAAAATCCAATGAAGCTAAAAATTATGGGGCTGGAAAGATGACAGGTCAGGCTACCACAGGCCAAAGTTTTACGCCCTGTAAATCAGAAATTAAAGAGATACACCAGAAACAACATGACACATCTAAAATGGCTCAATAAAGGAAATCAAAGAAGAGGAGGAAGAAGCTCTCACTTAGGGTTTTCAGTTTTTAGGTATGGCATGACCTCATACAATGTTGGAGACACCTGATGCAACATTGGAAACTTTGAAAATGGATTTGGAATCCATTTATCATAGATATTAATCCTCCATCAAAATGTTGTGGGAGGAAGGAGATTGAAAATTAGGGTTTCCAAGTAAGAAGAAACCCTAGCAAAGTTGGGAGACCCATAGGGAATCAATGAAGGAGTTTTAAATGGCATTGATATTCTATAATGCTAGCACCATGAACCTATATAAGATGTTTACAAGTGATCTACCTTGGATGGTTAGTGTTTTACCCTTATAGAGAAGACTATAAGCAATCTTGACAGGTATGACTTGAGGAGATGCAGGTATGTTTTGAAATTTGTTTCATTTATCTTATGATTAAGTTTATGATATGTTTGTCTTCATATTATTGAGGTTAGTACAATCTTGATTAAGTTTAGACTTGGCTTATCACCTTAGTAAAATTATGAATTCATGTGAATGGTAGAAGATATTCATTGATTAGGATTATGACACTTATCATTGTACTAATGTACCGTGGTGTTGTATGAGGATGATGTTGTTGGGCCCCAAAATAGCCCTTTTTTCCTACACCTATTTACACCTTTTTCCTTGTTTTGCCTCACTATTCCTTGAACTAAGCAGATATTTTCCCAAGCAAAGCATGTATTGCAACGTGTATAATCTATTATTGTTTTATTCCATTAATGCCTGTTTTTTTATGGTTTTGTGTTCTATCCTTTAAGGTTGTGCCAATATTGATTGATTTAATAAAGATAGGCTAGAAGCCTTTACAAGACCACAGGTGTAGCAGCTTGCTAACCTTTGGAGAGGAGGCATACATGGCGTCAGCTATCCCTTCTTGAGTTCGGTTCCACAATGCACTGCAACAGTTCGAGCATTCCTCCACATGGCCAGCTGTGACTGAGTCACAATAGAGCATCTGAGTACCAGCCAGTCCAATTAGCTTGAATCTATTATCGGTTGCGACAGTATGCAACAGCTCAGTCCTGAATGCAACGATTTCATTCAAGATCACTTATGGCTATAACAGTTTCATTGTCAATTGGCAGCTTGAAGATCGTAGATCTTCATGGCTTCCCAATATTTTGTGAAATGAATTCATGTTATTAGGGTATAAATGTAAAGAGGTGTTCTGAGCCTGGGGGTTGGATAATTTGTAATTGTATAAGCTGAATCATAGACCTGTGACTGTGATTCATTATTTCTAATACAAGGAGCAAAGTTTCTTATATCTTGGTGTTTAATTTGTGTTAGTATTCGGCATCTCTGTTAGAAGGCCAAGGCTCTCCTTCTCACAGAGATAGTCGAGTTAAGTAGGTAGTTTAATTTCTTTTTTGTTGTGTGGTGTGGAATGGCATTAGGTGTGTTACTGTGAGCTGCAACAGTGAAATGATAATTGCATTCTTCTTTGGTAGTTTATGATTGCATCCTGAATAGATGCAACTGTGTGGTGGGACAGTCCACTATGTAGGTTAGTTTATTTGATGCATGGTGTGTTAGATTAGTTGTTACAGTCAGCTCAGATCTGATTCCTTTCAGTTATTTATTCTTCTAGGATTTCCAATATTAATCAAATTATAGTTCAAGCTTACTTCTAGTTTCTGGTTGTTTTATCTTTCTTGAATTCATTAGATTAGACAGATTATGATTGAGTTACAGTAGCTGCTAGATGAATTAGACCAATAGATATTGAATACTATAGTTTGATAATTATAGGATTTAAATTCTTGCGAAAGCAAATCTAGTTCATTTCATTCTTAGATCAGTAACTGTTAGATTGATATTTGTAGGGAGATAATTGCATTTTGAATTTCTAGATGGATAAGTTAGATTAGTTTTATCTATAAGATGAGTTTGGCTGAGTAGATAAGTAGGAACATTTATCTCTATTCATTTATTCAGCTACTTTCATGTTTATGCATATACTGTGCTTATTGCCATTGAAATAAAAGACTTCCCTGGGTTGACAATTCATATTGAGCATCCTGTGTGTTAGTTGTAATTAAATTACATATAGGGTGACCAACATTTTGGCGTCGTTGCTGGGGATGGTAATTGATAGACATAGATAGTAGTTGTCTTATTGATTTCATTTTAGTTTTGATTATCTAAAGCATGCATGAATACAAGAAAAACAAATCGGGAACCCTCTCAAGATACTAACATTGCAGGTGGATGAGGTCGTGGCCGAAATCAAGGTCGAGGAAGACATACATACATTGATGAAATAATTGCTAGAGTTGATTCTTCCACCAGACTACCGTGAGAATCTCCAGGAAGAGGAAAATCCGTTCTCCCCAATATTAATACTTCTGCATCAATCATGGAGAACGTAACGGGACCTTCAACTCGCAGTCCAAAGAAGAAACCTCCTGAAGATAAGGGAAGTATTGTGGGTGCACTGGATAGAGAAGAGATCTATTATATTAACATGCATAGATTTACTAAAGAGAAGTGGTTGGATCATCACCAAGAACAAGAAAAAGAAATAAGGTGAGAAGAAGAAAGGAGGAGAGCAGAAGAGGCGAGAGCAGAGGAAGAAAGAGCGAAGGAAGCATTGAAGTTTTGGAGCACAATGAATAATGGAGAATGTGATGGAAATAATGAGCACCATAATAACAATGAGGAGGAGGTGGAAGATAATAAGCATGGTGACACTGTTGCCACCCTTGAATTCCATATCCTCCAAACACCAGGGGCAGCTCCTATGAAAAATATTTCACCCTTGGTTCTACCTAATTTCCATGGTAAGACCTCTGAAGACTCAGATGAATTCCTTTTTGAGTTTGACATCCTCTGTAGTAGCTATGATTACACCTCTAGTGCACAGAAGCTGAAACTATTTCTAGCCACCTTGAAAGGAAATGCTTTGTGCTAGTTTATGAGTTTGGGTCGTGAGACCATTACTACTTGGGACCAGATGAAGCAAACCTTCCTCTCCAAACATGAAGAATACTGCAGAACCAGAGATAGGAAGGAGGAATTGTTTAAAATGGTTCAGAAGGAAGAAGAGAGCTTGGAATATTTTGTTCAAAGGTTGTTGTATAATTTACAGAGGTCTAGTCATACTAAGATTGGAAAAGATGTACTCAAGATTATCTTACTGCGAGGAATTAGAGAAGATTTCCTTCATATGTTAAACTTGTTGGGGAAAGGGGACATCTCAAAGGAACCATTTGAGAATATTGTTGAATTATGTTGAAGATATTCAAGGGGGTCCTCTAGAACCAACAAATGGGACAAGGATCAAGATCAGGATGTCTTCACTAGGACACAGAAGTTAGCTAGTGGAGGGGCCACTAGAGCAGAAATAAGCAACTTACTGGAGAATTTCAAAACAGATATGATGAGCTCCATTTCCTCAAAATTAGATGTCTTGAGAGAAAAACATAGGCAAGTAGTAGAAGATCTTACACTTGGTGTATTCTGTCCCAAATGTAGAAAAAAACACCCACTGAAAGAATGTCTGCTTGACAAGATGGAGGTATGTAGGATATGTGAATTGGAGCATGATACCAAGGAATGTCCTTCATTACCCAGATTCAAAGCAATCCTGCAGGAATCTACTTCACACGAGGAACAAGCTCATTTTATTGTACAGAAGAAACCTTGGAAGCCTCGGAATCAAGGTATTAATCAAGATCCATCATTTTTCTTGAATAATATGAATGGTAAGAATAAAATGAATAATATGAATATACAATTGCCTTCAAATTATTCTAACAACCAATGGCATCCATCTCAGAACCCAATGCAAAATTTTAACTCTTGGACACCATGGTCACAACAATCGAATCAGCAAGCTTCCTAGTCTCCCAATTGGAGAAATTCTTACCCAGGAAACAATTTTACTCATCACCAAACTCCATATCAATAGTATCCTCCTCAATAGTATCCTAACCAACAATATCAATAGCCACAACTGCAATTCCAAAACAACGCCGCACCTATGAATGCACCACTACGACCATAACTACCTGCAAAACCTAACCCCAACCTGAATAATAATAAAGCGGTCCATCAATTTGAGACTTCCAACATGCCTGCTTATTCCATTTCCCAAATTCCCTGCAATGACATACATTTATGATCAAGGAAGGTAATGGAACCCATCATCACTAAGGATGTTCCATGCTCAGTGATTGAAACTGGAGTCAATCAGCACTTTGAGAATTCAGTCCATATAGCAATCCCCATCATTGATGATGCTGACATTCCTACTGAAACAATGGCTGAAATATAGGGAGAAACACACGATGAAACACAGCCTACACAACTTATAAGAGAACCACCATATCCTGAATGATTGGCCCTACATAAAATAGTGGAACAACCTAGATTCAATCTCTTAGGGGAATTCAAGAACTTATATGTCAAAATTCCATTGTTACAAGCCCTCCATGACGTGCCCATCTATGCCAAGACCATTAGAGACTTATGTGTAAAAAAACTAAGAAGACAACATGGGGATCTTCCCACTGTCCATGTATTGGGAAAACTTTTTGAGTTAATAATGGGTAAGACTCCTGTGGCTGAATATGATGATCCTGGAAACCTGACTGTTACAATACACATAGGACACACTTAGATACCAAATGTCTTGGTAGATTTAGGTGTAGCCATCAATGTTATGACCATCGAAACTGTGGAAACACTGGGACTCACTAATCTTTGGCCAACCCCTGCCATTTTAGAACTTGTTGATAGATCAACAATAAAGCCTAAGGGAATCCTAGATGACTTGGTCATCTCTGTCGATTTGTGGGAATACCCTGCGGACTTCCTAGTTTTACAACCAAAGTCGCAGCTGGGGGGACACCCACTGATCCTGGGAAGACCTTGGTTAGCCACAGCAGATTCCTATATCAGCTGTCGATCAGGGTCCATGACTATCTCAAATGGGACTGATATTAAAAGCCTAACTTTATACCCTTCAGCCCGACCGAGCCTAGAAGTTGAAACTCCACTTTGGGTGGACCTGGAGGAAGAAGAAGGCATTCATCCATTATTAATTATAGGGAGAGACTTAACTTTTAAAGATGAAACAAAGGATGACACTATTAATAGTTTCATCAGCGAGCCCACGGCTGTCAATAAACATGTTTATCAAATTATGAACAGTACATTAGATGAAACAAAACAAGAAAATCTAACAGAAGCGACTCTAGTCAGTGATGCCATTATCTATGCCATCGACAAATTTAGACACTATATTATTGGATATTCCACTTTTGTGGACACTGACCATTCATACATCAAATACTTAATGAATAAACCTATCACGAATGCTAGAGTAACTAGATGGTTGTTACTGTTACAGGAATTTGACATTACAATTACTGACAGACCAGGAAAGGAAAACGTTGTCGCTGACTTTTTATCTCAACTTACTAATAAAGATGACAGTTTACTAGTCGAAGATTCCTTCACTGATGAACATTTGTTTGCATTGTCAGCTCATTCCCCATGGTACACAGATATTGCTAACTTTTTGGTTGCAGGTAAGCTTCCAGCACATCCGTCGAAGAGAGAAAAAAGAAAGATCATACAACAGAGTGCTCGGTACTGCTAGATTGATGGACATCTTTTCTACATAGGTCTTGACTTGGAAATTAGAATATGTGTAAGAGAAGATGAAATTTTCAGTATCCTAAAAGCTTGCCATGATTAGCCGTGTGGGGGACATTTTGCTGACAAAAGAACACGTCTTAAGGTTTTAAGGATGGGATATTATTGGCCAACATCGTTCAGAGATGTGAAAAAGTATGTTCAGGCTTGTGATAGCTGTCAGAGGATGGTCCAAACTAACATATTAGATGAAATGCCTCTTCAGCCACAGCTTGTGGTTTAACCTTTTGATAGATGGGCTCTACATTTTGTAGGGCCTATTAACCCTCCCTCAAAGCAGAAAGTTCACATCTTTGTTTGCACAGATTACATAACCAAATGGGTGGAAGCTGTATCCTTGGTTAGAGCCAATGATTAGGCTGTAACGGATTTCCTGTATCAAGAAAGATTTACTCGGTTTGGAGTACCCAAGGAAATCATTACAGATGGTGGACCACAATTCGTGTCTCACAAATTGAAAGCCTTGTTACAGAAGTTTCACATTCAGCATAAAATAACCTCACCATATCATCCACAGGACAATGGCCAAGTGGAAAGCACAAATAAGGTTATTGAGGCTATTTTAACAAAAATAGTGAAAAGCCACCATAAAGATTGGGTTGACAGACTTCCGGAGGCACTATGGAATTATCGCACCACATGGCACAATACTACTAGTTTTTCCCCATATGAATTGGTGTATGGAAGAAATGTTGTCTTCTCGATTGAATTTGAAATCAAAACTTTGAAGACAACCATGGAAGCAAACCTTGATTTAATAGAAGCTCAGAGGAACCATTTGAATCAACTTAATGAGTTGGATGAGAAGCACATAGTTGCAGTTCATCATACAGCCTTGATCCAACAGCAGCGCTCCAAGTGGCATGACAAATTTATAAAGAAGAAATTCTTATGTGATGGAGACTAGGATCTGTTGTATGATTCACGGTTTAAAAGGGATTTCAAAGGAAAACTACGTACAAGATGGATGGGACCCTACCAGATAGACAAAGTGTTTGACAATGGAATAGTTCGATTGATCACCATCGATGAAAACAAAACACCATTATTTGTCAATGGTCATCGTCTGCGACTGTATCATAAACCAATTTCAAGGGATGCATTTATTCCACATATAGCAGCTGATCCAGGTTACCAACTGATTCAGGAGCAAGGACTTTTCCTTGTCCCTTAAATTTTTTTATTTTTTTTAAAAGTTGTTGCAATTCTGCATAAATTTTTCTATATATAAATAAATCATTTTTCTTTTCTTTTATTTGATTTTATTTTTCAGTTTTGATGGGTTTTTGTTTTTTTAAGAACTCTGAACAGGTTTTTGCATGGAAGATCACTTCAATGGAGACACTCGCAACTTGGGCCAACTGACTGTGGGATTCTGGTTGATCTTCCTGTCTGTGAATAATTCCTTGGAAGAAAATAATGTTGCATCAATAGTTCCTCAGAAAAATATGGCTCATTTCTCTTTTTCCTGCAGCTTCAACACTATTAAAATCTCGCCCATGTCTCTATTTTTGAAGCTGCAACATCGCTCCATATGGCCTATCTTTTTCCTACAAATGCAACATGGTTAAATCCTTCCCAAGTCTCTTTCCCCGCGTAGCTGCGACTCCGCCAAAGTTCCCTATCCTTCTTATTTTGCTCAGCTGCAACACCGCTAACTATGGATTATTTCTCTTTATCGTAGCTGCAACACTGCTAAAATATCCCATTTTCCCTATCTTTAGCAGCCGCGACACCGCCAAGTTTCCTATTCTGCGCAGCTGCAACACTATTAAAATTGCCCATTTTTCCTATTTTTAGCAGTTGCGACACCGCCAAGTTGCCTATTTTTCCTATTTCGAGCATCCGCGACACCTAAATTTTCCCATTTTTCCTATTCTGCATAGCTACAACACCGCTAAAAGTACCTATTTTTCTTATTTTGAGCAGCTGCAACACCTAAATTTGTCCATTTTCCCTCTTTTTAGTAGCTGTGACACCGCTAAAGTTGTCTACTTTTCCTACTTTTGGCCACTACGACTCCACTAATTCGTCATTGACACCTCATTCTATCTCTTCTCATTGGTATTAGTGTCCTCCATCCTCCACAATGAACATTAAAAGCTTACCTATCTGACACATATTTTTATAATCTACGCTAATGTGGATGTACTTTATTTGCCACTCGGGAATGGCCAGCTCATGGGCGCATGTGCAAATTGATGATCCTATCAGCGATGTGACCATGGAAAGGCGCCACCTTGCAACACGATGGTTTGGCATTACATTTAAAGGTACGACGTCTTAATCATAAACATAATTAGGCATGACTAAATGTAGTAATCAATAATGAGTATATTTTGTCATTAGTCCATGTCAGTTATCATTAGCCAATCCATTGAGATGACAACTACATCTAATTCTTCCTTTGTTTTTGTTTTTTGACCGCCATTCAACCTGCTTCGTGTGACAACCTATCACCACTTTTATACCAAAAATGGCCATGCCAATTCCCCAAAATAATAGTGCACCTTTCCCAAAATACCCAAACCAACCTTTGGCTATCCATCGCTCATTTTGCATGCATTCGCTCGATGTCTGAGACTATAACTTAGTCCGCTGGTGTAAAAATTTACAGATCACTTTGCAATATGGGCATCCCAGTATGACACGGTCCTGTCAGCATAGAGCCTCTGCATGCAAACATTGAGGTTTTTACCATCTTCCAGGAGGCTAGTTGGATTTATTATTTCCAACGTTTGAATAGTTTTCATGTGGAAACTACACTTGAGTTCGCTCAAAATCTAACCAACACTCATTCAAAGGTTCGAGGTATCAGAATAGATGTTTCAGAAGCAATCATTGAAGAGGTAAAAGGATTGCCCAGAACCGGGTTGCAACGGTTTAGTCAGAGGTGCCATAATCCAACTGCAACAGAAGAATGTTTGGCAGCCGAAGAAGTTGTTTGATCACATGGTCGAGGCATAGCGTGGGAATCCTTTCCAAATCCTTGTAACCAGGTGGCCACCTTCATCAAGAAATACATTTCCTGTGAAGGTAGGTACAAAGTGGTTTATATATATGAATTCTTCCTCCTTTCACATTTATGCCACATAGATTGTTAAACATGTCGTTTTATCTTTTACAATCTTTGCAAACTATGGATGGGTATGTCAAGGGTGCTCGACATCCCTTATCTTCCCTATCAAACCATGGGTTGATTAAACTCTTAGTCTTAAGGGTCCTTGTGCACCAGGATTTGACATGGGAAGAATTTGTTGCTCAGCCAAGGGCACCCCAAGCACCTGCAGTGGCAATAGGAGGTGTTGAGAGGGTAAATGAGGACCAAAGTTCCTCCAATTCAGATAGGGGGAGGGATGGATCATTGGAAGACCAGGTAGAAGAGGTAAATATGGTGGAAGCTGCGACAAGAGTGAACCCTGTTGCAGAAGGGGATATGATGGAACCAGTGGCGAATGATGTAGTGATATTGGAGGCTGCAATAGCAGCAAACCCTATAGAGCATGAAACAAACCTAATAGAAATTGCAGTTAGGGTGGCAGCTGAAGTAGTGGAGATGGAATCATTAACAACTACAGCAAAGGAAGCTGAAACTGGAGCAACTGTTGAAGCTGCGAAAGTGGAAACTGCAGCTGCGGAAGTTGCAATGCAAGAGGAAGAACAACAGACAGAGGCAATAGAAGGAGGAAATATGGAGGTGTTGGATGTCAAATCCTCCCTTGAAAGAAGGGGAACCATCATTTAGGAAGACAAATTCGTCCTTCTTTCTGAAAATTTAGAAACCTTTGTGTCATAGAAAAGAAGAAGAAGGTCAGGGAATAAGGGCCAGAAATATACCTCAGCAAAGAAGCAGAGCTGTTACAGCAGCAGCATCAGTATGTAGTGAAGGCCAACCATCAGGAGTTGTGAATAAAAGAAGGAGTTGATCAGTTGCAGTAGTAGAAACAACATGTGCAATTGGGGCAAATAGTTAAATTCGCATAGCAGAAGCAGCATGTGCAACTGGGGTAGGCATATAAATTCCCATTTTAAACCCCAAATCACCTTCTGCTACACGAGAACCTACTGTGGATGAACCCCAAATTGAAAACCTTCTTTTTGAAAATGAATTGCTAAAAGAGGAGGTGCAATTGCTTCAGAATGAATTGGAGAAATGGAAGGAAGCAACTAGAAATCGGGCAGACAAGGGTTTGAATACATTAGTGGAGGTTGCAAATCTGTTAGAAAATTGATCTCATGTTTTGGGATATGAAGAACAAGGAGAAACGGTATGCCCAGAATGTGGAGACATATTTAAATCCACAGGGGACAAAGTCATAGTGCCGGGTTTGGTAGCACAAGAGCTTGTACAATCAAAGCAAGAAGGAGAAAGTGTACCTACAGTGGAGCTGATGAAGAAGAATGAGCCAGAAATTGACATAATCCCTGATCTGGATTTAGGAGAAGATGAAGTAATGGAATCCCAGCCATTACGAAATACTGAACTATTTCAGGACCAGTCTCATATTTCAGAAGACATCGAGGGAATTCAAGAACAACCTAAGCAATCTGAAGAAATTGAAAAACAGGCTATTGTTACACAAGAACCAACATCCTTCAAAATATTTAGTGAAGTTGCAACCCAAACAACAATTGTTGACATCGAGGTACAAGAGGAAGACGTTGTTACACAAGAACTAGTGTCTTTAAAAATATTTGTTGAAATTGAAACTCAGACTGAGGTTGCTGAGATTGAATTGAAAAGAAAGGATGTTGTCACACAAGAACCAGCATTCCTAAAGGTATTTGTTGAGACTGCAACTCAGATAGAAGCTGTTGAGTTTGGTATTCAGGAAGAGAATGTTGTTACACAAGAACCAGTATTCTCGAAATTATTTGTTGAATCAACAACAGAAATGGAAGGATTTGGAATGACATATATTCTACCGCCTTCCATTGTCAAATTTCCAGCTCATATGTTTACCAACTTACATAAGAACAATACACCCTTGACACCAAATCAAAATGAAAAATGGAGTTAAAGAGGGGGATATCAAAATCAGTAATAAAAGTCTACAGAAAAAAGCCATAGTTCCCCCATGTTAGGATATGGACAACCATATTTACTATTCAAATTATGTGGTTAGTTGAAAACCTCATATATTGACGTCGTTAGAGATTAATTTTTGGTATAAATTGACATCCCAAAAGAAGCATATGGTGTGGATGTGTTGAAGATGCTTCATCCAGTATTTGATAAATATCAAGATGTCATCAATATAAGTGATCACACAACATCCTGAGAGAGCCACACAAAGAGGAGAGTGGTTGAATGTGTTTGAAATCTAGGAGTTGTCGCAATTGTTTTCAAGTTCTTCACTCTCAGCACGAGATAATTGGTAGATAGGGGAATTGGGCAAGGAGTTTTCAGGGATCATATCAATAGAATGATTAATATTGTGTTTTGGCGGTAACCCTTGTGGTTCAAAAAATACGTCATAGTATTCATCAAGGAGACGCCAAAGGGAGGTAGGGATTTTTTACACCTTTCTATCTAGTTTGAGAGGCACACAACACATAAATGGAGGCATTGTTAGCATTGGATTTGCTTGATAGTTTCAAGACTAGTAACAAGCTGCATTATTGTTTCAATAATGGATTGAAAGTTAAAACCTTGATCGTTGTAGAATAAGGGATATTGGTTCAAACTTGTATCATAAATGGATTTGAGATTTGTCTAGTAAGGACAACCCAATACAAGAGTAACATAATCCAAAGGTGTGACATTTCATTGCATGATATGTTGAAAATGAGAGATAGAAAATATCACCATGCAATTTGATTAACAAAGGAATAAATGCCACTATTTGTGACCCACCCCCAATGATGTGGGTGAGGATTGAGAGTAGTCAAGTGGTACAAGTTACGATTGAATCAAATTAGTTAGAGTCAGTTAGAGTCAATTAAGTGGCCAACTCACACTACCATTAGGAGTTACAACTAGTTCTCTAGTCTAGTGATGGGAATCTTTACTATCTAATCCTGCCACATGTCTGGATCAATGATGGGAAACAACTACTTTAATTCCATAATATTCCAAGTGAATAAATCATGCATGTTTTATTCAAATAGGAAACCTAGAGCCAATCAGAATCCTCCAAATAAAGAAATAACGTGAGCTCTCCCAACAAAGAAACCTTCTGAATCCTAAAATGCATGGCTTAGATTCAATGACAACATATAAGTAGGCTTGGATGGTACATTCATCCTCCTTAATCATCCCTAAATTTGACCTGTAGGTCCACATACCTAAAATTATCACCTCATGTTGAGGAAGGTTCAATGGGGAATCTCTAGTCAACTTAATATTCCTATTAGTTTTCAAAGAATGCACACATAAGACAAACCTCCTCTATGTTTTGTAACATACTCTAGAGTTCATTCATATGTTTTACATTTTCTCTTAATACTCTAGCATATGTTTGGATATAGAAACCCTTTAGAATAAAACTTACAACATAGAAAATGACCATTGACAATTTAAGGCAGAAAAGGGGTTATGATCATTACCAATGCAAATTTAATGTGTTGGCACCAATGTGTGGAGGGTACTGTGATTTCCTTGGACACATCACCAAAATTCACTAAAGTAGTTATTAGGGAGAAGATATAAGTCTTCCTTATTATCTAGGATGACCCCCTTTATTGGATGAATTATTAATGGAGGCTCATAAGACCTGCATAGATCATTCGTCATTTCAACATTCCCTTTGGTACAAAACTCTCTTGTTGACCAATGGAAGTGGATAATGGCCAAGTTTGGAAAAAAAATCAATCTTGGAGTCATCTCAATCTATTTTTTACCAAGAATATTAAAATTGTTGATAGAATCCTTGCAATGGGAAAAATTTATTAATCATGTCTTTATAGGTTAGAGTGCAAGCAGTGGAGGGAGGTGCCTTGGAAAATTTTATTTCATCACCAAATTTAGCATGCTTAATAGTTTGGTAGTCCCATATTAGATTTATGTGGAGAATTCAAGCTAATTTGGTTTCCACAAGATGTGGAATCCCTCCCTATTCGAGCATAGGCTCATATGCTCACATTTGTTTCCTTTCTAGGAACAAAATTGCTTTTGGACACCCTTCATACTAGGACACAATCTCATAGAATTACGTTTTTGGCATTTCTAAGCAGGGAACTTCCGCATCCTTGTGTTGTTAGATTATTGTAACCCTTTTTTTCCATGAAGTAATGTATTTTTCTTTTCCCAAAAAATATATGTATATAAGCCACAAGCAATTACAATATAACCAAATATTCCTCCCAACCACAAGTATCTATTGAACTTGTCAAAACATGATATGTAGATCTGCACTAACTGATATTGATAAGTTCAACATGGTATCAGGACACATTATTTGAAATCTTCCAGGGTTGATGTATGGAGAAGGTTGTTTCTTGTGAGAGGGAGTTGTTGAAGGATTGAAGTGGGTTTGGTTCCTAGAAAAATCCAAATATTGGAGATATGCATGAATGATACAGGAAAAAGGACCTGTGAGGGGTTTGTGGGTGTGAGACCCATCAAACTCCAATAAATGGGGTGTTTCTTAACCCTAAGAGAGGTTATGTGCACTTAGGGAAGTTTACATTTTGGAAATGTTTCACTAAAAGAAAATGGAGTTGGAGTGGAACACACATTGCCTAAAGAGTGGTCTACAGGAAAAAATAGTTGGAGAATCAAAATGAGAATCAAGGTGAAGAGACACAAACAAAATAAGTTGTATATCAACCAAAGAAAGCACATGCATAAAACATACTTGAGCTATTTATGATGGATAAATGTAAACTAACTTGCACTTAATCTCAAGTTGAAGTGATTTTTTCAATTAACATAAGTCCTTTGGGAAAGCATAAGGAGCAAGTGGAAAAAATTTCAATATGCTCTTATAGATGGTAGCCTTATGTATGGAAAAGTGTGCATAAGACCAAATATTACACATCATTGTAATGGGATTTGTAATAGATACATGGGAAATCGACGGTGAGATCATTGGAAAACTTTTAAGAGGATCATTAGGTACACACAAGGAGCTAATGACTATGTTATTTTCTATAAAGAAGTTGGAAGCAAGAAGATTTAGATGTGTGGGTTTGTTGATTTTTACTAGGTAGGTGATGTGGACAATGGAAAGTCCACTAATGCATATATATTTTTACTATTTGAAAGAGTTACCAGTTGAAGAGTAGGAGGCAACAAGTGGTTTCAACTCACTTCCAAGATCTACTATCATTAAATTTGGATTAATTCTAGTCCAAACCCCTTCAAATACATGCCAAACACAAACATAATTTCTAAAGTGAAAAATTTAGTTCCAAAAATGTCAAATTTATGATACTTAACTGGATTAAAATCTTATTTTTAGTGTTTAAAAACAACCCTAAAATTTTGGAAATTAACAAGAACATGGATTGGTTTGTGTACAAGTAGGTTTCCTAATCTGAGATGTCCTAGACCTAATCTAATGTGTGCATTACCTCTGTAAGTAATTCTTAGTCTCAATATCTATGGTAGATATCTTACTTCATATATGGTCAAATCCATGGGAGAGGTAATGGGTTATTCCTACCTTGTTGAGGCCAAATGGGTCAACTATAGATCCTAATCTTACTAAATATAGGATATATTCTTGTTTCTATAGGTCCCATCTAGTGTTTTTTAGGAAGCAATCTTACCTTATTGCTAGTGTTCATTTTTGTTATGAACCGATGGTTCCAAAATAAGGTAATGCTCTCTCCGTCGGCATTCATACCTAGATTGGGAAGTGTCGAGGTATATTTAAATTTATACATAAACAGATTTAGGAAGGGAAAGGGTGCAAATTCCAAAGTGGCCACATGTTTTTTTGATAGACTCCAAAGTGGTCACCAATCTACCCCTAATCAAACACATCTATGATTATGTTTATTTCATAGTTGATAGGTTTCCTATTTCGGGGCATCATAATCTCATGCACTAATTATATCACCAACCTATATTTATTCAATTTATTATCCACTATTGCATGGTTTCACTTTAGGATTCCTACTTCTATAATGTTTTCCCAATATCATAAATTTATTAGCCAATTTTGTATGTCTCTTTGGTTCGTGATTGACACTTAACTTGATTAATAAATTGTATTCCATCCTCGATTGGGTGTCAATACATATGCCATTAGTTAGAACTTTCTCCACCTACTATGTATGTATAACCATATACACCTCCATACATGCAATGAAATCCTAATTTTTACTAAACAAACATACTAGAAGGTTATTCATAGTTATAGGAGACATTCCATGTCAAAATTGTCTCATTTTTCATCCTTTAGCACCACCAAACATTGAATTCCATGCACATCTAACATTTTCAACCCCTCAATAGGCCATATAAAATTATAAGGTATAACAACACATTCAGTAGATTCAAAAAATTTATTAACAAGACCTACATTTTTTTTACTAAAATGGTTAAATTTATATTAAAAAAGTGTTACAACTGTATTGTACAACATAGTAAAACAAAGGGAAAGGTTGAACCACCAACGCTAAACAATATGTAATACAAAGGGAAAGGTTAAACATGGAATTTTTATTTTTTTGGCCATTTTCAAGCTTGTATTATATACAAGGTCATGACTACATAAAAAATATGGTGACCAATAATTACCAAGTTTCTGGTATGATGAAATAGATGTATGATTTTTATTTTGTCTCATTGTTGTAGATGTATATTTTTATTTTTTTATTTTGGTAGGATGGTTATGCAATATTTTGAAATCAAATTGGTAGATGGATCTCAATTTCTTTACCCTGAGAAACTCTAGCCTTTCAAACAGATTTATGTTTCCCTTGAGTGAGTTGGAGCACAACCATCCACTAAATGGGAATTCTAAACAGTAACTCAAGTCCCGAAATTTAACATTGCAGTGTCATTGCATCCCCGTGAGGGAACGAGTAGGATCAGTAGTTCCATTGCATCCTCATGAGGGACATGAGTAGCAAAGAAAGAAGGGTTCAATGGGTGGATCAGCCTTATGTCTCCTGCTAGGTGGATAGTGGGTTCACACGGGGCTTGCCCCATGGTCGCTTGACCTGGCATGAGAGATGCTAAGTATGGAAACATTGATATCTTTCGTCCCAGGTGAAGGGTTTGACACATCTGTTTGATGATTGCTCCAATTTCCTCCCAATAGTGAAAGAATTAGAACTTTTGCATTGTTTGGAGCTTTGAACCCTGACATGGGAGAAAGAGGATCAATCCTGAGCAAATCGAACCCTATGAAAACTCAATGACCCAAACCTTGAACCTATTTCATAACCCCCAAACCCTGAACGAATATGAGTAAAATGATAGATATGTTAGATATGACATAAACTCACCGATTTAGGAGTCATTATGTGCCTGGCTTGTTAGATTGAAGCAGCTTCAGTTCCATTCGATGGGTGGTAGAGTCCACAGTTCGCTCGGTGATGAGAGGTAGAGTCCACAGTTCGCTCAGCGATGAGAGGTAGAGTCCACAGTCCACAATTTTCTCGATGATGGGAGGTAGAGTTCAAAGTCCACTAGGCATTGATGGGAGGTAGCTACATTTCACAGTCCACTCTCCGGCGATGGGAGACAGAGTTCATATCAATTCGCTTAACGAGAGAGTGAGGTAAGGTATGTGTGTTTTGTTTTGTATCTTTCATTTTTTTAATTAATAGTGTTTCTTTTTTAATTTTTGATATTTAATATTTAAAAGAATTTATTTATTTATTTTTGTTAAATGATTTTTACGCTAGGTGATGTGTTAGGGTATAATAATTATAGTGATGCATTGAGGGTGCTAAGATTGAGAACTTATTTCTAAAGAATGAG